>OU015496.1:109043706-109533706 GCA_907164885.2 Dolomedes plantarius
TTGAAACGATCGGATCCTGAGGCTAGTTTCATGAACCAATGAGGAGAGAATATTTTGACCAATGCAACTGCTTCAATTAGAAGCCGTAGAATACAAGGGAAAAATAGGCAAAAAGTTTTGAATTGAACAAAAGGGTTTAAATAGCAAGCCATAAAAACAAGTAATTTTAATGATTAATATTTGGATTAATAAAGAGACAGACAGTACACAAACATTTAAAATATACGGACAAGAATGCAGACATTTAGTGAGTCCATTGTAAATTTCTCCTCATGTATATTAGATAATTTTCCGGCGAAATCACTTGAACAATATCTTGTGTATAACAATGAAATTTTAATACAGAAATTAGCTCTTTACTCGGGAGGAATGAACGTCGTTAACTAAAAATTTCAGCTTTTATTTAACTTCCTTTTCGAAGCGCTGAAAAGGTTTTGTCAAATATTCACAGGCTGACAGATTTTATTCTAAAAGAAGAAATAAAATATATAAAACTCTTTACATTGTCATTAACAGAAAAACTAACAATGTATGTATTTTTACGAGGCTATGTCAATAGCTTTTTTTTCCTTTTTTTCCCAGGCACTGACGAAAAAAAATAACAAATAGTTTCTCGCGGTAAATTTTAATGAGGCCTTTTGTTTTTAAAAGAGTAATTAAAAGCATATAATTCACTGTTTTTGCATGAAAAAAAATGCTAAAAATTCAGAAGTTTTATTTGAACGATGACTTCTTTAACATCTTTAATGAGAGAGTGTTTCGTCATGAAAGCATAATTAAAGTGATACTTAACATTTTTTTCTTAAAATAACACATTTGGCAAAAAAATCTAATTTTTCAAAAGGAGTTATTTTCAGAAAATTTAAAGTAACACTTCGGACAAAACACTTCAACATAAAAACTCTCGAAAAAGGTAGTCTATTATAATCTATAACACTTGAATATATTTTCTTCTAGATATTCCTTGAGAATTAGAATATTTCTGATAATACTGTAAAATATTTAATTTTTTTATACGAAATATGAATAAATTCTGCCCAAATGAATAAATAAAGAAATAAAAATCGTTGACGGAATACTTCCTGTAATTTTTAAATGGAAAATTTCGTAAGTTGTCTTATAAATCACTTCGAAAATTTTCTTTTATTTCCTTCGTTTCGTATATAAATATATATGAATAATTGTTACAATCTTTGATGAAAGAGTGCCACATTGGGAAAGCATAATTCAAGTGAGACTTAATTTTTTTCTTAAACTAAGACTTTTTTTAAAAAATCTAATGATTTTCAAAAGGATATATTTTTAGAAAATATAAAGTAACACTTCGGACAAAACACTTCAACATAAAAACTCTGGAAAAAGATATTGTCTTTTGTAATCTATAACACTTGAATATATTTTCAAGATATTCCTTCAGAAATTGAATATTTCTGATAATACTGCAAAATATTTAATTTTTTTATGAATACTTGTCAAGAAATTCTGTCCAAATGAATAAATAACGAGATAAAAATCGCTAACGAAATACTTCTTGCAATTTCTAAATAGAAAATTTCGTAAGTTGTGTTATAAATCACGTTAAATTTTCTCTTTTATTTCCTCCGTTTCGTATATAAATATTGATGAATAATTCTAACAATCTTTAATGAAAGAGTGTTTCATTGGGAAAGCATATTTAAAGTGACACTTTAGTTTTTTTCTTAAACTAAGAACTTTTTAAAAAAAATCTATTTTTTTTCAAAAGGGCTTGGGGCGGCCCTGTGGTCCAGCGCGCTGGTTCTCAGTGCTGACGGTGCTCGGATCGAATCCCGGCTTTTCGCCACGAAAATGCCGCCGTTTGCGTCGTTCCTCATAACGGGGTAATGGTGTCCGCCTATAATCTATTACATTTGAATCTATAACATCTATAATCTATAACATTTGAATATATTTTCTTGGATTTTCCTTGAGGTACCGAATATTTTTAGTAATACTGCAAAATATTTAATTTTTCATTAATCCTTGTCAAGAAATTCTGTCAAAATAAATAAATAACGAGATAAAAATCGCCAACGGAATATTTTCTGTAATTTCTAAAGGGAAAACTTAGGAAGTTGCCTTATAAATCACTTCGAATTTTCTCTTGTATTAGCTCCGATTCGTATATAAATATTTATGAATAATTGTTACAGTAATTAATGAGAGATTGTTTCGTTGTGAAAGCATAACTGGAGTGACACTTTAACTTTGTTTTCTTAAGTTAACACAATTTTTAAAAAATCTAATTTTTCATAAGGCGATATTTTCAGAAAATTTAAAGTAACACTTCAACACAAAAGCTCTCAAAAACAATATTGTCTCTTGTAATCTATTACTCTTGAATATATTTTCTTGGAGATATTCGTTGAGAAATCGAATATTTTTGGTAATGCTGCAAAATATTAATTTTTCATTAATCCTTGCCAAGAAATTCTGTCAAAATGAATAAATAACGGGATAAAAATCGCTAACAGAATATTTCCTGTAATTTCTGAAGGGAAAATTTCGTAAGTTGCCTTATAAATCACTTCTAATTTTCTCTTTTATTAGTTTCGTTTCGTATATAAATATTTATGAATAATTATTACAATCTTTATTCCAGGTAATTGGATACAAATAAATAAATGTATATTATTAGCATCTAACGCAGATTTGTAACCTTATGGCATTTATAAATATAAAAAAAATTACAATTACGATAAAAAAAGTCTTACCGAAAAGCTCTATTTTTGTAAAAAATATATTAAGCATATACTAAACTGAGAATCCTACATGAATGAATATTTGATGATAAAAATATTTAATTATAAATACATTCACATCAAACATAAAATATAAATACATAATGAATAGATATCCATGAACTTCTGAGATGTTTTAATAAACTGTCATTAATAAATATATTATTAAAAGCATTGTCTATCTACGTATATTAATTTTATATAAATTCATAATTCGTTATTTATTCAAAATTATCTTTTGCCATTTAAACTGTTTTCATTTGTTTTATTTCTAAAGGTCAATTTTTAGGTGCAGAATTTTGATTACTTTCCCCGAAGTAATTTATTTTATGTACTCACGAAAATATTTTATACCACCATTGAAGGACATAAATCAAAGTACATTGTTTACTTAAAGTTCGGCATTTTGGTTAATCCCTCTTTTCTGAAAATATTGCTAAGTTCTTTTTTGAGGAATAAAAAAACCCAACCTCGTCTTACCGAAAATGAAAAAGCTTGAATAAAATGTGTAAAAGGGACATTTAATATTTTCGACTATTGTTCAGTGAAAATTTCAATCTGTGGATTCTGAAGTCTTCTTTAGAAATTGCATTGTTTAAAAATTAGAAAAATATGACTCTTGAATTGTTTCTTATCTACAGCTGTAAATAGAAATCAAGTTTCTCTTCAGAAATTAAACTGAATGACACATTTAAGTTAATAATTCATCCTTGCTATAATGTAGAATATGCAATAAAACTATTTATTCATATACATATGTATACACTGAAGAGCCAAAAATCTGGTACAGGTGTGCGTATGCAAATAACGGAGATACGCAACCGAACAGTTTAACGCGATGCTGTGGGCAGCGCCTATATAAGACAACAGGTGTCCGGCGAAGCTGTTAGATCGGCTCCTGCTTCTACAATGACGGATTATCATGATGTATGGGACTTTGAACGTGCCGTTAGAGTCGGTAAACGAAAGATGGGACATAGCATCTCCGAGTGCAATTTGTATTTTCGCGCATGACGATTTCACGAATGTACTGTGAATACCAGGTATCCGGTAAAACATAAAATCTCCGACAGGGGTGCAGCCGGAAAAAGACCTTGAAAGAACTGCACCGTTGACGACTGATGAGAATCCTTAAACGAGATAGACGTGCAGCGATTCCTCAGATTGCTGCAGATTTCAATGCTGGGTCAACAAGTGTCAGCGGGCGAACTGTTCAACGGACCGTTATTGATATGAGCTTCCGGACCTTCAGTCCCTTACGTTTACCGTTGTTGACTGCACGGCACAAAGCTTTACACCTTTCTTGGGACCGCCAACCCCTCCACTGGACTGTTGATGACTGGAAACACGTTGCCTGGTCTGATGAATCTCGTTTCCAATTATATCGGGCGGATGGACGTGTACGGGTATGGAGACAACCTCATGAATACATGGACGTTATATGTCAACCGGGGACTGTTCAAGCTGGGGGAGCCTCTGTGATGGTACGGAGCGAGTGCAGTTGGCGTGATATGGTACTCCTGATACGTCTGGAGACGACTCTGACAGGTAACGTGTACATAAGCATCCCGTCCGATCATCTACACCCATTCATATCCACTGTGCATTCCGATGTACTCGAAAAATTCTGGCATGACAATTCGATACTCCACACCTCAAGAGTTGCTACCGAGAGGCTCCAGGGTCACTCATCTAACTTTAGAATTTTCCATTGTCCACATAAATTCCTAAACATTAACATTATTGAGCATATCTGCGATGCCATGCAACGTGCTGTTCAGAAGAGATCTCCACCTCCTTGTACTCCTATGGATTTTCGGACTGCCCTGCAGGATATATGTTGTGAATTGCCTCCAGGATACCTTCAGCCATTAATCGAGTCCATGCCACATCCTGTTCTGGCCCTTCTGCGTGCTCGAGGGGGTCCTACACGATATTAGGCAGGTGTACCGGAGTTTTTTTTATCTTCGGTCTAGGGGTCCACCCCAAGCTAATGTTAATTGATTGAATGTTTGCTTATAAATTATTGAAGGCAAGTTTGTGAAAAGTGCTAAAGCTTATAGAAAGTTTATGGTATCTATTAAAGATACGGCTAGAGTTCTCTAAATTCACCTCCGGAATCTCCTCGTAGTGGACCCTGGAGGTTTACCGTTTGGTACATCGCGAACGCCGGAGGAGCGTGGGTAAAAATGGACACGAAAAGCAACCAGAAAAAGGAAAGTGAGAGTGAAAAGATGGAGGAGATGAGGATCCTCACAGAGGATCTTGTGAAATTAAAGCACCAATGTCTGATCAATATGATAGGTGGGGCAAAACTGACGGTCGAGCTTAAGTCTCGGATAAATGAAGACTAGTCGGAGATAGTTAATTCTATCACCGAGCAACAGAAATTGATTCAATATTTGAAAGGACAGATCAGTATCATAGAGAAAAAGGGACGTTAAGAGCTATGCAGATGTTGATAAGAAAACAACAAAACAGAAGAGAAAGACGGGGCCGAAGTCCCAGAGAGAAATAAAGAATGAAATTCAGATAATCCCAATTAATAGACAAGAGTCCGATGAAACGAGGAAAGTTGTAAAATATGCCATAAAACCAGAAAAATTTGGAATTGGCAAGAGGTGTAAGAGAATTGGGAAAGGTGGTATCCTTATTGAAACAGAGACGAAGGAAAAGCTAGACATACCGTAAGTTGGGGCTACTTGGACCCTAGGGGGTTACTTGGACCCAAACCGAAAAATTGTTTTAAATTACACCTAGGTCTTTTATCAATAAAATATATATATAATCCACAATCTCTCCAACAGATAGGAGTATTAATTATATCCTGAGGCACTTTACCACGTCCCCGCTGTTCCCACCTTTTTTTAGTTCAGGTTATGTTGTTTTGGGATAAAAACCCGAATTTTTGTGACCGTATAATTTCTACTTTCACTTCTTTACACACTGCCGTCCCACATTAGGTAAGGATAAATTTACATTTCAAATACGGTCTTTAAGAATATAACAATAGTTTTAGATTAATAGAGAATCAATTAACCCAGTAAAATTTATAAGTATTAACTACTGTTCTGATAAACTAAAAATGGGGTTACTTGAACCCAAGCAAGGAAGTGGGTCCAATTAACCTCTAGTCACATTTTTTATTAGATATTCTCAAATTTTCCTGCAAAAATAATCAATATCATTACTTCATGTCGGGTTCATTTTTCGGTATTAGATGGTTAAACCGGTTCATGTGCATTAATTCGCAGATCTGATACAAAAATGCCCCAAAATTACAAGATCTCTCCTGGGAGCAGAAAGTATGCGAATTTTACAGCTGAAAAATTAGAGAATGTTTAAATGCTGTGAGGTCAGGAGAAATGTCTCAGAGAGATGCTTCAAACCACTTTAAAATTAGTAGGTCCACTATAAAAAGGAGTTTGAAGAATGGTTTATTGAACAAACCTGGACGTCTAATCATATTTACTAGTAAAGAATCCTTGGCCTGTGCCAGTCATTTAGACAAAATTTGCGATTTGGGATTTCCCGTAGACGAACTGGACTTTCGATTTATTGTTTTTTGTTTTAAGTTTTACCTTGCAATGGATGGAAAATCAGTGCAATTTTTCCAAAACAAACTCCCTGGGCGTGACTGGGTAAAATTAGTTTTGAAGACACACATCCATTAACAATCAGATTTGCAAATAAAATAGGGTTTATTTTCTGTTTTAATGTAAAATAAATTTTTCAAGCTTTAGTCTCTATTTTTATTTCAAGATCCTAGGTGCTACTTGAGCCCAGTACCTATTTGAGTTGTATATTTCATGTAAAATGTAGGTTGGGTCCAAGTAACCCCAATCAGGGGGTTACTTGAACCCAAATTTCAATAATTTATTAAATACATATATAATTAAAATTTTGGTTTGAAAAAGACCTAACATCCTGGGGAATATTCAAATAAGTTGTTCAAATCAATTTATCAGCACAAATATCTTTTGAAGGCTATCGTTGGGTAAGAAATGTACAAAAATCTTCACTTTTGGGGTCCAAGTAACTCCAATCCACGGTACTAGTCAAAGAGTTGGAAAGAAAGAGAGAAGTGAGTAGATTATACTTTACTCGCAAGCCATAGCTGAAAGATCCATGTATCATGATCTATGACGTTGAAGAACAAATCGAGAAGCAAGAAATGAAGGGCAGTTTGAAAAAACAGAACGCAGAGTTAGAGAATAGTGAATTAGAGATACTAGCGAACTTTAAGAACAAGAGGGGATTGAGTAATTGGATAGTAAGATTGAAAGGCGCAACCTACAGAGAAATTGAACATAAGAAGAAGCTAAAAGTGGGCTGGAGACTTTGCGCTTGGAAGGACTATAAGAAACCAGTAGTTTTCTATAAATGATGGGGGTTTGGCCATGTGGTCAAACACTGTAGGAACAGTAAGATTTTTAAAGTCTGTGCTGAAGAGTGGCATGAAGGAGAGTCATGCGAAAAGGACCCTACATGTGTAAACTGCGCTAAGTATCAGAGGAAGACAGGAAGGAAAATGGACATGAAACATCTTCCGACAGATCAGGAGTGTTGTCGCTATAAAGCTGAAGTAGAAAGAATAGAAGAGCTGACAGACTATGGCCGTTCAGAGACTCGTGCTCCTATATCTTATCCGTTTGAACATGGGTCCGATTCTGAAGAATTGGACTATTAGTATCTTTTCGTCATGAGCTGTGGCGGTTTGTTGTAATGGTATTATGCACTTATTATCATTTATTTATTATTTGACTGCGCAAGTTGTGCAGGATTGATGTAAATATATTTAATTGTACTTTAGTTGTTGGTTGCCTGCCCGGGTGGTGTAGTACGTCTGTGAGATTTTTGTAACTACTTGAAAAAAGGAATGAGTGATGTCTTTCCCAGAATGGTGGCTGAGAGCTAAATTGGGATAAATTTAAGTTGAAATGAATTGGCTCTGGCTCTTGAATGTCTCTGGCCGTAAGACCGCTGCAGAATGGTATCATGTGGCATTCACAGGCATAGGAGGAGCGAAGTGTCCCGCTGACGCGGGGCGGGGAAGTGGATCGGTGTTTGGCCTGCGGAGCCGGAGCGGGTTGCCGTCGTGGCGACCGTTATCAGTAGTTGCAGAGGGGCTTATAAGCCTGAAAGCGTGGGTAGCCGTCACCCTTTTCGAATCCTTTCTCTTCAGTGTATTACTAGAATTAAAGCTACTGTGTACTAACCCTATTGGATTCTCTCACCTAAATGTTAACCAATAGAGAAAATGTGTCTACAATTTACATTCACAAAAATGCTGATAATCCAATAAAAATTGTATTTTCATATAGCCTGAACTTTTCTGCACCTTGCAACAGGATTCATTTTATAAATTTTGTCCACCAAAGGAATTTATGTGCAATTTCAACACACTATACCAGATTTTTTTCCCCAATAATTTAAATTTTAAAATATTATTTGCATTAAAAAAACGAAAAAAGCTCCAAGGTGTCAAATTTTTTCTCTATTACGGAGTAAAATTTAAAAAAAGAATCTTTAAATCGATGTCGGCAATCCTTGGTCAAATTTTCTCCATAGGTTAGCGTTGAGGTGAGCGAATCCAGTAAGGTTAGTACGCAGCAGCCTTAACAGCTTTGAGTGACTTTCAGAGATATTTAATAAATATTCTAACTGATCAATACTTTTTATAAATAATTCATATACATATTTATCAATATTCAATCTGTCCCATACATAAAAAGGAGATGTCCTCGACTGCTCCAACTATAGAGGAATTAGCCTCCTGTGTACTACTTATAAGATTTTTTCAAATATACTTTTTTAACAGACTGTCTGTATATGGCGAAAACATCATTGGCGACTACCAGTGTGGGTTTCGAAGGGATAGATCCATAATTGAGCAAATATTTAATTTATGGCAAATCCTAGAAAAGACTAAGAAATTCCAAATCAATACGCACCATCGTTTTATTGATTTTAAAACGGCGTACGATAGCATTAATAGAAAACTGCTTATCGACGCTTTGAGACAGTTCAACATTCCTGACGAACTTGTGAAACTAATATCCCTCACATTGATTGACACTAAAATGAGAGTCAAGATCCAAGGAAGTCTATCCGAACCTGTTGAAATAAAAAACGTAGTTAGGCAGGGTGATGCGTTAGCATGCCTTCTTTGCAACCTTGCTCTTGAAAAAATAGTAAGAGAATCAAAAATCAGCACAAGAGGAACTATTTTTTTCTAAATCTGTTCAAATTATTGCTTACGCTGATGATATTGATATCATAGCAAGAACCCCTAAAGATCTCAAGCAAGCGTTCCTGGATCTGGAAAGAGAGGCTAAAAAAATGAACCTCTCAATTAATCAAAGTAAAACTAAGTATATGCAATTTATTACCTACACCGATACCTCCATGTACATCGAGACTGGAGAATACAAATTTGAAAAGGTGAACTCCTTCACCTACCTTGGATCTGAAATCAACTCCGAAAATCTCTTGTCCCCTGAAGTAAGGAAGAGAATAACTGCGGCCAACAGATGCTTTTGTGGTCTAAGAAAATTTCTAAAATCCGACAACATTAAAAGGAACACCAAGTTATTGATATATAAAAGTTTAATCAGGACAGTCCTCACGTATGCATCTGAAATGTGAACCTTGTCCCAGGTTGATGAGAGAACCCTCGCAATTTTTGAGAGGAAGATTCTCTGATCCGTTTTTGGTGGCTTCTGTGATAATGGAGTTTGGAGAAGCAGAACTAACTCTGAAATTTATAGGTTATTCAGAGAACCGGACATTCTGAGGTATCATAAAATCCAACGCATGAAATGGTGCGGACACATTTTAAGAATGAATGATGACCGAACGACGAAAAGAATATTTCTGGCGAAGCCAACAGGAGTCAGAAAAAGACGAAGACCAGACTGAAGTGGGCGGACTGCCTCCTAAGTGACTTTGTCTCAATCAATGTCAGAGACTGGAAATCTGTGGCGCACAGAAGGAAGGGCTGGTTCCGTCTTCTTGAGAAAGCCAGGGTCCAACCAGGACTGTCGCGCTATTGATGAATGAATGAATTTATCAATATTTGTATAAACTTTATAAATAGTCATTCTCCGTTACATGTCCCCCAGTTTAAAGTGAGATACATTTTGCCTTCCCTAAATGTTGCCATTAATCCGATACAATGATTGGAACAATTCACTAATACACAATTCACTGTACACAAGTAATTTACACTGTCTGCAACATGACCCCCATGAATGTTTTTTGTGTGGGTCATTCTATGGCGAAGCACGTCATATATCTGTCGGTCATTATGAAAGTGTTCTAAGTCATATAGTATTGTTATGTTTCAAGATATATGAAGGTTTGAGTTTGGAAATGAACTGATCTGTATTTAATGACTCAACAACTCAATCTAACAGTTCAATTTTTACAATTTTTGCTAAAATTGCTTCCGATCACGGTAATGTAAAAGTGGGCAATACAAAATAACAATTTTTTTTTTTTTTTTTTTTTTTTTTTTTTTTTAAGATTCTTGACTTCGGCCACTGTCATAATCAACGGAACACATATGTTATACGAGATGAAAAACATAGTAAGAATAGCACGTCTATCTATTTACATCTGAAATTTTGAGTATAAGAACTGATCGCCTTAATTACCGCCAAAATTCCTTGAAGACCATTCACCAGTCCATCCATCTAATTTGAACTAACCTGTTTTGCTCATCGTGCACTGAGACATAGTTTGCGCCACAAAACGTAAAAGAACCAACCAACCACTATATTTGTACAAAGTAAGAGCAGTCAACGAATTTGTACTAAGTTATATGATACATAACAGTTACTATTTTTTTTCATTTATGAATATAGAATTTACTGAAGTCCAAACTAAAAGAAACCATTTTAATTCTACAAAGATTGCTAGAGATCAACAAATATTTCTGGGGTCGACAACGATTTCTAGAGGTCAACAAATATTTCTAGAGGTCGGCAACGATTTCTAGAGGTCAACAAATATTTCTAGAGGTCGGCAACGATTTCTAGAGGTCAACAAATATTTCTAGAGTTCGACAATGATCTGTTTTGTGATGCCCACTGGTTCTACGGTTGATTAAAAATTATTCAAGGTGAATTGTACTTATTAAAACGAAAAAGATTTTTCGTAAAACCTACGCTTGGAGATTGCATGGGGGTTTGAGAAGCCATTAGAAAGGAATTAAATTAATGCATGAAAAAGATTCCACCCTATTCACTTAGTATTACATAAATTTGACCCATGCCTTGATTACATGAACTCATTTAAAGCCTAATGATATATTTAGGAATTGCAGGAGGAAAGTAATAATTCATTGAAATAAAAGAGCATACATTAAATTTACTTCAACTTTAATTACAGAAGGCTTCTACATGCGAACTACCGGATAAACTCTACATTATGTTGAAATATGTAAATTTAGTATACTAGACCTTAATATTTAATTAGAGTCACGGAGAAAAAGATTCTGTAGATTATAAAATCAACTCGACAGACATATTCTGCAACAAGCACGTATAACATTGTTTTTCTTAAGGGTAAAAGGGTCTTTCAACATCGTTTTCTTAAATTTTAAATTTTTATTTTATATACCACATGAGTATAATTGATATTCATTTTTACTACATTGCAGTCCCTTAAGAATTCACAAATAAGTATTTTTTGAAACAATATGACCTCTTTATCAAAAATATTTTCAAAAATGCCAGAATTTTTCGAAATTCTTCATGGGCAATAATTTTCTTCTCATTTCTTCCAAATTTCTCAGGATTGCTAACTGAAGTGTTTGTCATAACACTATGCATAGTTCTTTGAAACCACAAATATTTTGTAAGTTTATAGACCATGAAATAAAGTAAAAACCTTCAAAAACAGAAAAAAATAAAGACAGAAAAAAATTAAGAATATAGATTCATACAGAAAAAAATTCAATACACAATTATAAGTTTTTAAAATGATATGGAATGCGCATGGAGCATTTTGAAAAATTTTATCTTTGAAAAATATGAAAAACAGGTATTATTCTGCCAAAAATCCTTATTTTGAGTTTTAAAGATCTTTAATGTAGTAAAAAAGGAATATTGATTATTCTCATTCTGAACACAGAGGTAAGAATTGAAAATTTAAAAATTCGAGTTTTAAGGTTCCTTATCCCCTTAAAGGCATACATTTAAATGTTTCTTCTAATAATTGTTTTTATATAATACTCAACACCGGAACATTTTTCTTATCTCAGCCCAGCATTTCATCTCCAACTGAAATATCAGTTCCAAATCGTTGAGTCAAAACGACCATTGGCGAGGTTTTAACCTTGGCTCTCACGTAGGGAAGTTGCAGGATTTTACACCTTTAAACCCAAGTGTTACCTGGATTTTTTTTTACACGTGTTGAGGATGTTTCATGGGCTGTACTCGGATAAATAAAGGATATGATGTCACAGAAATGTCACACGCGCTTACTTTTTGGAAAGTATGATGTACGAATTTTAAAGCAGTGAGAGATTTGTACTGGTTGCTGGAAAATCAAAAACTGCTCTTTCAGGGGTAGTGTAAAACTTGTCCTAGACTGGAAATATAAATTTATCGCTTTAACGTTAAGGTAAGGGAAATACTTAGAAGATATTTTCCCGAATTTTAGCGTTATATCGACAAAAGTTACATTTTCGAAGAACATATTTCTCTAGACTTTGTATACCTGCTTTTTAAAATTCTCATATTTATTTAACGTAGGTATGTTACGTATTATAGGTTAATTAATCTAAATAAACATTTGATGTACAATAATAATCGAAAATCAAGAGAGTTAGTGGTTGTCCAAGAGGTGCATCAGTTCACTTTCCAGATCTCGTATATCATTGATCAGCTTTGAAGATTTTTCCTCTGTATTTTTCTTATCTTTACTGATTCGGTCTTCAATATTAGCAGTGAAGTGCAACTGCTATTCTTTAACACATATGCTTTTACGCCTTTTTCAAGCCCACCAAAATTTTTTTAATTAAACATACCTCGACGGCGTTTAACAATCGAAGAAAAGAGTAATGATTTATATCAAGAACACATTGGTACGTGTTAGAAATTTAGAGCAAAGGATTTTTTATTGTTTTTATTAGCATAATGTGATACTGTTATAACTTTGATAGATTTGCGTTTATGCTTTTCAAGACCGCAATGTTTTCAATTAAGCTGCTCACATAGTATAGTACGGGCGCGGTGCCCAGTTGGTAAAGGCCAGAGCCAGAAATCTGAAGGTCTCTGGTTCGATGCTGGTC
The DNA here is from genome assembly GCA_907164885.2 of Dolomedes plantarius. Classification (NCBI taxonomy): domain Eukaryota; kingdom Metazoa; phylum Arthropoda; class Arachnida; order Araneae; family Dolomedidae; genus Dolomedes; species Dolomedes plantarius. Next base: position 109,056,766 of record OU015496.1, read on the forward strand.
GCTGAAAAATTCAACACCATGTACACTAATGGCGGCTGGTGCACGAAAAATATGTCGTGGCTGCAATGTCCTCCAAGTTCTCAAATTTACCTCTGAAGGTGCAGGGTCAAGTGTACCGGTCTCGTCAACTTACTCGGTTCAAAATTACAGGGCCGGTCCTTTAGCCAAGTCGGACTCCGACCCTCATGGTGCTATTTAAAACCGGAGCCTCACTAATTTGCCCAATAGTCTTTATGGATTTTATCTGATATACTGCCGTTCAAGGGGCATAAGCCACAACAACAGCATATTATAGTGGTGATCATTCTGAGCTGCCAAGCAAGTGGACTTGGGTTCAAATCCGAAATAAAACTTGGTCGCTTCCGTGTCGTTCCCTTCATAGACAGCAATGCTGGCTCACCAATATGGAGCTTCCATAATAGAACAGCCAGAAAAGCTTATCTTCCTGGGACAATGTCAGAAGAGGTGCATACCGTCGGAGACAAGTGCCTGTCGCATTGAAAGAAATAAAATGTTTTTAATTAAAAGTATCTTGACGACGTTTAACAGTCGAAAAAAAATATTTGAGTCAATAACACCTTTTATATTGAAAATTTATAGTTTTTATGAACAGTAAGGTTCTATTGTTATCACTTTGAGAGATTTGTATTTCCGCTTTATTCAAATTTCGCCAACATTTTCAATACAACAGCTAATAATAGAAACGCCTTGGTAACGTTTAACAGAGAAAGTAAAATACTGAATTTAATCAACTAACAACTATGTAAAATCTCAAACGACTCTTTTTATAATTCCTTTTTTAAAATTTTTTAATATAGAATTTTTAAATGCAATTCAAGTGTTTTCGATATATCTTTTTATTTATACCTTGTTTTCAGAAACAATTTTACATTTGGAGTGATAGACACGAATAATTTCATGCCATGGAAAAAATTAACTACTGAAATATTTATGACTTTAAAAACTACACGCTCTAAAATTAAACGTCAACTTTTATACTAAAATTTAAAAAAAATTATAATAGAAAACTGAACTATGCAAGCGGTGGCCCAGTTGGCAAAGACAGCGATCTAGTGATCTGAAAGTCTCTGGTTCGATACCGGACGCTTAAAAATCCACCGTCGTTTACGCTAATGGCGTCTGGTGCACGAAAAATATGTCGTGGCTGCAATGTCGTCCAAGTTCTAAAAGTTTATCTCTGGAGGTGCGGGGTCAAGTGTACCGGACTCGTCACGTGACTCTGTTCAAAATTACGGGACCGGTCCTTAAGCCAAGTCGGACTCTTACCCTTGTGGTGCTATTCAAAACCGGAGTCGCACTATTCTACACAATAGTATTTATGAACTTAATCTGATATATACTGTTGGTCAAGGGGCCTAAGCCCCAACAGCACAAGTCGGTCGGTCGCCTCCTTAAGATTACAGACAATGACCTCCTTATTTGGCCAGCTGTTTCTTCTCTACAAAGATATTATCACGGTTTCTATTATGGAAACATCAACTTAAAACTAGTTCCGGAACATCCGATTTAAAACTAGCCGGAACTGGTTTGCCCCCAACTTTTCTCCTGCTCGTTCAATTCAAAGCAGTGGCGCGGCAATGAATGTGCGCGCACGGACATTCTCCAGAACTTCTTACAGAGTTTGGATAAAAACGTTGGCAACAGAAAAGGTGTGGCTATTTTTGAATTTCCGGCTCAAGAACTATATGTAGAGTCAGTCTTCGAATTTTCTTCGGCGAGAGAGTCCATCGATCTACTTATAGAGAAGGGGTTCTGAAGCACGTGGTTGCACGTATAGCACAAAAGAAATGTAATCAATGTACAAAAAATTTTTACAAAGAAATAAATCGATCTTCTGTAAACTACAATTTCCTGAGCATGTGTTAGATAGATTTCTACAAATGTAGAATTAACCAGTGTTAATGGACTCATGACATCCTAATGTTTCATGGCCCTTTTAGGAAAAATGTGATGCCCACGTGTAAATCATTTTTGTGTTCTCCTAGTTTAAGTATTAAATAAAGTGTGGTAAGTGAATTCTTGTTTTATTCTTTTATTTTTAATGCAATGTGCTGATCTTCTATAATCACGGCCATAACAATAATTATTAACAGTTTCTTTCCCCCACCCCTTTGAAAAATTTGGTAAATAATTTTCTTAAGCGCTTTTGATGTAACTTACATTTGCGAACCGTTGTTTTCTTTAAACGTTCAGATAGCATTCACAGACACTTTGCATCCACAAGCATTTCATGATAGAATTCATAGACAGTTGAGATAGGTTTCTTGAAGATTCAAAACTACGAAAACGTTAAACGCTTTAGATATTGTATTAACCATCTGCCCGGATCAGGAATGAACCCTTTCTGGTAAGAGAAAATAAAATGTTTTTAGGAAATCGGGGGGAAAACTCAGGATCATAAGTGGCGTATTACTTGAAAATTTAAAAAAAAGTGAGAAATGTTTGGTAAATATAATCAAGCCTGCAATAAAAACACCCAATGAGTTCATTTAATCCCTACATCATGAACACCATCTTAGCCTTTAAACTATCCCAGAGAAAAAAATACTCTTTCTCACAACCTGTTTTAAATAAATTTTCAACATTCACATTTTCCTCTTTTTTTCATATGAAATACAACTCTAAAAGCTAATTTTATACTTTCAAGAAGAAATCACTTAACATATATCCCCATTACATATAGTAAGGAGAATATGAAATACGATTTATTCTCCCTAAACGTGAGTTCTTCAAATAAATTAAAAAAGCGGAGCCCCTGTGGAGAAATAATTTTAAACATCAGTATTATATGTTTTAGTGATGTTTTTGTCATATTCAATACGATTATTCTTTGAAACAAACTTAACGTTTAAAAAATATTCTGCCTTTAAGGTATGGATTCATAGTGGAAAAAGTATAAAGGGGCTTTTACTGAACACAAACGTGCATATTATATTATAGTACATAAAATATTTATATGTTATATGTTATATAATATATATTATAATAATAGATATATATATATACTATATAGATTACAACTTTTGAAATTTTGATTTTGATTTTAAATCTACTGAACTCGAAGCACTAAATTTGATTTTATATATATATATATATATATATATATATATATATATATATAAATAAAAGTAAAAATTTCGAAAACTATAATCCATTTAGTATATGCTGTTTCTATTTATTCTAAAAGCAGAGAGATGAATATTCCCAACGTAACTTTATATTTGTGGCAAATTTTTATTCAAGTATAACGGTCTTTTATGTATTTTGTTTAACTTGATCTTAGGTAATCTAACGAAATCCCACCCGCAAAACCTATTTCGTATGTTTACGAAAGCTCCGGCTGAACGATTAGTTCCATGTCAGTAAGCAGAAACGGGCTCGGTAAGGAAATAACACTGGATCACGTGCGGAAATAACAGGATTTCATGTTTGAGTCCCAAGTGTTTCGTTGGATTTAGAAAGACTTTGCGGATATTTTTGCGGGTTTGCAATGGCGGGGTAAAATGTATGTTTTGATTTTTGAAGTGACAGGCACGCAATTCATTTTTCATCGAGGGTTGGATTACTTTTGACAAAAATGAGAATGTATATTCTCAGATATTCTCCACTTGATGGCTTGTAAGTGCCTATTCATTAGTCTCCTGTCAGGAGAGATAGTAAAACTTGGAATAAGTTTGTGTTATAAATTTCAGAGTGTTGACATGCATTTACGTAACTACCTGCCAACTAAATCCGTTATCGTAGCGGTAAGGCACGTATTTGAAGTTAGAACTACTTTATATTTTGTTTATTCGCATGCCGGAAGTTCAGGTGCTGAATTACTAAATTTTTAAATTTACTTCTGACTGCGTTTTATCCATTTTAGGATAGATGTCTACTTCAAGTATATTTGCTTTAAGACAGGTAGTAATGGTAGAAAGTATCAACTATCCTTATTCTTTGTCAAGAAAATTCCCTTATATTTAGCTCTCATAGACTGGTTGGAGTTTTGAGATTAACCCTTCAGCGGGCGAGCCAATTTTTTGGAATACCAGCAGGCGCGCGTGGCACAAAGTGCAACGTCTCTTTCAACCCAGATTCTTCTTTTTGTAATAAACTCTTTATTTTTTCAATTTAAAATAATAATTCAGCGTTTTAAGACAAAATATAAAATGTTGATAATACAGAGATAAATTTATGATTAAAGGCCAAAGAATGCAGTTACAATTGCATTATTTCAAAACTGTCCGGTTTATTGAATCCAAGAACAACTTGGTAATTAATTCCTATTTATGTCCCAAAACCTAAAAATCAATGAGAGTCCATCTTTGTGATATGCGGGATGCCATGTAATGGCTGCACATTTGATCGAGTACATCAACTCCTGCTTTTGTCGCATTGTAATCCAGTATAATCGCTGGTTTAACACGGTTAAATCCCGACTAACATTGAATGGAGAGGAATACCAGGGTCAGAAAATCAGACCTGCATTAGAAAGGGTTAGGCTATAAATAGAAACTTCTTAGAAAATTCAAACCATACATGTGAAAACAAACCATTCAAAATTACGAAAATGCTGCATTTTGTACACTGGCGCTCCCGCTGAAGGGTTTAAATCGTTCCATGCTGTAGTTACCTGCGATGTCACCGCGTATCGTTATAATTACCTCACAGTGACTTGTATATGTACTTTACTTTCATTTCCCGACTTGATAGAAGTTACTGTGTGACGTTGATTTCTGCTCATGGTGCTATTTGTGGGTATGTTAATTGCAATTTTGAGCTTCATGGATCTGTTGACCCAAGGGTCTCAGTCAGTTTGCCTTCAGGTAAAAAAAAATTATGACCGTAGTGCTCCTGAACCAACCAACCATCGTTTTATACCTACGCGAACATTCTAAGTTAATTAAAAACTTGGTCAAAAGCTATTGAAAAGAATTAAGATTTTCAACTCCAGTTTCTTAAAGACATCTTTCACGGACTCCGAGTTAGAGATATTTTTACTTTAATCTTTGTAGTGATCACCGTGCTACAAGTCCTTTGTCTAGAACTGGCCGAGGCGAAAACTTTATCTCAATGTTGTCCAAAATTTAATAACTCCAAAAACTTAATCTGTGGCTTCATTTCCACTTGACAGTCTTAACTACACTACCACACAGAAGTAAGTTGCGAAGTCCATTTAGTTTAAACTCTCTCTTTTAATAACTTCGAACACTCATAAATTCTCAACTCCATAATTGGGATAAAAAAGTTTTGATCACAGTCTTCTGGGGTTTGTTTTTCTTATGTTTTTTCAAACGGATTCCCGAAGAGTAAATGGGAAATTTCTCTACTGTCTAACCTTTTAATTTTAAAATTAAAACGACTTAGCTTTTTCTGTTGTAAATATTTGTAAAATTATTTTAATGCAATAAAAATAAAATTCTCTCAATAGTTTTTCTATACTTGGAATTGTTTCCTCGCATATTACTGTTCTAATACATTACAATAAGCGCAATAAATCTATAGATAATTATAAATTGAAAAAAAAATAGGAAATGTGTTACAGTCTGGGTTTATTAAACTTTTAATTTCCTGCAAGGAAACAATCTAAAAAAGTTTCAGTAACGCTGCCATAAAGCATATTAGCTTCGTGTCAAGATGCCATTGCAGATTTATCTGTAATCTTTAAATTTAGAAAATGAAAAATCTTGAGAACTCCCCATTAAAAATTCATTTAATACATTGGAAGAATATATTAATCTTTTGAAATTTTAATTCTCTCTTCACATTTAAAGTACCTTATTTTATCCACTTCCCTCATAACATAAATAAACAGTACGCCTAATTAGCAAAAGTTTAAAATTTAAGCCTCCCATTGTCTCTAGAATGCAAAGATGGACCGAAGGCTTTAAAGACATTTTAGAAAATTGTCAAATATACGCTTTGATCACAATGGAAAATACTGAAAAATGAAAAATGGTCTATCGGTTTTTTGCTTTATTATCGGAAAATGAAGTGATACAACCAAACTGTTTAAGTGACAAGTTAATTCTGCTGTTATTAACAGATTTTAAAAACCTAGTCATTACTCAAAGAAACGAGGAAAACATGTTCTTTATCTATTATAAAATTAATGAACATTTTTAAAAACCGGAAAAAGAGATGTATTTTTGAACATAAACTTTTTAAGAGACTTTAGAGTAGATGAAAGAACTTTCCCACTTCTATAGTGTATTTGAAAGCATTGTTAATTATTTCAGCATGCTTCGTTCCAGAAGCGTTCAAAAACGGTATTTCTATTTTAAAAAAATTATCACAACTTTATTTGCTTCAAAGACTAATTACAAAGAGTTTTTGCTAGAATGATTGCGTATTATTAGGGCATTAAAAATTGCACTAGTTTAAAAATGCGCATTTAATTTGGAACTATAGTGACCATATTTCTGTGCATGTTAGTTCTCGCTACAATGAATGTTTATTTTATAAATATCAAAACTAGAAGAGCTGTAAAACGTTGTATATTAGATCGGATTTTTTTAGAAAAGACTGAAATTAGTGATTTTCAATTCAAATTCAAATGTTTATTTTATAAATATAAAAAAACTGTAAAACATTATATATTAAATATGATTTTTTTGTTAGAAAAGACTAAGATTAGCAATTTTCAATTTACATTCAAATGTTTATTTTATAACTATCAAAAAAAAAGAAGAGCTGTAAAACATTATACATTAAATATGATTTTTTATTGTTAGAAATGACTGAGATTAGCAATTTTCAATACAAATTCAAATATTTATTTTATAAAAATCAAAAAAGAATTTCTGTAAAACATGTATTAAATATGATAATTTTTCCGTTAGAAAAGACTGAGATTAGCAATTTTCAATTCAAATTAAATGTGATCGTGATTTTGTATTTATGTTAACCGAAAGTATACAATGTAAAAGTTGATATTAAAAGTACAACTACAGTGGAAAATGTACTATATTTCTGTACATGTGAATTTTCGCTACAGTGGGTGTTTATTTTATAAATATCAAAAAATAGAGAGGCTCTAAGACATTACTTATATAATTTTTTTTTTTTGTAGAAAAAAAACGGAAGTTTTGCGATTTTCCATTCAAATTCAATTCGTTCGTAATTATCTTTTTTTGTTTTAACCGAAACTATGCAACGTATCTATCAACTTTGAGATCCTGTATTTCATAATTAAATTCTTAATAGCAGTCGAGATATAAGCAAAGTGGGGAGCTTTTTGTTATTCACGAATTTAATAAGATGCTTCCGGTCGTGATGAACGGAAAAAAAAATTCCATAAGACTTTACCGTGCGAAGACAATAAAAAAATATATATTCGTAGAAAGTTTAATAAAGCTTTGTTCGCTAACAGATAAAATCGTATTTTATGCTTTAGTATTCAAAGTCATTTTTTTTCTCTACCCAGTACTGCTTTGTTTCCGTTGGGATAAAAGTGATACCTTTTTCCTTTTTATCGATTAATCGAAAAAATTCCCAATCGAGAAGGAGGAGGAAAATAATGAAGTTTTTGTTGTTGGGAGAAATTTAATGAAGGAAAGCCATAAAAAAATATAAGAAATATATGAAGACTTATGGGAAAATGCCTTTTTTGTTTTCTTGGCAATACTTTTTATTTCATTCGCTTTTTTTTCTTGGGTAATTATGGTAGACCTCAGTTAATTTTTGCAAAGGATTTTTATTTATTTAATATTTTTGAAACCTTTTCCTTTGAATTTTTTGTTGCTTATTAATTTTTCGTATTAGGCAGACAAATTACTTTTAGCTTAAAAAAAACGCTCATCAGAAAGAATGAAGCATATTGTTCACCGTTTATTAGAAGACTTTTACGAAATAATTTGGATGCTTAAATGCTCTAATTAATGTAAGTTTGACATAGAGCTTTAATATTTTGTAACCGAATATAACATTTTTTTCCCAAATGCTATTCAGAACGATATAATAATTTCTAATAGCTTTTTAGGTCCTTTGAGGCTGACTGACTAATTTAGTCTTTTATTTTTATAGACAGCAATTGGTAAAACTGAAAACATTTTGAAAAGGAAAAAAAAGTAAACAGAAACTGAAAGCTGATAAAGCAAAAATTTAAAGTAAAATTTCATTCCAATCAATAAATATAAGTTAATATAGTTATATATAAGGATGGAAAAATAATGAACCTTTTTTTGGAAAGGGAATTTATACATAGTTAATGTATTTTGTATGAGATTAAATATCTTAGCATTGTTTTGTAAGGGATTAATTTTGCTAGCGATAAAATAGTTTTGAAAATTATTTACTACTATAAAATACAGATTTTTACTAACGTTTTGAGGAAAGAACAAGTTTGACAAGAAAGGTGTTCATATGTAAATGAGAACTGAGTTCCTTTGAGCGTTAGAACCAGTGAATGGAGACGCGCATGCACATTGACGATAGAATGTAGATGTGGGCATAGATGCAAAAGGGGCTCGAGGTAGCCTTGTGGTAGCTCGCTGGCTTTCGATGCTGAGGGTGCTCGGATCGAACCCCGACACGTTCCATTAAATACCTCAGTGTCTAAGTAGGATATGGGCATGTTAAATCCGTAGACCCGAAAGTCCCTCTATGAGGTCATAGGGGTTGAGAGAGGGTACGATCCCCCAGAAGTCACCTCTGGGAGTGCTCGGTCAAAATTGAGGCGGCACCTGGCTAAATCGCACTTCAACTCTTGTGGAGCCATTTATAAAAAAATATTTCAGGCAGTCCCTTCTAACGAAACTACCGCGTACTTTTCTGTTTGAATGTTTACTGCTACTGGGTTTGGCACGCTGCCAAAATTATAACTCGCGACGCATGGCGGACAAATTTTTCTTTCCGGAGGACCGTTATTGAGGAACGTAATCCTACGTTAAAACCGGAACCGCATCCCTATGTACGATAGCCTGTAAAGACCTCTCTAGAATAGATTCTGGCCAAGAGGCATTAGAAACACCAACATAGATGCAAAAGTAGAGTGGTAGACCTCGGTTAATTTTTGCAAAGGTTTTTTATTTATTTAATATTTATGAAACCTTTTCCTTTGAATTTTTTGTTGCTTATTAATTTTTAGTATAAAAAAGGTAGTTTCGATAAATAATTGCAAAACCTTTTGCAACTATTTAAATGATGTATGAAGCTATTTTAGTTTTTTCAACATGGTTGGTTTTACTTCAAAACAGTCATAATAACTTAAACGATACTAACTGTAAATTTGTGCGTGCATTTAAATGAATTAAACGTTTAAATGTGAGAAGTATAAGGGATTATTTATGTGATGTGTGAATTACCAGGAGGCTTTTCAAACGAAGTAACAAATCTTTCGTCGCGATATCGTTTCCAGCAATTTCAAGTCTTTTCCAATCCTCAGATACGTCTTCGAAGATTTTCATTCTCATAAAACCCATATCACGAAAAATTCTCGATAACAATGCAGTATTAATCAGTGAATATTTCAAAAGATTGACACCATTTAGACGATTTTCAGATGCCGAAAAGTTTTTCATATATCTAGGACAACTTTACAATTGAGTGAAAATACTTTCCTAATATGTGACAACAATTAAGGAAATTTATCGAAAAGAATATTTTCACACAACTTGAAATTTTGAATCTTCGAATGTGTTTTACGGTTTTCCGAAAACTTGAAAAATTAGAGTTCTCCTTTTTGCACCAAATCCTTCAATTTTTTAAATTCTAAAAATAAATTTTTGACGGAAAAATTCCGAAACATACTTACGAATCTAGGTACACTCTTATCATTCACACAAACAAAATCTGTCCCTATAAGAAAATATTTTACACCTAGTATTAAACAGCAAAAATTGCAATGATTAATAAAAACATTTAACTGTTTCTTTCATGATATATAAGTTATTATATCTGTGTAGATATATCACAGAAAAGTCCATATATTCCTGCTAATTATAATTAATAAATGTTTTTCCCTAATATAAAACAACTGTCACTCCAGAACTTCAAAAATTACTATTTAAAATTATTCTGCGAGACCACAAAACAGGTTTCACCCTCCTTTATTAGGACGTGTTACCGGTCAACATTATAAAAACTAAAAAACTGGAGTGTGATCCAGTTACCATGAGGCAAATCAGTCAAAATTAGGATGCGAGAGTCTGTAGTACACTCTGGTGATAAGCCGGGCATGAATATCCATTTATATTTTTATGAAGCATGATGCTTCAATTTTTGCAATTTTTTTAAGCCTTTAAGGGTTCACAAAAATATTTTTATACATTTATTTTTTTGCACCCATTTCATATTGATTTATTTAGCTCAAATACGTCTTTCTATGAGAACGTCAGAGGCGTGTAAACTACTTGAACAGGTTGAAATTTCGTTTTGAAAAAAATCAAAATACAACTTTTAAAGCATGCTAAATTTAAATATCTGCTGAACACATAGCTCTGCTTTCATGATTTTTTTCACTCTTGTTGACAGAAAAAAATTTCAAAATAATTTGGGATCTGTTTATGACGTTTTTAATCTCATTAGGGGGAGGATATATTTTTCGAAGAAATCTTTGCTTCAGGGAAAGTTCTTTTTCATAATTTTTATTCTAATTCGAAAATCCTGAGCAAATAACGAACACTATATAAAAACACTGTTACGTCGAAGAAATTTTAGAATCATTCTTTTACTGACTGAAGATTATAAAAATATTCCAATCCCAGACAAATGAGGCTTAAAGTACAGTTGAACATCGGGGTACACATAGACTGCAACAATATATAAACAAGGAATCTGGCAGCGCAAGCAACGAACAGCCACGCTTTTTGTGATATTTGATTCTTGTAGCTATGCTGTGCAAAAGAAGCCGAAAATAAAAATAAATAAAAATGTGCATTTTCTGAGAATACTTTCTCACGGAACCCTTTTAAGAACAGTTTCGAATAAAATGTTATTTCAGGGATTGATTATGCATTAGGGAAAAGGCTCTCAACGTGTAAGTCGCGACCCCCTATGAGAATGTTTTCTGCGGGGTGGTCACGGTTAAAATAACTTGGCGAATTTCACCAAAAAAATATATCACTTTTTATTAGGAAACTGTAGAGAAGTGATGAATTTTGAAGGAAAAGTCTTGTTCAAATCGCAAGCCAGGTCGTTAGAATTCAACCGTATTTATTTGTTGGTAACTGTAGTTCGCGGTTACTTACGACGCACAGTACATAAATGCTAAATGTCAGTTTGTCTTTCCTTAGTCTGGGCTGTCATTTTTGGCATAGCTATTGGGGTTTCCCCAAAGGAATGAAGCGGTTTCATTTAGGTAAAAGTTTTTCTATTTTTGTTGTTACATAATTATGAATCAATTCGGTAGGTGCATTAATTTTCTTGAGGTTCTGTTCTGCTCTATTCTAGCTTTTACACATCTTTGACTGAGGGAGGAATGTTTCTAAATTTACTCCATTTCTTTGAAATTTCATTTTTGTTAAATTGAATATTTAATTGGAATTAAATTATGGAACAGCAATTCCGGTGAATTTCTTCTTTATGCCTTAAAAGTCTTTTTCAATGAAAATATACAGGATGATAATGGGGGGGTGGGGAGGGACGCAGGATGCGTGTAAACCATTTAGGGTTTCGAAGCTAAAAAAAGGTTGAGAAAAAAAAAGTTTCAGGTAGTCTCTTTTGACGAAACTATCCCGGGTTATTAATGTAGGATTACTTATCGTTGCTTACCTCTTTTGTATGTATATATGTATGTATGTGTTATGTATGTATGTATGTGTTATGTATATATGTATCTATATGTACGTATGCATATATATATACATATATGTATGACAAAATTTTGACGTATTTTGGAACTTTTCTGCTTAACTGTTTACTTCTTGTCCAAGTGATACAGACTGGGTTCGGCACGCTGCCAAAATTATAACTCGCGAGGTACAGATGGACCAATTTAGTGTCTGAAATTTTGCTTTCCGGAGGCTCGTTATGGAGGAACGTAATCCTACGTTAAAACTGCATTACGGCGAAAATATATGATGATTCACGGGGCCATAAGGAGAACTAATGCCGTGCTCGGTGGCTTAAATCATTGGTAAGGATTCATAAATTTTAGTGACCGCGGATATTATTTTCTCCTAGCACTTAAAATCCCATTAACTTATGGTTCTACTCCACAATTTCTCCCTTCTAATAGTTGGAAATTGTGAATAATAAGGGAATAGGAGACAAAGTTGTTTATATTTTATTTGCACACATTTTGCAATGGTGTATTTTATTCTTATTTGTGCAATTGTGCTAATGTATGCGAAGGTACACATATAAAAATATCTGAACAATTAGAAATTTCATAAATAAAAAACACCACAGGTCACATTTATCTCATTGCTAGAATCGGCGTGCATGGAACATGTGCAACGGAATATACCTATACGGATTTTCCCGCAATTCTTGAAATATATCAGACGCCTTGGATACATAAGCAAATGATCCACATCCGATACCTTTGGTTTCTCGATTAAACACAATCTGCAACAAATAGTGTCCATTTTTCTACTGTTGGTACTTCCGACTGCAAAAATATCACCCCATCCTTTGCCGACAGCCATACTTCTGTGCAGATTCAATGAATTATTTTTTTCAAACAAGATTAGAATGTGAAAAGGGAAAAACAAAAAACAATCCTCCGTTGTAAACAACGCAAATGCCGTATCTATATAAATAAAGTAACAGAGGTAAATGTCATGGAGTCCGTCGGATCACGTGACCGTCACGTTTCCGGAGATCACTCATCCTGAGAAAACATGGCCGACATTTTTGGTCGAAAATCGGTGTGTTTTTTCTCATGAAAGTACATAAATGTTACATATTTGGAAAGAGCTTTGAAAACCGATAATTTTTTCTGCTTACAGTTATTCTGTTACTTTAATAGTTTTACATATATTTTAATTCTAAAATCACTCCACCACTGAGACAAAACAGTCAAATCACCCATCTCCAGTATGGTGCAGCCATCTGTCGGCAGCGACTGGAATGAAAATTGACGGGAATTTATTGACGGGAATTTAATACATTTGTATGGCCCTGAAAAGGGCTTTTTTTCACTTTTGTGGGGCCCTAGCATAGCCGGGCGAAGCCCGTCTAGTGTGTAATGATCAAGCACCGAGATTCTTTAGTTGGCGCATTTTCGTTCCGAAACGCTTTTGATGGGAAAACTTCCTCGGAAACGGCCTCGTATGTGGTTGGAGGGAAAAGGAAGGCTCGAGACTCCAGATGTCACCCTTGGGGGGAGGGGTGCTCGGTCCAGAGTGAGGTGGCACCAAAGGGTGGTTTTAAGTGCGAATATCCCCAGACTGGTACCTCTACATAAGCGCCAATAACCTGTGCTACAACATGTTCCATGCAAAAAAAAATTTTAATATAAAATATAAGGCATGTTTGGTTTTAGCAGTATAAGCTAAATCAATAGCTCTTTCTCAGTATATTATTTTAGATTTTGTGAGTAAGAAACTTTTCACAATAATTTGCATTTGAGGTTCATAATAATTGTATTAGTAAAATGTTTAGTAAGAATGAAGTGTAAACTAAAAAAAGTTATCTTGAGCGATTTTTGTTTCAGAGTAAATGTTTTCCGGAATTTTACTTCAAAGCATTCTAAAGGCATTTTAATAAAAACCAAATAGCACGGACGATAAGTACTGTATTCAGAAATACATTACAAATAAGTACGTATGTTTAACCCTCTAAGCCAGGGGTCGTCAACCTTTTAATATCTACCTCCCATTTTTGCATCTTGGTTGGTGGCAAAGTTTCTTTACCGCCCACAGGTGCATATCCGCAGTGACTCAATTTAGCGCAAGAGCGAAGTAAATTTTAGAGGGGAGGGTTTGAAAAAGATATGTACTTAAATTTATCTTTTTATTTATACTTTATGTATATATATACATAAATAGCTACGGATGGCTACGGAGCTAATTCGTTGCTCCTTCGTCCACGAGTATACTTCGAGAAGCGCAATGAGTATTATTACCTGTAATCCAAGTTTAGAGATGGAATTCAAATGTAAATAGCAAAATCATCCGATTTTAAAAAGTCAAACTCGCGAATATGTTAGCATAGTATTCGATATATGGAGGAAGAGAAAAATTTGAAACAACGGATAAAAATTCCCACCGCCCACCATGAAAGCTTGAATCGCCCACTAGTGGGCGGTAGGGACCAGGTTGACTACCACTGCTCTTAGCGCTTGAGATGTATTTATGCGTCACGTAATTCTTCCACCCGAATAGCGTGGGCGATTAAACACTTCATTCTGGTGTTTAAAAGTGTCAAAAATATACCATTTCAGGCGTTTGGAACACAACATTTTAGGATTTAAAAATCCTTTGCAAACACTTTTCGGGCTGAAAGTTTCTGACGGAAGTATAAGTCTTAAACATTTAGAGGGTTAAACAGGCGTTTCTAAAATTATTTTGTATGGTACTGAATCATTAAAAATGCCAATGCGAGATAACTCAGTGAAAGCACAGAGGCACAGCAAAAACGCAGAGATGGTATAGCATAAAAATTTCGTATCTGAAAATGCAAACATCTTAGAAACATGAAGCTTGTGTCAGTTGACTAGAAAGACTTTATCTATATATATAAAATAGTTCCATAACTGACTGACTGACTGACATGCAACGCACAGACCAAACCGCTGGACCTAAAGTGCTGAAATTTTGAATGGCGATTCTTCTTATAGCGTAGGGGTGCACTATGAAAGATTTTTGAAAATTTCTTCTTAGATTTTTTAAAATTAAATTTTTAAACTGTTTTAGTAACTTTTTTAAAGTTTGCATTTAAAATAATTATTTGAGGGTTATAAAATTTATATCATGAGAAAGATAATAAAAATTCCTTTAAAATGATATATTTTTTTAAAATCTTTATCTCCATTTTCTGATTTTTAGTGAATTTTTAAATATTAAATTTTTAGAATTTAATTTATTAAATGCTTCTCACTTGATTTCTTTTTCTAGTACTTTAAATAAACTTACCGCCACATGCATAACAACTAAATAGACAAAAAATATATTTTTCTTTTCTTGCTAATGCGGCAGACGATTGGATATTATCAAAAAAATATTAAAATACAGTAAAAGATATGTTCCTCAAACTGTACTATATTAACTGTACTATATTCTTTAGTATGTTCTATTAGATTTAATTTCAGTATTTTCTTCTACATTATATTGTCTATAAAAATATCCGTTACGATTTTTTTATAAATATATTTATTCGTTTTTTTTATATCAATTGCATACATTGATGGTTGTATTTATTATAAATATATTTATACATATTTTTGGCTTTAATTGCATACATTGACCGTTGTATTTAATTTGAATGCACTCCGTAGCGAAGTACGGGTTTTCAGCTAGTAGCAATATAATTTCAGATGAATACTGTCCCACCCCAAAGTATACGACAAATATTGACAACCGATCGCTCCTCTCAATACCCGCCATGACACATGGTACGAATAAACCGGACCTGAAAAGGCCGTTGTTCGCGAAAATTGATACTCCACTTTAATTTTGGATAACCCCCACGCAAGTACCAGACACCTCCGAAGGGAACCCTCATACTACCACCATCGTCTGATAGGAAGGTTTTAACTTTATTGTAATCATACTATAATTACATAATACAAAAGATTTAACATAATGCATCCCATAATCTTAACTATATCATTTCAACACTACATACAAATATATACAGTCACTAGCTGAAAACCCGCGCTTCGCTACGGAGTACATTCAAAGTAAAAACATCGGTCAATGTATGCAATTAATGCCATCTGTAGCTTCATGATGCCAATATATATATAATAAATACGACGATCAATGTATATACTTGATGTAAAATATATATATATTTATTTATAAAAAAATCGTAAGGGATATTTTTATAGACAAAATAATGTAGAAGAAGATATTCAAATTAAATCTAATATAAAGAATACTAAAGAATATAGTACAGTTAATATAGTACAGTTTCTAGAACATTTCTTTTACTGTATTTTAATATTTTTTTGGATAATGTCCAATCGTCTGCCGCATTAGCAAGAAAAAAAATTATTTTTTGTCTATTTAGTTTTTATGCACGTGACGATAAATTTATTTAAAGTACCAGAAAAAGAAGTCACGTGATCAGCATTTAATAAATTAAATTCTAAAAATTAATCTTTAAAAATTCACCATAAATCTGGAAATGGAGGTAAAGATTCGAAAAAGATTTCATTTTAAAGGAATTTTTATGATCTTTCTTGTGATATAAATTTTATAACCCTCAAATTATTATTTTAAATGCAAACTTAAAAAAAGTAAAAAAAACAGCTTAAAAATTTAATTTAAAAAAATCTAAGAAGAATTTTTGAAAAATCTTTCTTAGTGCACCCCTACACTATTAGAAGAATCGCCATGCAAAATTTCAGCCCTTTAGGTCCAGCGGTTTGGTCTGTGCGTTGTATGTCAGTCAGTCAGTGAATGAATGAATGAATGAATGAGTCAGTTACGGAACTGTTTTATATATATAGATTATATACGATACAATTCATTGCATATGATACATCGATACATAATATATCTCACAGTCCAACAATAGTAATCAAACATTATATACAGATATATACTCTCAATATATATAATACAATTCAAAATATACACATAATTTACAATGCACGCTAAACTATATAGCACACTACAATATGTTACAATATCATACAATACCGATAAAGTGTTTCAATAGGATTTATATTGCCATTAATTTTCGGGGTTCGTAATTTCAATAGTATTTATATTACCATCAATATAAATCCTATTATGAGCCAGTTCGCATTCAAACCTACATAGTAGTCAAAAGTTTACGCCCAGGGAGTGAAACCAAAAAGCACCAAATACAGGTGAGTGGTATCACATTAACTGCCGTTCAACATCGCTTGAGTGGAGACAAAAATCTCAAAAATCGTTCCTTGTCATTTCCTTAGCCCGCAAGTGGAAATCCAATTTTGAATTCATCCCCTCGGCGCTATTACTATACAAGATTACACTGTGTAATATCACAATATCTTATATCGCTTCACAAATATCATATTTACAATTCATTGCACATTTTATCTTATACACAATCCATCAAAGACTTATGCGAAGTTAAACAGCTTTCAACAACCATATATATAGTAATATGTACGCTATACAAAAACAGTATCATTATCAATAATCGCTTATTCAATTACCAGACGAAATTTAAATTTACTATTTAAAAATATACAAAAAAATACGGTAAAACCTGATTACATATTTACAAATAAATAACGTCCCTAGATAGATCAAATGCGATTACAAGTGTCCATAAGGACAGAGATGATCGTCTTAACTACTTTCTTACTATAATAGTCTGTAATGAGTTTATATTTAGCCTAATTTTGATAACCCTTAGGGAAATTTTCCCTTAAGTGTTCCAAATGTTTTCAACTAATGAAACAATGGTCTGGTGATTATATCTCACCACATCCACAAATATCATTTCTTCCCTGGTACCTCTGCTGATAAGAACCGATGCTCCTCCCATGTCCAGTCAACGATTGATTAATTTTAAAGGTCATCGCATATTCTGTCTAATTTAACTTTGATAACTTTTTTTAATTTTCTTCTTCCAATTTTTGCATTTTTCCAGAGGTCTTACCAATCCCTAATGATGTCATAAGTTAGCATTCTATTTATCTGTGTCTTTGTATATTTAAAGATTGGGGTAACTGTGGCTAACTTTGTAGCCTCTTAGCTACTTCGTCCAATTCCTCATTTTGCTCACGACTCACGGGAGCCCTGACCCAATGAAATGTGATATTGAATTCATTTTTTTTTCTTATTCCTTTAATTTTGTATATTTGCTCTTTTCTTGCATCGTTTTAAGAGCTTTCAGAGCGCGCTAAGCGAATCGGTGTAATATCAAAATTCTTAATATCTCATCTCTCTGCATCTTCAACCACCATTTCTATGTCTCTAATTGCCACCATATACGATGTCGAATCATCTGAGAGTCTTTCTTTCTTTTCAATTATCTTTCTGCCACTGTCATACAATATAATTCCAGTATTGTTATATAGTATAAAAACTTGCTCCCTAGCTTTGATCCATCAGTGTAATAATCTATGCCTGTACTTCCCTTATTATCCACCTTTCAATCAAGTGAGTCCCCACGTTCCATCACGAGCAGTTGCCAGTAGGTGTTTGGAATAAAGTACTATAACTTTTAATAAAACTTGAATACCACATAACTGGTACCCGATAACTCCTGGATATTGTTAGGTACCGAGAAAAATAAGTTGTCTATCAATTAGCATTTGTGGGGAGGACCCCTTATACCATGTTAACCCTACACTATGAAAATGTGCCTCCTTTGAGCAGTTAGTGATACGATCCCTTTCAAATACAGTTTGGAGATGCGTATTTGTCCCACGTAAGAGAGTTAATCGGGCAATAATGTTTTGCGTCTAGAACAGTATATATAAAAAAATAATAACAATATATGAAAATAATATATAAATAATCTATATATATAAAACAGTTCCGTAACTGACTCATTCATTCATTCACTGACTGACTGACATACAACGCACAGACCAAACCGCTGGACCTAAAGGGCTGAAATTTTGCATGGTGATTCTTCTAATAATGTAGGGGTGCACTAAGAAAGATTTTTCAAAACTTCTTCTTAGATTTTTTAAAATTAAATTTTTAAGCTGTTTTTTAAACTTTTTTTACGTTTGCATTTAAAATAATACATTGAGGGTTGTAAAATTTATTTCACGAGAAAGATCATAAAAATTCCTTCAAAATGAAATCTTTTCGAATCTTTACTTCTCTTTCCTGATTTTTGGTGAATTTTGAAAGATTAATTTTTAGAATTTAATTTATTAAATGCTGATCACGTGATTTCTTTTTCTGGTACTTTCAATAAATTTATCGTCACGTGCGTAACAACTAAATAGACAAAAAAAATATTTTTTTCTCTTTCTAATGCAGCAGACGATTGGATATTATCCAAAAAAATGCATATCCCTTACGATTTTTTTATAAATATATATATATAGATAGATATATATTTTACATCAATTGTATACATTGATCATCGCATTTATTATAAATATATATATTTATTTTTTGGCATAAATTGCATACGTTGACCGTTGTATTTAATTTGAATGTACTCCGTAGGGAAGCGCGGGTTTTCAGCTAGAGAATAATATATTAAAAAAGTGACATTTATCTCATGACGTCTATCATCACTATTAAATCTGCAGATTTTTTCAACTCCAATAAACATATTTTTATCATCAACTTCGTGGCTTCATTTAACCTGTGGTTTAGTCAAATCAGCTCTTTTTTCACAACCTTTGGTAAGGTGTATCACTGAGAAAACTTAAGCGGGGCGTTCTACCACACCCGCCATGTAGTGGTTACTTTTACACATTTGTTTCGCCAATCAGAAGACTTTTCCATATTTATTCCTATTGTTTCGTATATAATGCATAGCAATTCTCTTGAAAGCCTCATCTTTTAAGACCAACAAATTCCAGGTTTACAAAATTAATAATTACATCACAGTTTTTTTAAATACCGTAAAGTAAGTTGGTGTTACTGGGCCCCATGGGATAATTGGGCCATCCCCTCCCAGACTCACATCCCTGCCTATTACAACATGTTAGGTGAGAATTCCGCTCTGTGTGTTATTTTTTTTCTGGTGTTCGCAATAATATATCTTAAAACATTGGTAATTGCTTTGAAAAATTATTTTTAAATGGGGGGTACTTTTTTTTCTTTTTTTGAGATATACAAGCATTGGACTCAGTTACCCAGTCACAGAATCTGTTGTTTCTTACGGGAAATAGAAATGGGGGATCCACGTACCTCATTTATCAGGGGAACTGGGCCCACCTGTATTTAAAAATAAATACAATATTTATATATATATATATAATAAAAATCAATATCATAGCTTAAACAGACTCTCTAAGACTTACTAAAATGCAGGTAATGCAAAACTTTTTTAAAATTATACATGTTAGTATAATTTTAATGTGCTAAAAGTATAGTATATAAAAAAGTTGAAAAATCTATTTTCCAGTTACCCCAACTTACTTTATTCTACCTCAAATGCAAGTTGAAGTGATAAACTGAAAGGACTTCAGTTATAAATTTATAATTAATGTTATTAGCTCTAAAGTTTAAGAAACCACGTGCTCTTTATGTTTTACATTCCATTTTACGGTCATAATCGAATTTTTCTGAACACATAAATACATTTCCAGCGTGTGACAAAACCGAGTAATTTGATTTTTTTTAAAGTACTATGAACTATACTACAAGCAATTCCGCAAACTGACTGAATACTGATTGAGTGATGAGGGAAAATATGGTGTAGCCAATCATCTCCAAACGTGCAAAACACATTATTTATTCTCTAACAAGTTAAATGTCCTTTTTAAAATATTGTGTAGCCAGTATTTTTCTCTGAATTCGTTACTTCTTTGTTTAATCTGAAAGTGCTATGGTAGTCTTATTAATCACGAGGATTAAGTAGGGTTTTTTTTTGTATTCCTTTTCTAGGAATAACACTTGTAATATTCAAGGTCTTTCAAGTTTGTTTTAGCCACGTACACTACCTAATATTTTTCCAAAACACTACTTTCCTTGACTGAATAAAAATGAAACTATGGCAGCATTCCATGAAACGGGTCTATCCGCTTAAATAGATCGATAGTTCACTTTTCGAGTAAGAAATAAGATGTGAAGATCGATATATGCTGAGTTGGAGTAATTACGTGAAATGTCACTTAAAAGAATATGGTGATGATTAGAGTTTTTTTCTCACATTTTGGTTGTTACATTTAGAATAGTACACTATTCATTTTGAAATGCTGACAGCCTGTTAGTAGAAAGCTTAATTCTGAAAGTGCCAATGAATGAGCATATATGTATGGAAAACCGAAAAACGTGGATAATATGAAAAAGGTCATGCATACAATGAAAGCTCGAGAGATTTTAGCTATCAGCACTTATTTAAAATTTTCTATGGCGTTCATTTAATTGAAATGACTGCAGAGTTGAACTAAATTTTCCCCCGTAAAAATTTTTATATGTCCTTTGTTAAAGGGGTTTGTTTTCGATTCGGACCATAGGTGTTTTATTTTTAAACTTTTCGTACTTTATGCACAAACAACTGACAAAATTAATAATCGGCAGTTCGGTTCAAGACGACCCATTGTTGTAGCCTCATATGGCTAAAGTAACCTTTGAAAGAGGTACTTTTTGTGCTAACACACGTAACGTATAATAGATTGCATTTCTTAAATCACAATTAACAATACAATACTTTCACAATTAATAATACAGAGTGAGAACGACCGGACAACAACGTAGAATTTAATGTACTCTACCGAAGAAAATTATTCAAGGAGAACTGACAACTGATAAATGTGAAGCAAAAATAATGTTAAATTAAACAAAGGCGATTATAAGATTTAAAAATTATACATACATACACATACATCTATGCTTACCCGCGCACATATAATGTGTATGTGTGTGTCTGTATTCCTTTGAAATATATATGAATACGCTCATAAATACACTTATATATGGACCAAGGTAGCCTAGTGGTAACGCGTCCGCTTTCATCACCGAGGAAGCTCGGTTCGAATACCGACGAGCGCCATTAAATACGCTTGTGTCTAGGCCGTATATAGACGCGTATATCCCTAGACCAGAAAGTCCTTCTGTGAGGTCAGAGAGGTTGGGGAAAGATACAATCCCCCCAGATATCGTTCCTGAGGTTGTTCGGTCAAAATTGAGGTGGCACCAAGGGAACAATGTTGACTCACTTGTATGGTGTTCCGAGGTAAAAAAGAGTCAATAATTTCTGAGTCCCTATGCTAATATATCATGACGAGTGCCTCCACACACACACACACACACACACACACACACACACACACATATATATATATATATATATATATATATATATATATATATATATATATATATACTAGCGGACCCGACAGACGTTGTCCTGTTCAAACGTTGTAATTGTAGCTGAAGTACCCGGCGATGTCCGGAATTTTAAGAATATTTGTTAACCAAAATCAATTTAAAAACTAAACACAGTATAAGTAACATAGAAAAGATTTACCCTTTATCATTGGAGCAAAAAATTCTGAAAAGTAAAACATAAAATATATAAATTTATAATAAACCTATAAAAATCCATTAAAAAACTAAACACAGTATAAATAACATAGAAAAAAAGCATACGAAATGTTATACATATTAATAATATGAAAACCCAATTAAAAATGTATAAATGCATAATAAACTCCTCGGATTTCAGCTATATTCGGTATTTCATCATAAAAATGCTGAAAAAAATAAAAACAAATAAAAATAATAATTTTAAAATATCATAAAATAAAATTTAAATTTAAATTTAAAAATAATAAAATAAAATAAAATAATAATTAAAAAATAATAAAATAAAAGCTTAAATAAAAAAGCCTTAAAAAAAAAAGCTGAAATAAGAGGTCTAGCAAAAGTTACACAACTCTGGATTCGAACGCGGGTCGAAAGCACGGTACTTTCCGAATGGGCGACCTTCCGAATGCGCCACGATTACACAGAGTTCTACTGAGTAAAGTGAAACATATTCGCTATTGGAAAGTTGTTGTGGGCTGGTGATTATAAATGTCAGAGGAGTTTTT
Organism: Dolomedes plantarius; assembly: GCA_907164885.2. Taxonomy (NCBI): domain Eukaryota; kingdom Metazoa; phylum Arthropoda; class Arachnida; order Araneae; family Dolomedidae; genus Dolomedes; species Dolomedes plantarius. The sequence continues at coordinate 109,079,552 of OU015496.1, forward strand.
ACTCAGAAATAAGTTAGCAAGATAGAATCTTAGTCTTTAGCTCTTCAATAGGCACAAAGATATAGGCGAGGGGGACTGGAGTAGCGATTAAAAAAGATCTCGTGTCACTTAGCGTGGTTGATTCGAATTTTCCATCGCGTGTCGAGAATATCAATATACCGTTGGATCTGATCTATTTTAGAGTATAAAATCTGACTTCAAAGATTATTATTTTCATTTATTATTCTGGTTTAATATATGACTTGAAACTTTTTGATTTTCTTTATTTTTATCTTTTCGCTCGCTGTTTACTAAATAACCCTAACGTGGACGCCATTATCCAGAGGGGTGATTCCACAAACTGTAACAGTTTCCATTTATCGGACGCACCCCCTTATAAATTGTTGGATTTTTATTAATTAATTAAAAATATAAAAGCATTTTCTATCGGATCAAATTGTGAATCTAAACCATTCTCGAATCATCTTAATCGCACACACAAAATTTCATAAAAATCAGTCCAGTCGTTTAGGAGGAGTTCAGTTACATACACACGGACAGAAGAAATATATATATAAGATATATATATATATATATATATATATATATATATATATATATATATATATATATATATATATATATATATATATATATATGGCTATTTATAATTCCCTCTAGGTTTCAAAACTCTACAGTAAAAAAACTAAGACGAATACAGCAAAAACGAACCTCGAGATGAATTCAGAAGCAATTCAAGCTTTTTATAATATCAGTTGGCTGTAGATGACAGCACACATCCGACTGAAAGCAGTAAGGGAATCAAAATGGTGTTCACAGGCGAACAAAAAGCTTTTTCTGTTTTCTTGTGTGTTAGAATTTCCTAAATCGGAATTAACACCGTGTGACTTTCCCTTGTGGGGCTATGTAAAAGACTATGTTTTCTTATCCCCTTTGTCGCGTGATATAGCGGAACTGCGTGAAAGGATCCCACGTGCTGTCAATACCGTTGATAGTACCATGTTGAATAGAGTCTAGCAGGAACAGGACTATCGCATTGATGTATGCCGTGTGGCCACCAAGGGTTCACACATAGAACACTTGTAAGGGGTATAAATAAAATTTGAATTGTTTCTGTATTTAGTGCAATTTTCTGTTTTGCTGTATTCACCTTAGTTTTTTTACTATAGCCTTCAGAAACCCCGGAGGGAATTATGAATAGGGATATATATATATATATATATATATATATATATATATATATAAAATAAACTCACGGCGCAACAGTCCGATGCGAACCAGGGCCGGCGGTACTCATCTCCACTTTCTTGACCGTGGGGTTGGGGTGCCATACAGCATACGTCTCAGTCAGGTGGTCAATCTGACGTGGGACCCCCCATAGTTTAGTTCCCAAGCATGCTTGGTCCTCATTTTATCGACCCACTCAAGGGATGAAAGGCTGAGTCGAACTTGCCCAGTCGCAGGACCTGTGGGATGGTAGCGTGATGCTTTTAACAATATTTTACACACACACACACACACACACACATATATATATATATATATATATATATATATATATATTGGCTCACACCTTCATACACACTCACGTTTATTCTCACACTATATGCATGGGAATATGTATGAATTTATAAGCTTAAATAAGAATATAAAATAATGTACAACCTCTGACAATAAAGTTCGGTGAATGAAGTCAGAACGGCCGATCTGGCAACACTGGCGAAACAAAGCGGTGCACCTGCGTAGCGGTAGGTGTTGACCATCTGCCCCACCGTTGTTCAGTTGAACGTCGTTTGGTTCCGTGTAAAACTTGTTTTACAAAGTGCTTGTTTAGTGTGTTTGTTCCGTGCGACAAATCGTTACACAGAATTTAGGAATAAGAAAAACGTGTTGTCGTCTTGTGCCACATGAATGACGATCACAAGCAGGCACGTTTAGAGGCTTCACAGGATTTTGTCGAAACGGCGGATGCGACACCAAACTTCTTTAACTGTATTGTCACTGAGGATGAGTCCTGGTTTCTCAGGTACGACCCTGAAGTGAAACGGTAAAGCATGGAATGGCGTTCTCCTGCATCACCTCGTCGGAAAAGGGTCAGAGCAGAAAAATCACGCATCAAAACGATGGTCATCACCTTTTTTGATAGTCAAGGCATTATCCAGAAGGAATTTCTACCTGAGGGAACGACGATGAATGCTGAGGGGTACATTGAAATTTTGACCCGTTTCATGAAACTCCTAAGCAGGGTACGACCGCAGTACGCACAACCAGGTTCATGGTTTTTTGTTCACGACAATACTCGGCCTCACACAGCCAATATCGTCAAACAGTTCCTGGCAAAAAAGGGAGTGGTGCAAATTGAACATCCACCATACTCGCCAGATCTCAATCCTCCAGACTTCTTCCTATTCCCACAACTCAAACTCGCTTTGAAAGGAAAGAGATTTGACGATATTCCTGACATCCAACGAAACGTGACGAGGCTTTTAAACTCCATCCCAAAAGAAGACTTCTTGCAAAGTTTCCAGAACATGTATAGCAGATGTCAGCGGTGCATAGTTATGGGAGGTGATTATTTCGAAGGACAGTAAGGTAACTTTCGTTAATATTTCATCTACGTTAATGTTACAGGACTATCCACCGAACTTTATTGTCAGACCTTGTATATGAGTTCACATTCGTGTATTGATGCGTTCTTAAAATGTGTAGCCATGATGTGTTCTAAAAGGCATGATTGCGACGTTTGAACCATAGCCGGATAGAAATCAAAACTCCTCAGTTTTTACCAAATTTCTCGGCATTTGATTGAAAACTATTGAATAACAAATAGTTATTGCTGGGAATGTCGCCCAGTTTACGAAGTAATCCTTACATAAAAGAAATACATAACGACAGAATACGCTCAAGAATACACGAGAGTCGAGTGAAAAATAATTGACGAATGTAAAGAAAGAATATGCTAAATAACTTACCATCTCTCGAGTAAAACATGTCCTTTTTCCAAAAATTAAATGGTTGCCACGAACAAAAACTCAGAAAAGGTGATTTTATTTACGCTGATAGTAAAGTTAGAACTTGGGATGAAACTTTTTGTTTTTCTCAAATGGGTAAAATACTGAACGCGCATCGCAGTCATAGCACCTGAACTGCATGTCTTAAGCAGTTTTGAGACGCTATATAACAAAAAACAAATTCAAATATTAGAAAAGGAAAAATAAACTGTCCAGGTTTTTTTTTATTGTTTAATTCTTCGACCAGCGTAAAATAAAATAAGAATATAAAATAAGAGTATAAATCATATTCGCAATTGCCACTCAAATAATTTTAAAGTTTTTAATTATACAATTTCTATTACAATTCCCAAACTGAAAAGTTTATAGGTTAAATAAGAAAAATATGAATAAATAAACCAATTCATTATTTCATCTCAGAAGATTTAATTTCGCATAGTTTTCGAGCTGCCTGTTCAGAAGTCTTCAAAATTTTATTGAATCATGGTTAAGCGTCTCTTTAGAAAAATGCCAGTATCTTTCCATAAATCAACTTTGCAACATTAAACATAATTTAAAGCGACGTACTGCCGCGAGGGACACGGCTTATTCAAAGCTGAAACATTTTTATGCGCCTCTGGAAGATGAAGCTGACATAATTCTCTTGTGCTAAGTCAGTGGTTAGAAAATGCTGCTTTTGCATCGACAATTAACTTTCAGGATATCTGTTCCAGCTACTGCATAAAACAATTTTTGACAGCAGAAAATATTGCTGCCGCCTGAGGCTTGCTTTATAACACTGTTTGTGGCACATTTCAGATTTCAATCATAATTAATTACGGGAGATGTTCGCTTGTTTATTTGTGTTTAAGGATTTGTTCATTTTCACTGAGAAAGATACTTTTATCCCTAGAGGGTGTAGTTTTTAACACGAATGGGGTATTCTTTTGCCATGGATTGTAAAGTATCATCGCGTATTTCTTTTCTAATAATGGGCCTTTTTTATAAATGGAAAGCAAAACAAATCCTGCTATATAAAATTTACTTTCTTTGTCAAAGACTATGCCTAAAAAATGGAAATACTTCTTCGGTAATAATTCTTAAAATGTCTTTGAAATATATGAATTAAAACAATCTCAATTTTCTAAAAGTTTTTTTTTATGTACAGCAGGTGCAAAAAGTAGAGAATTTCCCATATATTTGGCATCATTTAAAGCATGGAGTCTCTTCTACATACTGAATAAGCTAAATTTCAAGTTGTTTCATCAGCTATTTTAGACCATTCTCTTTCGTTTGCTAACATTATCTTACGTGTGCTGGCAATGTGATAATTTCAACCTTTTAATTCCAGAAGTTTGCATACGTTTTTGATAACATTAATATCATCAAATTTGGTAAGTGGGTGCGGTGGCCCAGTTTGCAAAGGCAGCGGGCCAGTGATCTGAACGTCACTGATTCGATGCCCGTCGTTGACAAATCCACCTCCGTGTACATTAATGGCAGTTGGTGCACGGAAAATCTGTCGTGGATGCAATGTCCTCCAAGTTCTCAAATTTACCAATGGAGATGAGCGGTCAAGTGTACCGGTCTCGTCACTTGACTCGGCTCAAAATTACGGGACCGAATCGTGGCCAAGTAGGACTCCGACCCTTGTGGTGCTAATTAAAACCGGAGCCGTCCCCCTTCAGCCCAATAGCCTATATAGGACCTTATCTGGTGTTGCTGTCGGTCAAGTGGCATAAGCAACAACAACAACAAATTTTGTATGTATATTCTTTAACCAATAGAAAGCAAATTCCGAAAGCAAACTGTCAATTTGACCCAACCCACAATAAAAAGAACCAAACGTCCTCTACAAGTTATAATAAAAAATTTAGACAGCTGATATATATTAAAATTCCATTGTAAAAATTTCAGTAAGAAGGGACACTTATGCAATGATGGACATTAATTTCAACCTCATAATAGACTCAGCTGCATAAGCGAGCACATAAGGTATGCCTAACTATGCATAAATTATCTATCCCCCTACGGTGTGTCCTATGTAATTTTCTCATCCCTTAGTTATCTAAAATTTGTTTCTTAAACCATGAAAGAAGCTTAGTTCTTTCCATTGTGGGCTGGATTGACAGCTATTGCAGACGAAAAAGAGTCTTCGAGGAATCTAGCATTTATATTTTTTCATCTGGTGCTTCTGTCGAAGATAACATGTTATGATTATCCCAGTTTAAAGATAACTCCTCACTTGCTCTTTATTTTGGATGTTTAGCTAGCATGATATTAGCCATCTTGTAACATAAGGATTATATGGCATAATTTTCTTATCTGGTGCGTCTGTCGGTGATTCCATGCTATGATTATCACAGTTTAAAGATAACTCCACAGTTGCTCTTTATTCTGGATGTCTAGCTTTGCATGATATTAGCTAACTGTTAACATATTAAAGGATTATATGGCAAAGGGTTGAATCAATATATCTATAGTTTTTTATCATTCTGATCAAAATGCGCAAAAGGGTGAGCATTTAATCTAATAATAAAATTTATCTTAACTTTAGCCTCGGTCCATCTATTCGTTTGTCCAAGATCCTTAAACTTAGGAAGTAAATAAATAAACAATGATATTTTTGTAATAAACAGTAGCTTTTGCAAAAAGTATGGAAAGTATTTATCATTTTTCTCTCAAAACTTGTGCAACTAGGTGATTGTTTTTTAGAATTTTAAAAACAGATCTCCTTCCAACAAAGTTGAGAATAAAATTTAAAGATTTGAAATGGTAAAAAAAATTACTGTTTATTGTTTAAACTGAATAGCTGATACGAAAAGTACTTTCCTTATCTGTCTAAAGTTTGCATTTCTCGCTGACACATATGAGAAATCTGCGGAAAATTGAGACAAACTATCCGAAGAATTTCGAATGTTGATAAGTATATTTCAAGTTTCTCACGAGAACCCACAAATAGATAGAATTCACCAATAGCAACATACTATAGCTACGTGTGAGCAAAATATTTTTTCAAAGTAATTTTTAAGCAGAGTAAAAAATTGCATAATTACGCTCTCTTCCGCTATTTGTGAAGATGCAAGAAGGATTTTACGGGAGAAAAAAGTACTTTCAACTTAATGACGACGCACTTATCTCAAGGATAAAAGATCTGAGTAAAAAAAATGGAAAAGAAAATGAATCTTCAAGTCATTAAAATGAAAGAGAATGAATAAAAAGTTCTTTCCGCCTGGATGCATTTCCGCACATCATATATGACTTAGAGTTCCTCACTGGAAGGTTTTTGGAGACAAGTTACATTAATTTGTCTTTTCCAGCTTCGCAGCAGTAAAGTGTGGAATATTAGATGGGTTTCTTTCATCGGCCCTTCCAGTTCAAAAAGTTATTAATGATCATACTAGTACTGAAACGCCTATCTTCAAAGTAGGGTTAATTTGAAGTAGATCATTGTAAATAACTCAAATAGGCCATATCTTAAAGATAAAAAAAGTGGTAATGATTGTGAGTAAATTAACGAAAACGAACATGGGCAATAATGTTTGAACCAATGAAATTAGCCGTACTATAATGATGTTGAAAATTACTTTTGCGAGCCATATTTAAACACGATTAAAATACGACTAATACCCATAAAAAGAAGCCTTAAATTTATTTTATATTTGATATACAGCGGTAACACTGATTACAGTTTTATTCGGAAGCAACTCCATGCAAGGTTTACTGTTAACAGGAATTTATGTCCAGGACTGATTCATGGCAGAGCACAGGCCAAGAGGCTCCATCTTCAAAGGAATTCCCAAAAAGGTTATCCAGTATTTCCAAAGTTATAATCAATGAATGTAGAGGAAAAAATATATTTACTGATTTAGGTAAATATTATAATTGGTTAATTTTTACGCAAGCAACTTTCAAATTTTGCATCTCTGTCAAGTAGCGATTCACATTAATGTCATAATTTCAGAGCAGGAATCGGCAATTAGTAGATTGCAATCGTACTTGCAATTGCTCACGAATGCATTTTTCTCATACTATTTTTGCAAAAGTCTGAGCCACGACCATTCGATACAAGGGTCAGAAATTTGTAGATTGTATAAGAGTGTCTGGGACATAAAATTCTTAAAATATCCCTTGTCTATTTTCTTGGCTTAAAACATAGTACAGGGCATGGGTTTCCAACATTTTGGCTTGCCTAGGCCACATTGAGCAAAGAGAAAAATAGTCCTTAAATTTTTTTAAAATTTTTCTATTGCAACACTTTTAAAAAAGTGTAAACACAAAACAAGTAAGAACTTTTTTTTATTTACCCGAAATAGATGCATCAATATCTGGTTCTATAGAAGTGGTTGCAATGAGTATTAAGCTCTAAAGTTCATCGTCAAAAATTATATCGAAATTTATCCTTCTGCTTCATTTTGGAAAACAGTTGTTCCCAAAAGCACGGTCTGACAAATCTGGTGAAATAAAGACAGGCCTTCAAACATCTAGCACAGAGACGAGCAAATTTTTCTTTGAGAATCTCAATATCTGAATTGTAACTCGATACATTCCACCCGAAAATTCACAAGTGATGTATTTATGTCAGCTGTAAAGGGAGTCTCAGATATACACAAAAATTGATGACTTTTTTCTGAAATCTTGAAATTTAGAAGGAAAAAGGGATTTTTCTCCCATCAGGACAATATTTCGGCTCATTCTTCTGCAATTGCGGCGGCAAAACTTTTAGAACTACGTTATTAAATTGTTACTCACCCCCATATTCTCAATATTTGATCCCTTGGACTACTACATTTTCCCAAGTATGAAAAAAATTCTTGTAAGGCAGAAATCTGCATCCAAAGATTAGGTGATTAGTGAAGCAAATACTTATTTTTCAGAGTTGGATTTACTTTACGTAGGGGTTAAAATAAACTTTAAAATCGTTGGACAACATACAATATCGACTTCGAGGGAGATTATGTAGATAAATAACCAAATTGGTTTCTAAACAAACGTCTTTTTCATAATTTTTTAACTGGCATTTCAAACGACCCTCTTACCTATATAACTTTCAAAAGCAGATATCTGCCTATGGATAACAAAAAGGGCTACTGTAGAGTAATACACTGAAGTGCCACTGAATTAGGGATACCTACCTAGTAACGAGTTGGGCCTCCTCTGGCCTTGATAACGGCTGCCACACGACGAGGCATAGATTCAACAAGTTTCTGGAAACGTTTCACGGGAATGGCTTGCCAAATATTGGCTAAAGCTGTCCATAATTCAGTAAGGTTCTTTGGTGCTGTGTGATGGCCTTTCACGCCTTGTTCCAAAACATCCCAAAGATGCTCAATAGGATTTAAGTCTGGGCTTCTAGGTGGCCAATTCATGACAGAGAAATCATAGGAATGCTCATCCATCCAGCCAGTAGCCAACCGGGACTTGTGAGAGGTACAGTTGTCTTGCTGGAAAACTCCATTACCGTGCGGATAACAGAACAGCATAAACGGATGGAGGTGATCACCCAGCAACTCTACGTACCGAATTGCATTGAGGGAGGTTGGTACACGCACCAAAGATCCCAAACTGTGCCACGAATAAACACCCCATACCATGATTGAGCCACCATGCCCTTGTACAGTTCCAGCCAGACATGCAGGATCCATGGCTTCATGAGCCTGACGCCATATTCTCAGCCTCCCGTCGGCGTTAAGTAGTCGGAATCGAGACTCATCACTCCATGCTACTCGTTTCCAGTCCTCTACACTCCAGTCTCTGTGCTCTCTTGCCCAGGCAAGACTTGCAGCCCGATGGCGAGTATAGAGCAATGGTACTCTCGTAGGTCGACGGCTCCCGAAACCCATACGGTGAAGCGAGCGTTGCACAGTCCGTTTACTGACTGTACGACTGGCACCGTCATTAAACTGGGTGGTAATTTGAGCTAATGTTTGGCTTCCCTGGCTACGTACAATACGCCTGAGCCGTCTCTCACCACGCACTGTCAAGGCTAATTGTCCTTTGCAGTTTGCCCGATCGCTAGTTTTTTTTCCACCATCCATGTATTCTTGGTATACTCTTGACACTGTTGACCTTGAAAATCCTAGCTGTCTGACGATTTCGGAAATTGAATGGCCCATGCGTCGCGCACCTACGATTTGTCTGCGATCGAAGGCGTCTAAATCAGGCAGTTTACCCATACTGGCAATTCCAACAACTAATTCAGAACAACCACAGTACGCGCTATATATGCAGTTACCACAGCGCCCTCACTTGCGCATACATGATGCGCAGCGCTACACAATTTGCATAAGCTTTGGTATCCCTAATTCAGTGGCACTTCAGTGTATTTGAGTACGAAAGCTACATGCACGCAGATGTCGTACCCCGTGATCCTCCCCTTACCAATCACAGTGATTGGCTGACGTGGGAGCAAACAACCGAGGAGGTGAAAAGTATTGTCAGAGATAGAGGGTCTCTGGTATCGAATGTAATCGAAGGTCTGGCAAGATGCTGTAGGCTCATCCACCTCTGGCTAGTTTTTCTTTAATTTTGTGTGTTAAACTGTAAATAAATATGTGTGTTTGTGTTGTAAAGATACGACTCAATTTCTATACCTTACGGTCCCATGCCAAAAGCTGAGCCTTTGCGAAGTGAGGCACGACAGCCAGTTTAACATAATATAACAGTGTAATAAAACAACAAATATATAACTGATATGTACTCGTATGTACGCATACATATATACGCATATATATATATATATATATATATATATATATATATATATATATATATGGGATGCCATCCATACAGCCCCATACATGACACTCTCACATGGAGTGCACCCTTGTAAGCTCCCGTGAGCGCCACCTAGCGGGAGCCGCGAAGAACAGAAGAGATACACGATGTTTTGCTTCGACGAGCTTGATGAAACTGCTTTGATGAAATATTTGATCGTTCTTTCCGATCTAAATTACGCAATTTTCAAAATTTCCCTGCTACTTTCGATTTGAATTTCAGAAAGAAATCCATCATTAAAACATATTCATTAAATGATTTTATCTGTGTTGCTAATATTTTACATATTCATTCCGACGGTTCTAAAGACAAACTATGTGATTCCATTTTTGACGTACTTTCGAATTTAACATCCTTTCAACCGATTTGTGATTTTGATGAGAATGACGATTTGGAGCCAAGTTCTTTCGCGCAGACGGACGTATCGCAGACTCCAGCTGCTCTCGCCACAGTTGAAAATGCTTTTTCGAATTCTTTTTCGCCCAAACCACAACAATCCGAAATTGACATTTCCGTTCATTACTCTAATTTATAGCTTGTTTTGAGAGATGTTTCCTATTCTATGAGAAAGTTTACGGGTAACAATGCGTATACTATTCAAAGCTTTTTGCGCGACGTAGAGGATAATTTATCTCTTTTACCACATTTAACAGATCAGCATAAAGTGATTTTTGTCAAAACTAATCTTTCTGGATCCGCTAAATTATTTATTCAAAGCCAACGTAATCTGAACACTTTGAGTTCTTTAAAAGAAGCATTAATTGAGGAGTTTGGCTCGAAAATTACGAGCGCGGACTTACATCGGCAGTTGCGAAATCGAAAATTAAAACCAAATGAATCTCTTACAGAATATTTAATTGCACTTCGCGAGTTAGTTTCGCAAGCTCTCGACTTTGCTGTGGACGACGCTTGTATAATTGAGTATTGCATAAATAATATTCCAGACGCTCAGTGTAATAAATTAATTTTGTATGGTTGTACTAACTTTACGGAATTCAAACAGAAACTCAAAATTTATGAAAAGATTTTTGACAGAAATAGATGTAAATCCTCAACTGACCATTTCGGTTCTAACTACATATCTCGTAAACGTGATGACGTGTACCATAAAATTTCAAACACACGACGTGAGATGGAACCAGAAGCACTTCGTCCTCATGCTCAGAGTAAACAAATGTGCTATAATTGTTTTAATTTTAACCATTTAACTAAATTTTGTCCAGACAAACATCGCTGTCCAAAATGTATTCCTTGTGGAAATTTCGGGCATATCGCCGCAAATTGTTCAAAATCAACTGATTCACACACAGAGAGAGAAACTAATGTTAATACGCTGAATTCAACTCCTTCAAATTTAATGTACAAGGATGTTACACTCAACCATGTCTCTTTCAACGCGTTAATCGACACAGGCTCAATGGCTACGATTCTGTTAAAGCGAGCGTATACTAAAATTGGATCCCCTGTTCTTAATAACTCTAGCACATTGCTTACGGCTTTTGGCAATGGAAAAATTAAGCCGCTTGGTTCTTTCAAATCCCAAATTTTTATTGATGGTCAATTGTTTACCGCTGATATTTGTGTTGTTGACGATAATACTATGCCAGTAGATTTGATAATTGGTATGAATGTACTTGCACAGGCTGAATTCACTATCACTAAAGGAGGACTTTCGATTCATAAACCTTTAGATTTTGACGCTATAGACGAAGACGTTACTATTATTAGTAATATATTGTTAATAAATGATTCTAGCACTGATATAGGCCCTAGTGCTACTAAATAACAGAGAAATACTATTCAACACCTCGTGACCAATTATAAACCGCATAAAATCAAAACTACTAATATTGATATGCATATACAAGTTGATACTTCGACTCCCATCTGCCACAGACCCCGACGTTTACCATTTACTGAGAGAGATATTGTAGATAAACAAGTTAATACTTGGATTCAGGACAGCATTATACAGTAGAACCCTGTTCATCAGACTACTCGAGTCAGGTTGTTCTTGTTAAAAAGAAAGACGGAACCCCACGACTTTGCATCGACTACACACAATTAAATAAACATACAATTAAAGATCGATACCCTTTACCTCATTGACGACTTGCTCGACAAGCTTCAGAATGCACGTGTTTTCAGTACTCTAGACCTTAAAAATGGATTTTTCCATGTTAATGTTCCTAAAGCCAGTCGACGTTATACTTCCTTCGGGACACATTCAGGTCAATTTCAGTTTCTTAAAGCTCGCTTTGATCTTTGTACACCACCTTCCGTATTTCAGCGATTTGTCTTTAAGGATCTCATTTTATCAGGTCAAATTTTGTTGTATATGGATAACTTAATCATTCCTGCTAAAGATGAAGAGGAAAATATCGAAAAAATAAAATCAGTCCTTTCTGTCGCTTCTGACTACGGTCTTGAGATAAACTTTAGAAAATGTAAATTCCTTCATAAACAAATTGAGTTCCTTGGCCATATTATTCAAAACGGACAGTTATTTCCTTCCCCTCCTAAAACAACCGCCGTTCTAAATTATCCGGAACCAAAAAATCAAAAGAAGTCCAATGTTTCCTTGTTTGGCTGGTTATTTCCGTAAATTTATCCAAAACTTTTCAGTTATCGCTCATCCTCTATCTAACCTTCTAAAAAAATCTACTATTTTCCATTTTGGTGTAAACGAGAAAAATGCTGTTCATGAATTGAAGCAATGTTTGGCTAACAAACCCGTTCTTAATATTTATAATCAGAAAGCGAAACTGAATTACATACTGACGCTTCTATCCATGGTTTTTGATGCAATTTTCTTCAGAAGTCCACTGATGATAACTGTTTTCACCCTGTATATTTTGCGAGCAAATGTACATCCGACGCTGAGAAAAATTGCTCAAGTTATGAACTCGAGATGTTAGCCGTAATTCATGCATTAAAAGTGTTTAGAGTGTATCTACTTGGTCAAAAATTTACTATAGTAATAGACTGTAACGCCTTCAAACTTACTATGAGGAAGCGTGATCTCAGTGCTAAAATTGCTCGATGGGCACTATTATTAGAATATTATAATTACACAATTCAACATCGAACTGGAGCGAAGATGGCTCATGTTGATGCGTTAAGCCTCTATCCGACGATGCTCATTGCCGCCGATTCTTTGACTTTCGAAATACAAAATGCTCAGTCACACGACCCTAACATTGAAGCAATTAAAGAAATTCTTAAGACTAAACAGTATAACGATTATTTTATCAAAGCAAATGTTCTCTACAAGTTAGTTGACGGTTACGAAGTTCTAGTCGTTCCACACTCAATGCAAGACGACATTATCAGAGACGCACAAGAGAATGGACATTTTGCTACTAAGAAAATAGAATAGCAACTCAAACAACAGTTTTACATACCTAATTTAAAAGAGAAAATTGCCAGGTATATTGCCAACTGTGTTCCATGCATCTTGACGAACCGCAAGTGTGGTAAACAAGAAGGACTCCTACACCCTTTACCAAAAGAGGACACCACTCCACTCCATACATATCATGTAGATCACTTAGGTCCTCTCACTACTACTTCTAAACGATATAAATATATATTCGCCGTTATCGATAGTTTCACCAAATTTCTGTGGCTTTACCCGACGAAATCGACTGACGCTGCAGAAGTACTCTCTAAATTAGACATTCAAAAACAAGTGCTTGGAAACCCCGTCCGTATTATTTCTGATCGAGGATCTGCTTTTTTGTTGAATGCCTTTAAAGACTTTTGCGACCATGAGAACGTCCAACATTTGACTATAACCACTGGTCTTCTTCGCGCAAATGGACAGGTTGAACGCCTCAATTCTATAATCATTTCTGTTTTATACAAATTGTCCATCCAAGATCCTACGAAGTGGTATACTCATTGGCAAAGCAAAGCTCATTGTCCAGCAAATTACACAGGGCAACAAAAAAAAGTTTTTGTGTGCCTAGGATTTTAGGACTGTTTTTAGCTATATTTGGGGCGCTGAATCTAAATATGAAATCAGTTTTTCTCTATCAGCTCTACTTTTTTAGATACATCTACTTATTGATAAATATATCACAGATTTATCAAAGTGTTTTTTCTATGCAATACACTCAAGTATGGGTGATTTAATCCTACTTATTAACCGTCTGCTGTATAGTTAGTTCCAGGAAAATCCGCTAAAATAAATTAGCAATGCTTGTCCGGTAATTGTACTGACCTTTAACCCTCTGACGTCCGAAGACCCATTTTGCAACTTACCCCAAAAGACCTTTCGTCCGAGAACGATTGTACTGAAATTTGTCACAGTGGGGTTAGGCCCCACTAGCAGCATCAGGTCATAAAGTATGGTGGGGATGGTTCTAGACAATAAAAAAAAGTTCGAACCGATAATTTCAACAGATATTTTAACTAGAGTTGATAGTAGTTTGTTAGTTCTCGTATTGCAGGGTAGATCAAAGTAGACCTCGCGTGATATTTCTGTTTAGGAAAGAGTTGTTATAAAAGTTTACCTAAAACATACTGTCTTGTAGATTGTTGTATTTGTTTTGTAGAGTGGAAATAAAATGAGTTCAAGTAGAAGAACTTGTGTAAATCATCCTGATGTGTTTTGCTACATATGCGGAGAATACACGTTAAAAGAAAACAGAAAAACTGTTAGTAACTTTTTAAAGAGAGCTTATCTTGGATACTTTGGTGTTAGGCTTGGTGATCAGGATAAAAGGCCTGGGCACCGTATCTGGTCTGTAAAACTTGTACAGAACATTTACGACAGTGGACTACCGGGAAAAGGGAAAGTCTGAAATTCTGCGTACCGATGGTTTAGAGAGAACCCCAAAACCACTTCGATGACTGTTATTTCTGCCTAGTAAATATTAATGGAATCAATCGGAAAAATAGTAGCAAATGGACTTATTTATGACTTATCCTGATTTAGTCTCTGCAAGACGTCCTGTACCTCACTCAGAGGAAGTGCCGATCCCAACGTTTCACTAGCTACCAGAGCTCTGTGAGGACGAGTATTGTCCCTCTGATCAGCCTTCTGATACCAATGAAGGTGATAGTGATTATGAGGGGATGTCATCAATTCCTCAACGTTTCAGACAGGATGAATTAAATGACCTCATCAGAGATCTCAACCTGTCAAAAAGAGATTCTGAATTACTGGCTTCTAGGTTGAACGACAAATTTACTGGAACAAGGAACCATCATTATCTTTTATCGTACAAGAGAAAAGGATCTGCTGCCCTTCTTCTCTGAAGAAGACAATCTTATATTTTGTCACGATCTTAGAGGACTCCTGGGAAAAATGGGTCTTCCTGAATATTTTCCAGATGATTGGCGCCTATTTATTGACAGCTCAAAGTGAAGTTTGAAATGTGTCCTTCTACACAACGGGAAGAAATATGGTTCAATACCAATTGCTCACTCAACGAAAATAAAAGAAGAATATAACACCATAGCTTTGGTCTCGGAGAAGATAAAGTATCATGAACATCAATGGGTGATTTGTGTGGACTTAAAAATGGTGAACTTTCTCCTTGAGCAGCAAAGTGGCTACACCAAATATCCTTGCTTCGTGTGCCTCTGGGATAGCAGAGTCAAAACACACCACTGGGTTAGAAAAGAGTGGCCTAAGAGAGAAAACATGGACGCTGGGGAAAAGAATGTAATTAACGAACCCTTAGTTGGACGAGAGAAAATCATCTTTCCTCCACTGCATATGAAGCTGGGCCTAATGAAGCAGTTTGTAAAGGCTCTTGATAAGAATGGATCATGCTTTGCATATAAGGGGAAAATGCCTAAGTTGAGTAAGGAAAAAATTAAAGCAAGAATATTTGACAGCCCACAAATAAAACAACTCATTAAGGATCATTCCTTCGTAAATTCCATGAATGAGCCTGGACTTCATTTGTTGCAGTTGTCAAAACTTTTCTGGGCAAACACAAAGCTAAAAACTATGTTGAACTGGTAAACGAGATGCTAAACAGTTTCAGATCCCTTGGGTGTAACATGAGCATTAAGGTGCACTATTTGCACAGCCACTTAGACCGTTTTCCTGAAAATTTAGGAGACACCAGTGAGGAACAAGGTGAAAGATTTCACCAGGATATTAAAACTATGGAGGACCGCTACCAAGGAAGATGGGATGCGCACATAATGGCAGATTACTGCTTGAGTTTAAAAAGGGACTGTTCCAAAATACATTCAAGAATGTCCCGGAAAACAAGTTTCCGAAATGTTCAGTGACTAGTTGGTTTCATCAATGACTTTTTCCTCTTTCTTGCTCTTTGTAATTATATAAGTACTACTGCAATATTCTCTATGGTTTTTATGTTCCTTTAACATTTTTTAAAAATATAATAATAATAATAAATTTCGTGTTTATTTTTTTATTTGATCCATGAATTTAACTCAAAATAGTGTAACGCATATTTCTCTAAAATGTTATATCTTAGAAATCTGAGCTGCTAGGCAAAAACTAATGCTATATCTAAATTCAGGGCATCAAATTCATATGAAATCAGCTCCAAATACCCCGACACCAAAACCACTCTTGACCAGTGTTATTAACTCAACTTTCCAACGCAGCATTAAGACGACTCCTTTTGAACTGCTTTTCGGTACAAAAATGCTTGTCCACAACAATCTCCAAATCACAGACCTGTTGAATGCCAAAATACAAACTGAGTTTATAAATTCACGCGACGACCTCCGCAAAGACGCCAAGCAACAGATTTTGAGAGTGCAAGACGAAAACCACAAAACCTACAATCTACTAAGAAAGTTACACCCGAAGTTCAATTTGCACGATCTTGTCGCCATAAAACGCACCCAATTCGGACCTCGTTTAAAACTCCATCCAAAGTTCCTCGGACCCTTCAAGATCATCAGACTTAAGCCCAATGACACCTATGATGTTCAAAAGTGTGGAAATTTCGACGGACCCATGCATACCAGTACATGCATCCAGTTCATGAAACCGTGGGCTCATAACTTTACATAACCCGTTTGGACTAAACATACTTAAATTTTTTAACTATGTTTACATATTATTATTTTTTCTTTTTTTCAGGAATACTTCATTAGCCAGGATTGTTTTGCTGTTTAGATGTTACTACAATTAGTGTTATATTTTTCATTTTCTTTTCCAGCTCATTTTGCTAGCATTATAACCTATGTGTATTTCTTATAACTTTTATACTTTTTTTTTATTTCGCATAATAAATTGTCACCTGTATTTGTTTGTGCCCATACCAGCATCTGGGGGCAGATGCTTTTTGTCGGATGGCCGACGTGGGATGCCATCCATACAGCCCCATGCATGCCACTCTCACATGGAGTGCGCCCTTGTAAGCTCCAGTGAGCGCCACCTAGCGGGCGCCGCGAAGAACAGAAGAGATAGACGATGTTTTTCTTCGACGAGCGTGCACGTGACTGTGCCGCGCTGCTTGTTTTTCCCCCTTTTAGACGTTAGTTCCCCCTGTAAATAATGTCCCTCTTTAAATAAATGTTACATATGTTAACACTGTTTGTGATTACTACCCCCAACCCCCCCCCCCACACATATATATATATATATATATATATATATATATATATATATATATAATGTCATATGAATGTTTGTTGGTGGGGTAATGAATCGGTCTTGGGACCAAATATAATAGACCTTTCAACTATTATTAATTAAATGTCATGTAATTAAACATCCTAAAGTCTTCACATTGCGTTGTGTTTCACAAATTATTACAGACTATCTGATTGTAGATAATAAATGACATGTTTATTAATTAACAACATCTAAAATGATATACATACACACAGCAAATATTACACTTAATCCTTTCACTTATCATCACATATATTCACACTTATTATTTTCAATATTGACTACACTCATGAATTACGTTAAGTTACCTATCCACATTACTCCTACTTCTTAAATATCTATCACAATTATATTATTAACTTATTCGGCATGAATGAGAAAATGCGAGGGCACATCATTATCACAAGGTATCAAATAAAAGAGCACAGACATACCTCCACTGATGCACGATATTGCTGTGGGGGTCTCCTTAAATGAACTAGGACGGGGTTCATCAAATGCGCTCGCTCCGTCGAAAATCTTTCATTCACCTATTTCTTTGTCGAGGCTCGGTCAATAACTGGTCAGGTAGGCTTGTCACTCCGCTGGGATCATTTATCGTTTCCCTACTCGGCTGGGCGCTTTCGGCATCACTTATTTTCTGTTATGGGCTTTCGCCATAAAACATCACGTCAGATCTTGGCTATTAGCAGGAACTCCTTCGGCTTAGGCTCTCCGCATCATAGTCTTCTGATATGGTTCTTAACACTCCTTCGTCTCAGGTCCTTTACAAAACTCCCTCTCATCTACTCTTTAGCAAAACTCCTTCTGAATATCTATGCGCTCTCGGCATAAAAGTCCTTCGTTAATATGTCTTCCATCTTCTCATTGCCCCTCCTTTCTTTTTCCACGCCTGTTTTTTTTTTTTTTTCATTGGCTTTCCATAATCTTGGGGGGACCTATATCTCTCCGCCCATTCGTACATTCTCCTCCCCTTACATAATATCATATTCCCATGGCTCTTTTCATCACGTGTTCCCAGCACTTCATCTGTTTCCGCTTACCTTGTTTTCGGCTAACTCATATCTTCTCCCCGCCTTTCATGTTCAACTGTTCTCATTTTTAACGATTTATTTTCTACCTGCCTTCCCATATGCGCTTTCCTGTCTGTGTATCATATCTTTTCACTTCTTAATAACCTCTCCATCTGGACTTCCTTTGTCGGCGTTTTTCTCTTCATCTCCTGGTTCCTCTTTTTACGTCTTCTTTCTTTTGAACCTCTCAAGTCCACCGCCTATTTATCTCTTGTCTCCATCAATCCTTATTTGTAACTTCACCGTACGCTTGTCCCCTTAACTCTGTTTGTCCGCACATGTCTCTTTCTACCTCATTATTTGCAATGTTACGCGTATTTCCCCGTAACATTCCACCCCTTCTTTCAAAAAAAAAATCTTCTTAACGCCACTGACAATTCATCTTCCTAGTCGATACTTATTCTCTTCGCCCCTTTTGGTATGTGTTTGTGCACCCTATGACCCTTACCTCGCCTTTGTCTCATTCATACCTCACAATGCATTTATCACCTCGATGTCTTACCATACTTTTATACACTTCATACAAGTCATATTCATTACATTAATAATCAACAACATTTTGTACTTATCTATGATCTATTTATGTTACATCAATTCATCTTACTTTCCCAATCATACACATATATTCATAATTCAAAAACCACAAAAAAGATCTTTTTCTTACCATATTCAAAGAATTCCACATACTTATGTACTCACACCTATACATTTGTGATGCATTTTCGATGGTATTATTCATTATTATCATTCTACATACATACTACTTTCTTTTGTTATATTAATTTACATTAATATATTATTAATATCACTATTCATATTACATATTATCATTCATATTCATACCTTATACTGTATCCATCTGTAATTTTACATAGAAAGATCAAAATTTAACATAAAACAAATTTACATTCCTTGAATCACATAATATTGTTGAGTTCTACTGTGATTTTGTCCATATTTCAGATGAACATAGTCATCATAATTATTATGTTATCAGATATTCATTATATTATGATATATTGTCCATTCATTGTCCTGTCAATGTTTATGTAACCTTTACAGTTACTTATACGTTATAGTTTATTTACGTCGATATCGTGCATCTTTACTTTCGTTTTTGACCACCTTTCGTGTGTGCCTTATTTACACTTCATTTTCTCATTCATACCATAATGTCTTTCCTTGTACTCATCTTAACCTTGCAATGGGTTTTTCACTAGTCATCGCGTTTTATTAAATTCCCAGTACGTTTTGACTGAGTTCATTGCCTATTCGTTCAAGCTTCAACCCCTTTTGCTAATCAGCTCAGTGCGTGCGACCTATTGTTAATTCTCCCCTGCTTCGAACTGGATAGTTCACGTCTACCCCTACCATTGCTCTATTGTCACCTCACTACCGTCGATCCATTCTTCAAACCTTGGCCTCTGCGTACAAACAAACAGTTTCGTCTTTTAACGGCCCCTCAAATTATTCTAACGCCTCTCGCTATTCACCCTCGATGTCTATTGTTCACTTTTTCTCCCCTTTTGCAACACAACACACCACCTTAAACTTCCGGGCAAATTCCAAACCTTTTCCTTTTTTACGACCGTTCACAATCTCTTACCTCACCAAACTTACTCCCATTGTATTTTAAAACAAATTTTCCTGATCGCATTTGTTCGTGGTCAAAATCACATTTTTGTATTTTTTTTTTTTTTTTTTAACCATTAGACATAACATCTTTTAACGACAAAATCGCTCACATCTTTGAATCATTTATTGTACTTTTCAAACATCTTTGTTACTTTAACTATCTATGCATTTCTTTTATTTATTTATTTAATTTAATTTCCCGTCATCATTACTACAACCGACTATATTTGCGGGCCCCAACTTTGATATTACCATCGTATGCGCCTCGTATCATTGTTATTTCGTTTTAATTTGCTTGCATGGATTTTTATAACTTTATGAGGGTTTCCTGTATATCGTAACAATACATTCAGGTTTCTAAACACCCTAAGCACCTCAAACGGCTCTCCAAATTCATGTCTTAATGCTTTTATAGACTCTAATTCCTTCAAATTTACAATATCATTGTCTTTAATTATAGGTATATTATAACGGTATTTATATTGTATGTTATTTTTAAATCGTCTCGTTAAATTTTTCTCATACTGTGGCCTACCTTGTCTCTGAGTATTAGCGCATTTTTTCTTTCTATCCGCCCAATTTATTTGTTTCTCATCAGTCGTCTCTACTATAGTATTTATCTGCTGTACCGGACTATCACTATCCATAGATTTTTCATTAATTATCCCATTATTAATTATCCTTTCACTACCCTTAACTTCTTGTTCCGCTATCTTTTCAGTCTCTTTTTCTTTCTCATTCATTGCTAAAAGCCTAATGATATCCTCATATTCCTGTTCCTCTCCATTAATTACCATTTCCGTTTCTATCGCCATCCCAACCATTTCTTTAAACGTTAGATCCTCAAATGCTATCAGTTCTTGTTTTATATCTTTGTGTACCGTTTTTAAGAATTTATTCATCATTACTTTTTCTATATCTGGGTCTGTTATTCGTTTAACTCCTACATACTGAATTGTGACCTCTTCAATTTGTTTAGCTAAATCTTTTACTTTCTGCCCTGGTATTTGCTTAATTTTCTTAAATTCTTCTTGTTTATTTAATTCGTTTGCCGTATATGTTTTTTTTGACTTAATTAATAACGGTGTGTCCCTTCGTTGAAATTCATTCTCTACGCTCGTTATGGTGTTGATATACCTTGTATTTATTTCCTGCGAATGTGTCTCACCGCTCGTCGCTATTTCTTGTTGTTCCTTATTTAACTCCACGTGCTTACTTTGCTGTTCATACCGCGGTTTTTTAATATTGGTTTGTCTAACATTATTTATATTATCCCTACTGTATTCATTTTTACGTTTGTTATTTTCTTTAAATTGTTTAAACTCGCTACATTGCGTTATCGTATGATCATCTCGTTCACACGCCTTACAATACTTTATCTTCTCCTCTTCTAATTGTATTTTAAAATTTTTAAACATCTCGCAATTGGCTATAGTATGTGTTAAATCATTGCAAGCTGCACACGCTTTTATTTCCGTCATTTCTATCAATTTTTCCTCCAACATTTTTATATGCGCCTTTAATAGTTGTATTTCATTTGCCTCTAAATTAACTGTTACATTATTCACGTCTATTTTCTCGTTCTCAAAATCCATACTCAATAATATTTCAAGATCTTTCGCCTTTTCTACCGCCTGTTTAAAATTATCAATCTTTAACTTCCCCAATTCTCTCCTAATATCTCTATGCACAGTCTGTAACAATTTCGCTAACATCAATCGGTCTGTAATTTGATTATCTACATTTCCTTCACCCATATAATCTTTAGCGGCATTTAAAATTTCAATAGATAACTCCGTAACCTTCCTACCTGGCATATATTTAATATCCTCGAATTCCCGCTGTTTCCTCAACATTGATTTAGTGACTGTAAACCTCTCAGACATTAACTTTTCGATTTCTTTGGTATTTTTTGCATCCCTTAACTCTCTACAATTCTTAAAATACTCGGCCGCCTTTCCGTTAAATCTATTCTTTATCAATACGGCTAACAACTCATCACTCCATTTTGCTAAACTCGCTATATCTCGCGCCTGTTTAAACTTAAATTCGATGTTCTCCATTCCATTCCCTTCAAATTTCGGTAGTAACTGAATTAATTCTATATCATCTTCGGTAGTATCCTGTTGCGTGTGCGATTTCATTCTCATATCTAATACTATTTCCTCTCGAATTTCTCTACTCTGTTTTTCCTTTTGTTTGCGCTTAGCCATTTTTTTTAATTTCCCAATCTCACTTAATTTTCTAATCTATTCTCCTAACTCCCTCTCGGTTGCTTATCTTACCATTGCAATGTTAATCTGAGAGTTTTACAAACATCTATCATACTATTCTAATACTTTGATACCACTAATAATCACATTCGCTTAATACAACATATATATAACACTACTCTAACATATATAACACATATAACCTCAATACTCATCATATTCAAATCTAAAATGCACATATATATTCACAACAATTACATACCATTTGTTAACTTCTCATTACTAATTTCATACAAATCAACCATAACTTATTCTTATGCATTCCACCGATCTCAAATTTCCATACCTAATTTCATAAATTATTATTTTACACTCTGCCTTATTCACAACTTTGCTAATTGATATTATCTAGTTACTCTCACATTTATCGTGCACATATATTTTCATAACACTTTTCTATTCTTTGACACTTTCTTAACTCACTTTTATCACATACATATATACCCTTTGGTAATTTTCATTTACTTTAACTTAACTATCTCATTGCCTCATTCCATTTATTATTTCAATCAGATAATCCTTTTTTTTTTTTATTAATTATCGCAAAATAACCTTCCTTCTAGTTTCGTCGGCGGCACCAAATGTCATATGAATGTTTGTTGGTGGGGTAATGAATCGGTCTTGGGACCAAATATAATAGACCTTTCAACTATTATTAATTAAATGTCATGTAATTAAACATCCTAAAGTCTTCACATTGCGTTGTGTTTCACAAATTATTACAGACTATCTGATTGTAGATAATAAATGACATGTTTATTAATTAACAACATCTAAAATGATATACATACACACAGCAAATATTACACTTAATCCTTTCACTTATCATCACATATATTCACACTTATTATTTTCAATATTGACTACACTCATGAATTACGTTAAGTTACCTATCCACATTACTCCTACTTCTTAAATATCTATCACAATTATATTATTAACTTATTCGGCATGAATGAGAAAATGCGAGGGCACATCATTATCACAAGGTATCAAATAAAAGAGCACAGACATACCTCCACTGATGCACGATATTGCTGTGGGGGTCTCCTTAAATGAACTAGGACGGGGTTCATCAAATGCGCTCGCTCCGTCGAAAATCTTTCATTCACCTATTTCTTTGTCGAGGCTCGGTCAATAACTGGTCAGGTAGGCTTGTCACTCCGCTGGGATCATTTATCGTTTCCCTACTCGGCTGGGCGCTTTCGGCATCACTTATTTTCTGTTATGGGCTTTCGCCATAAAACATCACGTCAGATCTTGGCTATTAGCAGGAACTCCTTCGGCTTAGGCTCTCCGCATCATAGTCTTCTGATATGGTTCTTAACACTCCTTCGTCTCAGGTCCTTTACAAAACTCCCTCTCATCTACTCTTTAGCAAAACTCCTTCTGAATATCTATGCGCTCTCGGCATAAAAGTCCTTCGTTAATATGTCTTCCATCTTCTCATTGCCCCTCCTTTCTTTTTCCACGCCTGTTTTTTTTTTTTTTTTCATTGGCTTTCCATAATCTTGGGGGGACCTATATCTCTCCGCCCATTCGTACATTCTCCTCCCCTTACATAATATCATATTCCCATGGCTCTTTTCATCACGTGTTCCCAGCACTTCATCTGTTTCCGCTTACCTTGTTTTCGGCTAACTCATATCTTCTCCCCGCCTTTCATGTTCAACTGTTCTCATTTTTAACGATTTATTTTCTACCTGCCTTCCCATATGCGCTTTCCTGTCTGTGTATCATATCTTTTCACTTCTTAATAACCTCTCCATCTGGACTTCCTTTGTCGGCGTTTTTCTCTTCATCTCCTGGTTCCTCTTTTTACGTCTTCTTTCTTTTGAACCTCTCAAGTCCACCGCCTATTTATCTCTTGTCTCCATCAATCCTTATTTGTAACTTCACCGTACGCTTGTCCCCTTAACTCTGTTTGTCCGCACATGTCTCTTTCTACCTCATTATTTGCAATGTTACGCGTATTTCCCCGTAACATATATATATACACACACGTATACATATACACATATATATATACATATACATACACATATACACATATACATATACACACATACATATACATATACACACATACACACATATATATATATATATATATATATATATATATATATATATATATATATATATATATATATATATATATATATATATATATATATATATATATATATATATATATATATATATATATATATATATATATATATATATATATATATATATATATATATATATATATATACTTTAATTAGTTACACAACTAGAGATTACAAACATGAAATATAAATAAATTATATTGCAGTTTCTACATGTAATTTTCATTCAAGGTATTATAATTGAATTCAGATAATATATAATTTAATAACATTTTCATAAATTTTTTTCTTCCATTGAGAATACATAAGGCCTTTTAAATGTTGGTAACGAGGAGTTTCAAATTTTTAAATCAGTCCCTGTTCATACTCAGATGTCATTTTAGAAGACAAGCGTATTAAATATCACATTAAAATCTATATACACATGCATATATAGTGAATTGTTCTTCCCTTTTAAGAATACATATACACATACATTATATAGATTAGGTTGTAATACAAAACTCACTTCATTCTAACTACTTTTCTTATAAAAAGTTTTAAAAATTTCACCACTGTTTCCGAAAACGCATTATGCTTTCAAAAACCATTTTTCCACTAGTAACCAAGGAAACCAGACGTTTTATTACAAAAGGATAAATTTCCATGGCCAGAGTGTCGTTTGCATGATGTCAAAATGTCAAAGAATTAAGCAAAAACTATAAAAAGATTGTGTATTTTCTTATAATAAGACGGAAATTATGAAAAGTGACATTAGAACGTATATTCCTTACGATCATATATCATACTGAAGTGACACAACATGGAAAAAAACACTGAAGGGGGGAAAAGAAACATGGTGTGTAGTAAAATTAATCTGAAAGCATTTCACTTCTTTTTAAGGATATTATTATAGCATCACAATAAGTAAGATTTATTTCTTATTTTCTTAAACTTCGTTAAATTACATTTAACTACTTTAGCTACATTTAAAATGCATACCTAAAGCAGCAATTATTTTCTTGCAACAGTGACTACATGGGAAATTAACAAAAATTCTTTAAAGAAATATATTTAGTCAGAAGCTAAAGAATATTTTAATATTTTTTATCATTAAATTTACTTATATCAACAACATCATTTATATATCTATGGTGCCCGGTATAAAGGGCTTAAGTTAAAAACTGATTTAAATGTACCAAGTTATTGGCTTTTATACCAATCGAAGAACAATAATTTCGACTTAAGTCTTTTGTACAAAGAAATGTACTTTTGTATACAAAATTGATAGACTTAAGCCTTTTATACAAGTCAAAAGATTTTTTTTGTTTTATCAATACTAACAAATATCTAAAAATCACTTTTTTTTTACTTAAGCCGTTTATACTGGACACCATAGATATGTTTTCAACAATAACAGCATATTCGATAATGAAACTTACAGCTATGCATTAAAAGTTTAATTTTTTCTTTAATTTCCGACCATGTAAATAAGATCAATCAAATGTTAGTTCTTCAGTTTAAGAGGGGATATTTTAAAGAGCCGTTCATGTTTAAAATATTTTTGGTACTGCTTAAATGACGCCCCTGTTATTTATTTATTATTTTTTTTTAATTAAAAAATACACATAAAATTCCCGTGTACCACAAAGTATCACACGGGACTTACAGAGGTAAGTATAAAACACTAAGAAAACATAAGAAACAGACAAAATAAAACAAATAAAAGAAACTAAGAAGAATTACAAATATTTACAATAAATTTACAAAATAAGCCGAAAGCACACTTCCCAGAAACGAGCAGAGAGAAATTGGGAGGCCAGTTAATATTTAAGTCCTTAAGAGCCAATTTAAAAATATTTCTCTCCCTGCG
Source organism: Dolomedes plantarius (assembly GCA_907164885.2). Taxonomy (NCBI): domain Eukaryota; kingdom Metazoa; phylum Arthropoda; class Arachnida; order Araneae; family Dolomedidae; genus Dolomedes; species Dolomedes plantarius. The sequence goes on from OU015496.1 coordinate 109,105,884, forward strand.
GTACTTCGAACACAAAAACAGAACATGTTCAGCATTTTCCTCGCCACCAACGCTGCAATCACAGGGGGTCGCCGAACACAATTTGAATCTACTCAAATAGCTCTTAAAATTTCCATGTCCTGTGAGGAACTGAGTCAGTTTGTAGTTAGCAAAGAAGTGATGGCAAGAGAGTCTCATTCTAATGGACGGGAAAAATTTCTTGGTTAAACTACCATTATTTGAGCTGACGTATTCTTGGTTCCATGACTCCACCATACTCTCAAACATGGCCTTCTTAAAAAAATATTTGGGAATATTGACACTAATGTCAATTTCACGCCTTGTAGCGGACTTGGCAAGGAAGTCGGCTTGCTCGTTACCAAAGATACCAGTATGCCCACGAACAAAAGCAAAGAAAACAGAGACGTTTTTACTTTCAAGGGTTTTGAGTTGCCTTTGAATTTCGACGATAATGCTATTGGCAGAAGAAATACATTTTAAGGTCTCCAAGGATGAAAGTGAATCGGTACAAATGAGATAATCTTTGTCAGCACTATCGCGATTCATGATCCATTTAATGGCAAAGTTTAAACATAAAAGTTCAGCTATAAAAACAGTGCATTCATCTCGAATTCTAAATTGAAAATGCTCGAATTCAATGCCATTCTTGAAGGCAACAAAAGCGAAACCAACCTTGCCATCAATTTTACTGCCATCAGTATAGCAAGTAACAGGGAAATCACCTGCAGTTTTGTTGCAATAATTAATAACATTGATAGCCTTTCTCTCCGTGGGATGAGGAAGATCAGATGGAGGTAAAACATAATCGTAACCAGAAGTAGAAGAAGTAGAGAAATTTTCTCTAAAGGCGATATTATGAAGAATGGCAGTGTCGATCGGAGGAAAACCTTGTTTTTACATTACAAGAGATAAACGGCATTACATGATTTAATTGATGATCTTCAAATTCTCCACCCAAACGTTAATAGACACAAACATGATTAGACGCGGGCTTGATTTAGCCCAGTGGTAGCACGTCGGGTCTCGGTGCGGAGGGTGTTCGAATCGAATTCCGACAAGCGTCTTTAAATACCTCCGTGTCTAGGCCGTATATGGGCACGTTAATCCGTAGACCGAAAAGTCCCTGTAAAAGGTAAGAGAGGGTGGGAGACGGTACGAACCCCCCAGCTGTTGCACCCAGGGAATGCTCGGTCGAAATTGCGATGGCACCTGACTAAATCGGGCTCCGAACCTTGTGTCTTTATAAACCTGAGCCGCACCTCTCAGTCCCCTAGCCTATATGGACCTGATCTGGAATAAATTCTGGCCAGGGGGCATTAGAAACCACAACAACAGCAACAAAATAATTAGACCAACTTAAATAGCAAATTATGTTAAAAAAAATCTCTGAAAACTTTTTTTTTAGAATCATAAATTTTTCCATTCTATAGAGCACAAGTTTTGAAGAATATGTTTTTTAAAAACCTTCTTGCTTGTCTTTATTGAAAGAGAATTTACAAAGTTAATTTAATGCATACAGACTAAGCTTTCCAGACACTTTTATTGTAATGTAAAAACGAGTGAACACGTGACGGCAAATTCAATGATTCTCGTTCTCTCGAACAGTGGTTTTCTGGCCTTTTCTTAGATAATGTCCCTTAGTCGTGAAGAAAAATGCTCAATCTTAAAATAAAATTTCATCAAATCATAAATTTAAAAAAAATTACAAAAACCTACCAAATTATTAAAATATTTCCATTATAATAAATTTCAAATAAAAATGTTTGATATGCGATAAAAATATTTAAAGAGTCTTACCACCACTGTCTTGTTGTAGTGTCATTGGTATTCTTATGATCGCATTTTAAAAAAAAACTAAATACTAACCTGTAGAATAATTGAAAAAAAAACTTTTAGGCAAGGTACAGAAACAAATAGAAACAAATGTAATTTAAATTACTTCAAATTATTGAATATAATAGAAATAATGTAAAGTACTTGTTGTAGGGTTTCTTTGGGTGGGTCGTGATTGGTTATAGTGGTAGGCAATGATACCATTACTCTGATTTTAAACAATACATTAATTTATTCACACAATACAAATATTAGTATACATTCAATTATATTCTTATTAATTTGAACTTACAGACATTCTCATTATATCAATGTATTATTTGCCTATATTATTTCATTTATTTAAATTAATATCATTTCAGTACGCAATATATCTATATTATTCCTTAATTTCCGCCTATCATATAAGACTCGGGAAACTCGTGAAATTTGGCAATAGTTAATAAAAGGTTACCTCCATTTTTGCAGACTGCAGAAGTGGACTTTGGCTGGCATCTTCAGGTGAATCTATTGGGGTCTCTATTCGGACTCGCTCAATAACGTAGGAATAGGCAGACTTTAACGGCCGGATCAGTTCTCCATCCGTTGCTGGTGGGGGTTAGGCACTCCGTCGTGGTTACGAGTCTCACCTCTTATCATCTCATAGGTAGCTTGCAGGGGTTCAAGCAATCTATCTCGGCTCCGAGGATTCTCTATGCTAGCTTGCGGGGTTCAGGCAATCTATGTCGGCTCCGAGGATTCTCTATGCTAGCTTGCGGGGTTCAGGCAATCTATATCGGTTCCGCTGCTCATTGATGCTCCTTTCATCGTTGAGTTGCCGGCTTACAGCGATGCGCTACGTCGGGGCGCAATCTCCCATATATATTCTTTTGCCTTCTCGCTTACGAGGCTACAACTCTCTATTTTTGGGTGCCAACTCTCAGAGTCACCATCAATCTGATATTCCTTTTTTTTTTACTCTCTCTATTTTTTGTTATCTTTTTAACGCCCCGTCTTTTACATTTTTATTCATCTCTCATGTTCAACCTTTTTCTTTATACTTCCATTTTGATTCGTTAACTTGTTCCTCCCCTAATCATTCCTTCCACCATTTAGAGTGAGGGGCGTTTTATACTCGAACAATCCCGTCCTTGACTCATTCCTATTTTTCTAGGAAATGTGTTTTCCCAGAACATCTCCTATGTGTGGGGTCCTCTTCTCTTTGTCAACAATTCCCTTTTCATCTCGATGTCTTCCCCCGCTGTTTCGATTCTTAATTGTTTCCTTTTAATTTCTTCTCTTCATCCGGTTCTTTTGTCTGATCAATTGCCATTCCAATTTTCTCATAGAACCACCGACTTCCGCTTTAATTGGGTTGTCTGCCCTTTTTGAACTCCTAACATATCGTATCCCCACGACATTCTTCTCGTATCGTCTGGCGTCATTTTACTATTCCATTTTCCGTCCCGTTTGTTAATTGGTTTTTCTGCACCTTTTCTATTTTCTTTTTTTTTTATATGTCGTACCCCACGACAGTACTTTCGATCTTAGTTAGTAGCTGTAATGCCCTTTTCTATTGAAAAATGTAATATTACTTTGAGTTTAACAAGCCCTGAGTTAGTTTATGAGTTAATAGGCGAATTAATGTGTCACTTGCAAAACAATATTTTTTGTAATAACTTAAACAGTAGTAAGCTTAAGTGAAAAAGTGCACAAATGAGTGACTTAACTTATAATAGTTAAACTTACTCATACTGAAATAAACAACCTTTTAACTGTGGAACACTGAAAATTCCACCTTTGTACATGGTGATTGCGGATCTAATCAATCTTAAAATATCTTCTTCGTACCTTAGAATGTCCTTCTCTTCTGGCCATCGCCAGGAAGTTAAACCAGCACTTTTCAGGTGTTTTATTTTCACTTGGTCTCTATTTAAATCTACAACTTGTTCAGGTTATTTTGTACCATTATACGATACAATAACATAGTCCTTTGATAACAGTGATACCAGGCACAACTTTGTCTGATTCACAGTCCGTAATGCTCATACCTGTTAAACCATCAAAATCAGTATCTGAATTCACTACAGATTTCACCTTTTTAAACTTGCAGAGGCCAGACTTTGAAGTCAATGGGTTTCTAAATCTACTGAAGTCAGTGGTTTAAATCCAATCATTCTTTTCTTTTCCTGGTTTTTTTCCTCGCATTGCATCTTCAATTTGCTGTTTCTCTCTTTCTTTTTACTTTCAAGTTTTTCTTCACAATGTCATCTTTTTTCTGTTTTTTTAGGAGTTTTTCTTTTACATTTTAATTTTTTTTCTTCTAAAGCCAAAACCTCCAACCTCTTTTGTTCCTGTCTTTTTTCTATGTAAATATGACGCAAATCTTGGGTGAGTTGTAAGAAAAAATAAGAAAATATGTTTGAACTATCACAAGCTTTAAAAGTATAAATTACTGCAACAACATTATTGACTTTATTGCAACTTATTAACATAACTTAATTAGTTCAGTTACTTAAGTTATGCTTGTATTATTTACCACTAACCTAAGTGGATCAGTTTGGGGTAACTTGGCCATACCTGGACCCAGTTCCCCTGAAGGTATGGCCCAGTTGCCCCATATCACTAAATCTGATGGAGCAACTGGGTCATACCCCTCCACAGACCTTTGACATGCAGGATAGGTTAAAACACTACACAGAAGGCTATTTCGATATTAACTGAAATAAAAATTCTTGCATTTAATTAAGTGATAAAAATAGACTTATAAAAAATTATTGAATTCACCCTTGTAGAAAGATGTTTTGTGATGACAAATACAAAAAACATTAGCAGCCATAAAATATTCTTCAACCAAGCTGGAGACCAAAGGGCTGTTGTTTTGCTGTCTTCTGCTTACCAGTGTTGCTATAACAGAGTGGAATTACCCCCTGATATGTAAAGAAAAAATCTGGGAGGGGATGGCCCAGTTACTCCAACTTACCTTATATTTTACAAGTATTATAGTAAAATGGAAAAATCATATAAAATTGTCCATTTAAAATTTTATTGAAATGAACATACTGACCGGCCTACTAATTTTTACCTTCATGACGTATTGAGACACATATAGCAAGTATAATCCTGATTTGTCGAAAATAGTCAAAAGTTTGTGTCAACATCAAAATAAAATCACACTCAGTTTTAATCAAACGTTTGAATTCATTTTGGTTTTTGATATTTATTTTCTACATAATTATATTATGAGGTATAGTGTAGTATGTTGCGGCCCGCTTAATGTAGCACACATATGCATGTGGCCCGAGAGAAAAAATTTTGAGCATGGCTGATCTGGATAGAAGTATAAGAAAAAAAGTTTCATCTACACACAGAAATGGAGACGAAGACGCATTGCCTGATATCTTTTCGGTGAGCGCACTTTGAGAAAAATTAACTGGTTTTCCAAGTACAGTAATACTTCGTTTGTCTGGACTAACTGGGACCACAGGCAATCCTGACAATCGAAAATCCGATTAATAGGGGTAATAGGAGAAATAAGGAAGCAAAATCCTGAACTCCGATAAAAAACTATGTTTTCTAAAAAAATTACATAGTATTGTACACAAGACATTAAAAAAATATAAAAATAACTTTTCTGAGTTAATCCACGTCAACGTCCTGTGGCACTCTTGTAAAGCTTTCGTAAACTCAACAAAAAGAATTTGATTACCATAATTTATTATACAAGCTATGCAGGAACTGTACATTGAATCAAACTAAAAAGCGAATATTTGGAGTACTTGTAGTTACGTTCTTGCTATCGTAGATAAAAATTATTATCTAATATGGATATTAAATTTAAAAAAAGTCTACAAATCTAATCCGAATTATCCGGAGATCAGGATCAACGAGGGCTGGATAAACGAAGTTTTTCTATAGTTAACCCCATTGTTTCTTGTCACGTGTTACGTTCGAGTTACATTTCATAACTGTCTTTTCGATATGCGGTCTACTTAAAATAAAAAGAAAAAAACACAAAAATCTTTTTGAGAAAAGTGTATTTAAAGTATTTAAAAATTAATTAACTGTCACCCATTGCAAAAATCGATAAAAGTGATGCCATATAAATTTATCAGATGACTCGGTAAGTTCGCTGCATTCTATTCTTTACAATCCTATAAAGTTGACGGTAATTTTCCTTCAAAATAAAGAAAAAAATTATACACTACCCTCCGAATGAGCAGTTTTTGCAATACAGGGTTTGATTCAGCCCTTAATGTGTGTCCCAAGAAATCGAAAGTACAGGACACCCCACACACTAATCCACTTGTCAAGAACCACGATGTTACACTACAATGCAAAAATAAAAAATTAAAAATAATAATTTTTAAATTTTTTTTCTCGTTCACAGCATAAAATTCTCGGTTGGAGTAGCACCGACAAAATCCTATTACAGCTGAAAACATACGGATAAAAAATTGTATCTCTAAGCCTTGTGCATGCGGAGAATTTAATAATACTTTTTTCTACAACATAAAAGGCATAATAGCTGACCATTCTTTTTTTTCTTTTATTTCTGGTCGAAAAGAATCAAAATTGTATAACCTTAACACAGGGGAATGAAAAAATGATTATTCAGTATTGCTTTCATATCAATAGAAATTCTCATTCTTCTGTTTCTAAATGGTAACAATTTAGACTTCTTTTTTTTAAGTCCATTTATTTCATGGATTACGAAAAAAAATCCAATTAGAAAGAAAGAAAAATAATTGGCTTTCTTTATACAGAAATTTAATGAAGTATATTGAAAGAAAAAAATTTATGTGAAAGAGAATATAAAAGCTGCAGTCTTATGAGTATTTTTTATCTTCTCATTGTGGTAGGAATATTTTTTGTTTAAAGGCTCATGTTTTGTTAATTGGTGTTAAAGAAGCAATACTGAAACCGAATATATGCGCATTTTTTTTAATTTCAGGATATTACCTTATTTGTCCCCATCCTTCAAAATGTGTATTAGAATTTCTTCCCTAATAATAAAAAAATGGTTATTAAAAAGAAGTGTTGAGTTCCCGATATTAAAGAATTCATGGGGATGCATTTTGAAATTCCATTATTCACTTCCGTCTTTTTTCAATAAAAGCTCCTTAATGTCTTTAACCTAGATCCCTCCCCGCCCCCTTCATGATCACAGATAAAAAAAATCCTATTTTCTTTTGAATCTAAAAATATTTTTAATGCTTCACAGCAACAGATATATCTAAAGGATATTTTTCTTAATAAGTAACAATTGGAGAAAAGATCGGCTGCGCATATCGACAATAATTCATTCAACAATAGAAAACTGGGAAAGTTTTATCCCCTTTTTTTACTTAAAATCTCAAAAATCTCAAAGAAAAAAAATTGTAAATTTTTTTTTTCACACATTTATTATTTAGACTTACTTTTCTTTTAAAGTTACAATTCGCAATATTTTTATTTTGGACTCAATTTTCCGAAAAGACGGGGGTTTAGTATTCTACAAAGTTTCACTATATATTAAAAATGTAAAGTTTTTATAGGGAAGGAGGCTATCTTAAGGCTGCTGTGTACTAACCCTAATCGCTCCCCTCAATGTTAACCTACGAAGAAAATTTGTACAAGGATTGCCAACTTGCATTTCAAGATTATTTTTATAAATTGTACTTCGTAATAGAGAAAGAAATGTTACACCTTGGAGCCTTTTTCGTTTTTTTAAATGCAAATAATATTTTAAAATTTCAATTATTCTGGGTAAAAATCTGGTACAGTGTGATTTAAAAGCCGCTATATTCCTTCGTTGGACGAAATTTATAAAACGAATCCTGTTGAAAGGTGCAGAAAAGTTCAGGCTATCTGAAAATACCGTTTTTATTGGATTATCAGCATTTATGTAGCTGTAAATAGTAGACACATTTTCTCCATAGGTTTACACTGAGGTGAGCGAATCCAGTAGCGTTAAGGCTGCTATGTACTAAGAAAAAAATCGTATTTCTCTTTTCCTCTTCTTGCAGATTCTTGTGGTGGGAGGAGTCCAGTTGACAGTTCGAGAATTCCACCCCCCTTAGGATTGACATTTTGAGGGATTGTAATGACTCTCTCTCTATGGGGAGGGGTTAAGCGCTGCCCCCAAATTTATTATTTAAAATATATTTTTGTCAACTATTTACAAGTACATAAATGCTGATAAAATGCTCAAATAAAATTGGTATTGCCGGAAAATAACCTGAACTTTTCTGCAAAGCGCTACAGGATTCATTTTATAAATTTCGTCCACAGAAGGAATTTATGAGTGTTTAAAACACACTATACCAGATTTTTTCCCCGAATACTTTAAATTTTAAAATATTAATTGCATTTTTAAAAAAAAACGAAAAATGTACACAAATTTAAAATTTCTTTCTCTATGACGGAGTACAATTTTTTTAAAAAAATCTTTGAATCCAAGTCGGCAATCCGTGGACAAATTTTCTCCATAGGTTAACATTGAGGTGAGCGAATCCAATGGGGTTAGTACATAGCAGCCTTATATCACACAGCCCAATGATCTTAATTGGAAAGATTCTATAGAGACAACACTCCTAATGCTTTTAGGTCTTATAAAAATGTATAGCCATATGTTCCTAACTGGTACCCTAAGCGAAATTTTATACTCGATTTTAATATACTATAAGTTATAAAAATTTATAACAGATTTTTATAAGTGTTATATTTTTATAACAAAAATGTTTAAATGTTTATTTTTTTTATTAAACGTCTCTGTAAATTTTTAAGTTAATGATTTTTTGGACGAAATTTATAAAATGAATCTTTTTACAAGAGGCAGAAAAGTTCAGGCTATCTCAAAATACAATTTTTATTGGATTATTAGAATTTATGTAGCTGTAAATAATAGGCAAATTTTCTCCATAGGTTAACATTGAGGTGTGTGAATCCAGAAGGGTTAAGATATTCTTAGGTTTTCCACTTTAGTAGGGGACCTATGTGTCTAACGAGCATGGATCAGAAGGACCTAGGGCATTATTTTTCGAAACTCTCTGAAAAGTTTTTATAAAAATTAGTAATGCAGATTTTAAATTTATCTCCAGACAGGGATTTGAAAATACATTACTAAATCGATTGACACGCTAAATTTTACCCTTTAAAATGAAATGTGAATAAAATGTTCTCTTCTGATTTTTTTGCTTGATTTTTTTTATGAAGTCATATTTTTATAGCATAATTCAAATGACAAGGCTGGATAAAGCTGTTGACAGCTTTCTTGTTGATTACGATAATTTACCATTATTAAAGAAAGAAATTTTTTTAAACCTGAGTGATATTACAAGTTTCTGAAGAAAAAACGTCACTGCTTTTCTCATAAATTTTCGAGCTGTCAGTTTTTTTTCTTCAAATACTTTTTCTGTTTCATATGACAGATAACATATTTCAAGCAGAACATTATTAATACTGGCAGTAAATAATACTCTGAATATTGTAAAAATGTATTAAATTTTCTATATTAATTGGTATTTTGAAGATACGCATGTTTCAATATATTACAAAATATACTTCTTGCTGTCGTCTGACATTTTTTTAGAGTATGTAACATAATATACGCAATTTATACATACTTGTGTTTTAATTTAGACACATTGATATTTTTAGAGTATATAACATAATGTACTCAATATATACACACTTGCGTTTTAATTTACATATGTTCATATTTTAACGTAGGATTACGTTTCTCCATAACGGTCCGCGGTAAAGCAATATTTCAGACGTCCGTCGTCACGAGTTAAAATTTTGTCAGAGCGCCAAACCAAGTCTGTATCGATTGGGCAAGCAGTAAACAGGTAAACAGAAAAGTACCAAAATGCGTCCAAAAAAAAAAAGAAATAATCCTACGTTAATAACCAGCGATAGTTTCGTTAGAAGAGACTACCGGAAATTTTGTTTAGAGTATGTAACATAATATACGCAATATATACATACTTGTGTTTTAATTTACACACATTTATATTTTTTAGAGTACGAAACATAATAAACGCAATGTGTATGTATATATATATATATATATATATATATATATATATATATATATATATATATATACTTGCGCTTTAATTTACACACGGTTATATTTTTTGTTAGATATATAACGTACACCTAGTTATAGAGCACTTTATTACATTTGTAAGGTCTACCTAATGATCGATTAACAATAATCATTCATTGTATTTGCCTAAATCCAAAGAAGCTACAAAAAATGCTAAATTCAGCATAAACCATTAGTATTAATACCGCGTAGCCAGATTAAGTGAGAGACTGGTTTGTTTGGAGCTGTTTATGCGAGTTGCCTTCAGTGGCTCATAGCTAGATCGATTCTAAGCCTAAGCGAGTTTTTGCCACTCTGACATAAAGAGGTTGTTGTGTTAGTAATAGTGGAGTACCGTGCAGCATCACCGGTCTGACTTTTGTTAAATTAAGTTAGAACATATAATAATTAGAATATTTTGTATAGTGGCTTTTTATTTTTATTTTTGCTAAATTATAAATTTGAGAAATACACTCTGACACATGTCTGAGAATAACTAAAGGACACGAACTCAAATTTAATATCTAATGTTACCATTTAATTTCTCTTAATATTACTTAACATTAATTTAAACACTGATTGCAAACTGTTACAGAAATAATCATGTTAATTGTTATCATTCATTAAAAAAAATTATTAGAACACATAAAATTCAAATATATACAATAGATTAGACCTGTGCTCTCTCCTGATAAATATAACACAAATAATATTGACTTACCACCACCCTCGTTTGAAATTGAAGCATCTCGTCTCTCTTAAGTCGACCAGCGGAATCGGCAACGCAAGAAAAAAAAATGGCTGATGGTTCAAGATCGGGACACCACGAGGTCCTCTCACTGTCGCTGCTTATTCTTCAACTGGCTAAAAAAACGTTTTTTTTTTACTTCTTTAGAACCGGGGAGAGCAGAGGTCAGCTGTGTCCTCGAACAAACACCTTTCAGCTCTCATTGGCTAAAAGATGTTACTAGGCCGTTGCTATGGGGACGCTAAGACCCCTTTACAGCCGAGAAGGGGTGGCAAGTCACCCCTTTATTCTTTCACAAAACTTTTCTACACGATAAGCTAAATTTGCCTCCGGGAGGTACATACCTTTCTTCCAGAAACCGGTACAAAATAAGCCACAGGCGCGATCCCAAACACACATACATCTTAGGACATACATAATAAAACAGTTACACTAAAATGTGCATGGAACCGAATCAATGCTGTATCAAGACTATGAGATAAGAAAATATATTTACAAAGTCGAATTCCATGTCACAACTTTATATATACTGAGAGTACTTGAACTTCATTTCCTTGTATAGCGTTTATAACATTCTGTACCAGTCTTCACTCAGTATTGTTTTTACACTGCACGTTATATGTGTCAAAGGAATAATAAACTTGTTATTTACCTAGTGCAAAAAGTGTCATTTCTACTTTATTAGAGGGTTACTTCGATATACATATATCCTAGAAAGGGAAGAAGTCAGATATCTCTATATATTTTCGTTTCATCTACCCCGAATAAATGGACTGTTTTATCTTCTGTTTCTACTTCGACATTTCTTAGGAAGATAGAGCTGACCTAAAGTTCGTGAACCTCATCTTTTATCTACAATAACCTATCACGAGGAATTTGGTGTCTACTAGTATGTCGTTTTATATAAATCCCAAAAAATTTTGAAAATGGGTATTCCTTACTAGCTTAAAAATATCTTTTTAATATATATATATATATATATATATATATATATATATATATATATATATACAGGGTGTCCATACTTAAAGTCCCACTTTCAAAAGGCTGCAAAAGAAGAACCACTGGTCAGAATGACTTCAAATTTGAACTGAATATACTGGAAGAAGGGGGAAACGATTTGGCATAATAAAAAAAGTTCCAAAATGTATCAATAGATGGCGCTGTAAGTGGCATACTATGCAAACTAATTAAAAGACACTCATGCGCACGACACATTGCATGTGGTATAAAAGCGCGGGATAGGTGGCGTTCCCATCATATTGTATCTGAGTAGCTTGTCATGAGTCTCCCAATGAAGGATCGCGCTCTTCTGGTGAAGCTCTTCTACAAGAACGACGACTGTGTGCTTGCAGCTTTAAAGAAATTCCGGTCATTAAAGGGACGGAAAAAAGCTGTGGTCCGATTTCTGCAAAGGGTTTAAAGGATGTTGAAGAAACTTGAAGATTGCAGAAATTTTAAGAAACGGGTTCTTTTGAAGTGAAATCTGGCAGAGGGAGGAAATCAATTGCTTCGACGTCAGTAGTGGTAGAAGATGTGGCCACAGCATTAGAGGAAGGGACGAGCAGTGGTGTGCAAGCGTGCAGTGCACGTGGTATTGCCCGATGTTTAGACATGCCTGCGAGTACGGTGCACAAAATTATACGCAATATCCTGCATTGCTATCCATACAAAATTACACATGTTCAGGAGTTGCTTCCTGCTGACCTGCCAAGAAGACAGGCGTTTGCTCTGGAATTTCTCGCTCGCAATAAATGGCCGCTCGCAATAAGTGGAGTAATCTCGCTCGCAATAAGTGACAATAAATGGCCAAGGAACATTATGTGGACAGATGAAACCCATTTCCATCTCCACGGGTTTGTCAACACATAAAATTGCAGGATATGGGCAAGGAAAAACCCATTCGCAACTCAACCAGTACCGATGCATTCGCCAAAGGTAACTGTGTGGTGCGGGTTGACGGCATCGTGTATGGTAGGGCCATATTTTTCGAGGAGATAGGTCCTGTGGGTCATGTTACCTCAATCCTTGTGACTTCTGGCTGTGGGGTTATCTTAAAAATGTTGTGTACAGTGGCCCGATTGCAAATTTAGCTGAATTGAAGGCACGGATTACGCAACACATTAGCAACGTCACCCCTGAGACACTCCGGTCTGTTGTGGAACATACTGTTTATCGCTTTCAGCTTGTGGCGGACAATGGTGGAAAGCATATTGAACCCGTCTGCCTCAAGTATAGCGATAATCAACAGGCGTTTTCATTGTTGCTTTTAATGCGATTTTTGGCCCAGGGCAATTAAAAACCGAATCATTATGTGCTTTTTCTGCGGTTTTTGGCCCAAGGACAATTAAAAACCGAATCATTATGTGCTTTTAATGCGGTTTTTGGCCCAAGGACAATTAAAAACCGAATCATTATGTGCGTTTTATGCGGTTTTTGGCCCAAGAACAATTAAAAACCAATTTTTCCCATCCAATGTGGTACGACCTTGCCGTGGTGGATGGGCTTTCCACTAACAGTGCGACAACTGTTGACTGACTTGGAAGTCATTTTTTCCGTCAAACGACCCAAAGACACATGCACATTGAACACTACAGTTGGTTTACTGTGCAACTCATGCCAAAGCCGTCGTATTTCGATTCAAAATGTCACTTGTAGCCGAATCCACTTTCGTTATGCCGCTTACAGCACCATCTATTGATACATTTTGGAACTTTTTTATTATGCCAAATCGTGTCCCCCTTCTTCCAGTATATTCAGTTCAAATTTAAAGTCATTCTGACCAGTGGTTCTTTTTTTGCAGACTTTTGAAAGTTGGACTTTAATTATGGGCACCCTGTGTATATATATATATATATATATATATATATATATATATATATATATATATGTGTGTGTGTGTGTGTGTGTGTGTGTCCGTGAGTGTGTGCGTGCGTAAAATTATATTTTCTTTTTAGGACTTAGGAATATTTATATTCATAGTTTTCCGGTGAGGGGGGGGGGTCTTGTTAAAATAAATAAATTTATAAATTAGGAGATTGTCTTTGGCTATGTACCTACGTGAACCATCAATTTCCAACTTTTAAGTATGTGTATGGGGGGGATCCAATTTTCTTTACTATATTGTAATAATATACAGAAGTTCGGATGATTTCTTACCCAACCATTATATTCCATTGATAAATGTATCTGCATTTAGATTGACTTGAGTAAATTGATTGTTGCTAAACACCTTGTGGCGCCATTATCACCTTCCATAGCGTAAGCATACAATAGCGTTTCAAATTTGTTTTATGACTATTTTCATATAACTAATACAACTATTGATATCAGTGGATCTTGTTGAAAGGCAGAAAGAGTTATGATTGTGAGCAATATCCTTTTATTTTCTTTCGGTGTAATAGGGAAGGGAAAATCTTAAGATATGTTATAAATTTGAAAGAAACGAAAAAGCAAATGAACATAAAAATATCTGACGAAATGCAATGTAAAAGTAAAAGCGATAATCTTAGCACATAATAGATCTCCGTGATTTATTAATATAAAGAGAATGTTTATATTTTTAATGTAAGAACAATACTTATATGAAGCTATCAAAGAAGCATCCATTTATTTTCCTTACATGTTTCTTTTAGGTTAGAACAGAACCTTAATAAATTCATGCGTGCATTTGTGGGACCAGCAGGAAAACATAGAGAATTGGCCGTTATTATACTTTTAATATACAAATAATTCTAAAAATTATTGCAATACTAAAAATTCTTTTAAAATAAAATTAATAATAAAATAAGGTTCACATTCATATTATCAACTAATACATGAGGAATCCAGAAGGAGAGGCAAAATATTTAGTCAAGGCAAATATTTCTAAGTTCTTTCGGGAGGCACTTACGACTGTTGAAGAATACAGCAATAAAAGCTTCTGTTGACAGGTACCCACATCAGGTCATACTCGACATCATCATGTTAGACGTCAGGAACTTCCGCAAGTCTCCGTGAGAGCGCAATCGGCTCTCCAGGGTTAGAGCTCGGGGATCAGCCAGTGAAATCTGTCACCCTTTTTTTTTTGGAGGGGGGGGGGCTGGTGTCCATTTTCCGGGGCTATTTAACCCGCCCCTTTATTTTTCATTGGACAGTGAGGTGCCCTTATCTTAACAGTTCTTGACCCAACTGGTCCCTTATTTCACTGCTCATGTTCGCAGTATACCAAGTGCCTCCCCACCATAATTTTCGTTTGCGATACCACTTTGACTATTATTTGAAAGTTTTATTGTGGGCCATAAAATAACTTGAACTTCACGTCACTATCTATATTACAACCTTTATAGCCACTTCATCACTGTCAGTGGGCCCACAGACAGTTTATCTTTTACGCCACTCTTTTGGCTTATAATTCAATGCCTTTAGTGTTCCTCAAGTCTTTGTTTTTTTGCTGCCTCTGGAGTGGTTATAAGAGTTTTATTATTGCCAATCTCTTGACAACCCACCGAGGTGAATTATAAAATCCATCGCTTCGACATCTCTTATACACGTTACCTTATATCTTTATATGTTCCTTATATTAAGTCAGCTTGAAAAGCTATTTATCATCTTGCTTCTCGATTATTCGTTTTCTTACTCTAGTTTCCGCAACAGCCAGGTGGCACCGTGGTTTCGCCCACCAGCCTTTTCTGAGTGTCTTTACCGGTAGGTTGTGGGTTCGATTCCTGCTTGTCCTCGGGCAAGACTGAGATCAGGTAGCTATGTTGGCTCACCCCTGTGGTGGTCCCATAATAAAGAGACGAACAAGTTCGAGGGGTGGATGGGCGAATGTCGGAAGAGACAAAGTGCCCTCCGTGGCGTTGGAAACAACAGTCTTTCCGGTTTCTCGGTTAGCAATATTCATCCTTCACAGTAGAGATATTCCTCGACTAGGGACATTTGTTGTAAGTTGAGTTGGTCGTAAGTCGAGTTTCAAACTACACTGCTGGCCACTGTAAATGCAACACCCTGAAGGAAACATGCAAATAACATGAAATTTACAACATGCTTTAGAGGAGGTGAGATAAGCAAATGATTAGAATTTCAGCGCAGACGCACATCACGCGCGCCTGTGGCGCCACTTCAAAGCTCTATTTAAGGTTTGGAGATTTCGATGATTTCAAGTTCGGCAATTGTGTTTTTCTTGTGGGTTTTTCAAAAAAACGATCAGTTATGACTCGTCGAAAACAGCGATCATCTTTTGATCAGGTATCCGAGTTCGACAGAGGAAGGATAACGGCCTACCGAGATTGTGGATTATCTTTCAGGGAAATCGGTAGTCGTGTTGGACGAAACCAAACAACTGTAATGCGGATATGTGATCGTTGGATGCAGGAGGGTACGACGGACCGGCGTGTTCGATCGCATCCACCTCAGCGCACCACTTCACGTGATGACAGGCAAATTGTGCGCATGGCAGTGACGGATCGCTCAGTCACATCACGAACCATAGCACAGCACATGCAGTCTGTAACGCATCATCCAGTGTCTGCGCGTACCATTCGACGCCGTTTACAGCAGAGTGGTCTGTCCGCAAGACGTCCATTGCTTTGTCTACCCTTGACGCAGAACCACAGACGTCTCCGCCGCCAATGGTGCGATTACAGAAGGATGTGGACGGCAGAATGGAATGAAATTGTCTTTACTGACGAGTCACGCTTCTGTCTGCAACACCACGATGGTCGCATTCGAGTCTGGAGGCAACGTGAAGAGAGGATGCTGAACAGCTGCGTTATGCACCGCCACACTGGTCCTGCACCGGGTATTATGGTATGGGGCGGTATTGGATATCACTCTCGCACACCTCTAGTACGCATTGCCGGTACTTTAAACAGCCAGCGCTACATCTCCGAGGTGTTGGAGCCAGTTGTCCTTCCTTACCTTCAGGACTTGCCCACAGCCATATTTCAACAGGATAATGCGCGACCACACGTGGCACGCATTGTCCAACGGTTCTTCGTCAATTGCCAAATTGAATTGTTTCCCTGGCTGCCTCGCTCTCCGGATCTTCCGCCGATAGAAAACATGTGGTCCATGGTTGCTCTACGATTGACCCAGATTCCATCCCCAGCTGCCACAGCAGATCAACTTTGGCAACGTGTGGAAGATGCTTGGTCTGCTGTACCCCAAGAACTCACCCAAAGTCTCTTTGAATCAATGCCGAGGCGTGTGGCAGCGGTGATCTCCAACAATGGCGGCTACTCTGGCTACTGATTTTGGCAGGAACCACACTTCACAGAAGTCTATAAATTTAATCATTTGATACTTGGTCAACATGTTATCCACAAAATAAATTTTGTTGTGATATCTCTTGTCTTTCTTGGTGTTGCAATTTGGGTGGCCAGCAGTGTATTTTTTTTGTATATTTACATACATATATTTTTTACTTTCTCACATACATACGTAATTTAAAAGCGTTCTCAAGATAGTCATCCGATATTTTGGTACGTATTTGACTCTCAGTGTGCTTCACTCTTGAAAATAGTTGTCCACAGATGTACGTACTTCCAAACAATGATGACATGAATAACGCATGGGTATGCAGTTAGGGATATTTATCTCTGGGCAGGTATGATTTATAAAATTCCAACAAAGAGACTTGATTGAATTTCTCTTTAAGTTGGATGTCAGATTGCAACTCTATGCATCCCATTTAAAAGATTTCTGGCACCATATCTATAAAGACAGTAAAGGGAGTAGAAAAGATGCAAATTAATTGTTTATTTCTGCCGCGTTTCTAGTGATAATACTTCAAGTCCCTCTTTTTGGCTATCATAGCTGGGGCACCAGTTACTATACCAGATATGTTGAAAAGAGTTAATGAGAATCACATTCTCTTCCCTGCTTCATATACATCTTTCGAGGTCGTTTTGTCTTTTAACGGTACTAAGTAAGCAATTTCTTCAGTTACAGTAAACTAGTCATTTATACCTCTAACAAAAATGGCAAATTGAGCAGTGTCAGTAACATCAGTACTTTCATCCATCGAAAACTAGTAAAACTTAAAACTAGAAGTATTCTTTTTAAATCGTTTGCGATATATTTTAGATTCTCGTGGAAATAGTTTGATAAGACAAAACGTGCGAGTACGCTCTCTAACAATATTTATAATATCCTTGTTCGTGAATGTATTCATAAGATCATGGAGACTATGTGTTCATGGTGTTTAAGTTTTTATACCAATTTTAATATCATTACAAATATGGAGTGTTAAATGTGTAAAACCTTCACATTTAATTTTTGTAGTGAAACTATTATACAGAAATTGCTTACGGAATTTTGTATAGAATTAAAGATATTTCAAATGCTGTATCGCCGATTTGTTGAATGAACAAAGCGGGATCTGTAAGGGCCGGCTGCCATCATCGCCGAGGTGGACTATTGATATTTTATTTTCGCATTGAGCTCTCTTTCTGGGTCGCACAAATACTTGCTTTGGGTCGCATGCGGCCCGCGGGCCTCGGGTTGGACACCCCTGGTCTAAATGGTAATCCAGTTCTATCCAAGTATTTCGTAGCATATCAGGAGTTATTACACGAATTGCTTGCATAATACGCTTCTTCAACTCATCCACAGTTTCAATGTTTTGTTTATACATACGGATTTAATGAATCCCCAAGCAAAAAAGTATAACTCCAGATACACTACGAATCACTTGGAGAGACCTGTATTACCATTTAGACGTTTGTCGTCCTACAAAAGGTGCACACATCGAAATCTATGATGTTATTATTGAAATCTATTACTGACATTAAAAAGTGGTGAGATGTTCTTTCTATTTAAATATTTTTTAAAAATTCTAACGGGCAGTTCCGTAAAAATAAGTCATATTTTTACGCATAAAATAAGTCCTTTTGGATATCTTTTACCAGTACACCCTGTATTTGTTCTCCCAATTGAGCTTACCTGGAGATTATAGGAAGTCTTAATTTTTCTCACTTTTCTCACAAATCTAAATCAATCAGTACAACCTCTCGATTTTCGAATTTTTTTTATTGACTGAAGTAAAAGAGTAATTCATGAACGCCTGAACATTTCTTAGCGCGACCATGCGAACACTGCCACAAAACTTCGCTCGCATGAGTACCAGTGCAAGTTAAACTTATCTGCAATCATACGACTAATTGAATTTATTTTTTCCTGGTTAAGCGTATTAGTTAATGAACTGCTTTAAAAGGAAATAGGACGACTTAATCATGATTTTCTAAAATTGAGAAATTTTTTTGAAAAGCTCACGAATACTAATTTAATCGTACTAATTTGATGATATTGAGAATTGTCACATATCTTGATATATATTAAACATCCATCCCAAGACATACACAGATATGATTTCTTAAAACTGGTAGCATATTTAGCTAAAACGCGTAATATAAATGCTTTGGGGAAAAAACGTATTACCAGGGGAGGAAAAATGCCAGTTGAAGATGGAGATGAAGTTCCCAATTTTAAAGTCAATATCCATTTATTAAATTCCACGAATGCCATTTGAAAAATCCATTCTGTCCAGAAATCTCGCTTAAAATGCCATGCCGTCATCAGTTAAATATATACTGGGATAATTTAATAGAGGTATATTTCACCATGTCTTTCACCGTCTCAAAAATCTTCACTTCAGCTAATAGATCAATCCCCCCTACACTGTCCCTAATTAAAGGCATTACTCTTCCGCTGTGGAAGAGAACTTATCTGAAACTTCAAAAAATTTTATGCCTCCTCCCGATTAAATGTAAAACTGACTGACATAAATTCTCACGAGCTGTGTCAGCCGTTTAAATCTTCTAAAACCTACTTAACATAGATAATTAATTTTCCCGAAACTCTTTCCTCGGTATCAATTTAAAACAATTTTTGACAAAGGGAAATAATTTGCATCCCCCTGGGGTGAATTGAACGAAACCAAAATGGCAGTTTCCAGTTAAAATAATCCGTGTTACTTGTTGTAAAAGTTATTGGAGAAAGTAGAATTAATATTTAACATCGGAGAGTATAATTTATCATGAATGGGAAAAATGGTTTTTTGTAGGTTTTAAATTGAAATTTGATTAATTTTTTTCTCTGTAATAATTTCTAAGACGTTTAAAAATAACAGTTATTTTTCTTTTAGTGTAGTACAGTACCGTTATAAAATATCGGGCGGGAGTGGGGTGGGGTTATTAAATGTCATATAAAAAAAATTAAGAGCCGTTTTTGATTAATATATGAATATAATATATGGATTGAAATTTTAAGACTAAGGGCCTGTTCACATAGGAGTCCGTTGCGTTGCGTTAAGGAAAAGATGACGTTGAGACGAAAATAAACCAATCATATGCCTCCAAACGAAATTTTTAACGCCTATGATTGGTTTATTTTCGTCTCAACTTCATCTTTTCCTTAACGCAACACAACGGACTCCTATGTGAACAGGCCTTTAGGCCTGCGTCCTAGGTTTCGTAGCAAGTAAAGACCCCGTCATATCCTTCTGGCATTACAAATATAAAAGCATACACATTTATCGGTAACCTTTCGTTACAGCAAACATGAACTTTTTTTGATACATTATAAGGCATCAATATCAAAGCATAACTTATAGAAACAACTTGATAGTTTCCGATTACAAGGAACTGTTGCAAATATATATACCACCAGCGTACCATCAGTGGCGAATTCAGATGTCTTACGGTCCTAAGAAATATTTTTATATATAAATATATATAATGAATTATATAAATATATTAATATATTCAAATAAGTTATTAATAATAAATATATATTTATTTATATATAAATATATAATAAATATATAATTAACATCGGAGAGTATAATTTATCATGAATGGGAAAAATATTTTTTTGTAGGTTTTAATTTGAAATTTGATTAATTTTTTTCTTTGTAATAATTTCTCTGTAATAATTTTTCTCGGATATATTTATTATATATAAATATATAATAAACATATCCGGGGGGGGCTTGCCCTTACGCTTCATTTGAAGGAAAGAAGGAAAGGAAAATTTTTTACCACCTATATGATAACTCATTTCACGTACGTTTACCGTTTACCTGAAAACATTTTATGTTGAAGTCTTATGATACCGTAATACTGTTTTAATTTAAAACTATATAGGTTTAGAAATGGAGAAAAATTCAACAGCTTTTTCCGTTAAATTTAATTCAGAGACTAATAAGATTATACGCTGGTCTGAGCTACGCTGTGTTATGTCGTAAATAAATTCCATTATAATGCTACTATTATTTATTTTTAAAAAAACTCACTTTTTTTAAATAAAAGTAAAACTTTTATTGTTTATTAAAATTTTAGATGAGATTAGAAAAACGCAAAGTAAAATATTTCATATTTACGGACCTACTGTCCCTCCGAATTAGTTCCACCCAGTAGGCGTGCTTTATTCATTTTGATGTAAAGTATGAGCCGTGCTACATGTTAAATGAATCAGTTAGATCAAGTTAATAATTTGCATTAGAAATTGTTATTAATAATAATCTTAGAATAATGTTATGTAATATATTCTATAATATTATAGCCATTTTCTTTTACCATTAACTAAGAAAGACGAGACTACTGTCATCGGGCGTTAACCAAATAAAGCTAAGAATTTCATCAGCATCGACAAGATACAACTATAGACATTATTAATATTTGTTATAAAACTGTCGCCATGTGTCGAATTAAAATAATTCGAACAATAAACTAAAATCCCCGCAGTCGTTAAGACCGTTGCACCGTTAACGACCGGCAGATCAGCAGGTGAGGGTACACTCGGGGGAAAAGAGACGCCAGCCTGTCTCCAAAAAAGGACATTTCAGCTGAATAGGAATTCGCCACGGCTCGCCAGATTAATGATGCGAGACAGCCCCCACGACAGGGAAGATGCAAGAATTGCAGCTTGTGTTTCAGCAAATCAAAAGTCTAAAAAATGACATCACCGTTAGAAGAGCCGATGAGAGACGAGTTCTCTGGCTGGAGCGCCAAAGTCCAAAATGAGGCGAGAGATCTTAACAAAGTTAGTTAGCTATCTCCTGAGCTGAGCAAACGACTCCGACCATCCTGGGTCTAGAAAAGCTATAACGCGGACTTGTAAAGTCAGCGGTCTTAATCTCAAGAAGAGAATTTTTAGCTTCAGTTAGGAAGCTTGGTTTTATTTTTGGACGGTATCTCAAGACGATATATCTGTCCCGATCGTTCTGGTTATAGATACTTACCTCGCAGTCATCGGCTCTGCAGGTAAAGTTAATCGAGAGCACTGCCGGACTCGAAATTGTCATGTTAAGTGAACTCATCTGACAACTCATCCTAAGGGACTCAGAGACTGTCTAAATCGTCATTGTTCCTGTAACCTTATTTACGGTGCATCACTCTTCACTTCTCCAACTGTTTTTTAATAAAGCAACTCTTTTAATTTACTTGGCTGTAACATTAGTTGATTCGATCGCTACCTCGATCAAAACGGTACAGCCACAACAGGAAGATAAACGTCAAATGTGGCACATATTAGTTTCAGCTAAAATACTGTGAGTTTATTGTGAATTAACGGGATTAAAAAAAGTTTATTTTTTTTGTACCGGAAAATACAGTTAACCAAGAATGAAAAAATACATTTTTTTTATGGAGAGTAAGAGTTTAAAATTAAAGCAAGGTTGTAGAGAAAATATTTTATCCGTTTTAATTTAATGTTAGCATGCATTCAAATGCAGTTAAAGGATCAGGCCCATTCTTACAGGCGTTACGCAAAAGAATGACAACTATAACGGTGATAGTAAAGTTGATACAATAATTATCAATTTTAGTATTTCATATAGTGTAGCCAGAAAAAAAATAACCGGTAAACACGATTATGAAGAAAACAAAATGGCAGGTTTCTGATAAAATAATGAATGTTGTTTGTTATCTATTTTTGGGATAACGAACACTTTTGATATATTTCAGACTTAAAAAAAATCTGCATGTCAGTGGTTACAATGTTTAATGCTGAAATAGTATGTGTTATCTGCAATGTTTTGTTCTATTACTATCTCACATAATGTTGTAAAAAGAGACAGCTCTTTTTCTGTATAATTATTACCTCCCCCCCCCCTTATACACTATCTGATCTAAAGTATCCGAAAGCCCAATGGTGTGGACTCGGGGAGAGTCCTGACGCATATATTAATATGATGTAGGTCCTCTTTTTGCCTCGATGACAACCTGCACACGTCTGGGGAGACTTTCCGCCATTTTTTGATAGGTGTCCATAGGAATTGACTTCCAGGCGTCCATCACAGCTGAAGTGAGTGCTGGCAGTGAGGATGGTCGATTTGGCTGTCTATGTAATCTGCGTTCTAATTCGCCCCAAAGGTGTTCAGTGGGATTTAGATCGGGGCTCTGAAGAGGTTAGTCCAGTTTTTGAACACCCATTTCGTCATACCATGCCTGCGCAAGTCTCAATGTGTGAATGGAGCAGTTATCCCGCTTGAAGAGAAATGGACCTTCCCCGAAATATTGCTATAGAGTTGGGAGAGCAGCATTGTCCGGAATGTCCACATACATCTCAGAGTTCATGTTTCCAACCACAGGAAATAAAGAACCCAGGCCAAACCATGAAAAACACCCCCACACCATGATGCTGCCACCACCAAACGTAACAGTCAGCACAATGCAGTCACGTAAGAATCGTTCGCCGGGCATCCGCCAAACCCAGACGCGACCATCGGACTGCCAGATTGTAAAGCGAGATTCATTACTCCTAAGAACATTTTTCCACATGTCACAGTCTAATGACGGTGAGCTTTGCACCATTGCGTTCAACGCTTCGAATTCTGTGAAGTGATGTTCGGCTTGTGAGGGGCTGAACGACCACGGAATCCCAGGTTTTTTTAACTCTCTACGAACTGTCCTGCTGCTAGCACTAACGCCTGATTAACCTTGGAACTCCTGAGTGATTTCAATCAACGTGGACTTGCGATTTTGTTTCATTACCCTTTTCGGAGTTCTACGGCTGCATTCATTAATTTTGTTCGGCCTGCCACTTCGTTTTTCTGCAGTTTCACTGCCTCGACGTTTCCATTTCACAATTACATCACTCACAGTGGATTTTTGGCTTCTGTAGAATGTCCGAAATTTCACGAACTGATTTCCCACCAAGGTGGCATCCCACTATAATGCCACGATCAAAGTCACTTAGCTCCTTTGACTTACTCATTGTCTCGCAAACGCATAAATATGACCTGACAAACCACTACCAACACTTTTATAGCTTTCGGTCACGCATTAAATTACGTCACCTGCAAGATTCACTTCTTTAGGGGGTGTCCGGATACTTTTGGCCAGATAGTGTACCTACTCAATAAAATTGTAACTTTTTATATGAACTTTTTACCGTTTCAATACTATACAGTACTGTCCACACACAAGATGAAGATAAATCTTCTTAAATCAAATATAACTTTTTGAGATGGCGACTAGACCAACAGGTGAAACATTAGGGCCAAGTCTGGTAACAAGCCATGTTTTCCTGAATATGACGATTTACACTTGTGAATCTTTCTTCAACTGGATCCATTGCTTCTAACTGATGTAGTCTTTTATTAATATAGTGAAAAGCTGAAGCAATTTCTTTCGAAACATTTTTTTTTTGTACTTCAGCTTGTTAACTTGTCTTTCTGCAGCATAATGTGTTGCAATCTCTTGCAAATCCTCATTGGTAAGCTCTTCTGGATCATGTTCAATAAACTAGTTGATATCTTCGTTGTCGATTTCCAGGTTAAGTTTCTCACCAAATTTTAAGATCAGATATGTAACTTCGTTCAACGGATCTGCTTGTTCGGATACTGAATGAAATGTATTCGTTTCAAAACGTTTTGTTAGTTTCTTCTATGTTCCGTGTATGCATGCTGGAGTGACTTTTTTCCATCTATGATCATAATACTATGAGGAATATTATAATTTTTCCAAAATGCTTTTAATTTCGTCCTCTCTTTAAGTGCCGTAATTGCTTTTGCAAACTTAATTTTTAAGTAATTTGCTTTAAAAGTGGCAATTGCTCCCTGATCCATTGGCTGTAAAATACTTGTAGTATTTGAAGGTAGATACAGAACATTTATGTTCACATGTAAATCGCGTATGTGTGGTGGATGAAACATTAACTGCGTCATGCAAGCTTTTTTGTTGCAGCGGTAATTTACAGGTAACTTATTTACATCTATTCCTTTAAATTTTCGTGGATTTTGTGATCTGTGTATCACGAAAGGTTTCAATTTAAAGTCAGCGATATTTCAGCCCAATAAAAGTGTAACTCGATCTTTGAACACCTTGAAACCTAGCATGCCTTGCGCTTCTTTATAAATGTAGGTACGTTTAGGTATCTTCTTCCAATATAGCCCGGTTTCGTCTACATTAAAAATATGTTCCTTTAAGATACTTTTCATCTTCATGCAGCTCATCAAATTTGGTTATAAAATCTTCTGCAGCTTTATAAGCAGTACTTGCTACCTCTACTTATTTTCACGTCATGGAAAATCATTATTTTCCTATATCTTTTGAACCATCCATGGCTTGCAGTAAAAGTCTGGTCATAATCTTCCCCTTTCTGTAGTTTCAACTGTTTGAAAAGACTGCGTGCTTTTATTTGAATGGTCATGAGGTTTAGTGGAATTTTTTTTTAATTCCTCCATTCAAATCACCAACATTTTTTTCCGTTTCGTGGATGGGTTCTATTCATTTTGCTGATATAATTTTTGATTTCAGAGATGTCGGCTGTTTCACTGCTTCCAAAATTAACACTTTATTTTTTTTAAATAGTGGAGATGGTGGAATAAGGCAATCTTAACTCGTATGCTATATCCTTCACTTTTCTACCGCTTCCATAGTCTTTTATTATTTTTTAATTATTCTTTTATTAAGTTTCATTCCTAAGTCTATTAGACTACTATTTTTTTTTCTTGGCACTTTTGCTATTTCCAGCCATACAGGGAATAAAATTATGTATGTACTTAACTTCAAGGATAAAAATTGAATCACTACATATTTAACAATACAAAATAGTTAGTAATATTTTTATGTAATAATAACGAGAAGCGACGACTGCGCACTTGTTAACTCTTAAATGAAGGTTTATTTGATTTATCGTGTGGATATCGAAACTATTGAATCATACATTTTTATGATTGCGTAATAAATTTTTGCAGTATTGCAGAATATTGCATTATATTTCTACATAATTACGTAATACATATAGGTATGTACTGTACATTCAAGGAACAATACTTTTGGGAAGAAAAAAAATTTCGGTTGTAAGTGCGAGCGGTCGTAAGTCGAGAGGTCGTTAAGTCGAGGAATACCTGTATTATTTATTGAAAAAAATCACTTTTTTATTTTAAAACAAAATCAAACTTGTATTGTTTAAAAATATTTCAGATAAGATAAGAAAAACACAAGGTAAAATATTTTTCATTCACGAGCTAATGCCCTCCGCGCCTGCAGCCACTAGGTCGACGTACCAGCGTGTATAAGATTTGTAACTAGTTCCATCTAGTAGGGCGGGGTTTATGCACTTTGATGTAAAGTATGATCCGTGGTATATGTTAAACTAATTAGCTAGATCAAGTTAATAATTTACAATAGAAAATGCTGTTAATACTAAGGTTAGAACAATGTTATTATGTAATATGTTCTATAACATTATAGCTATTTTCTTTTACCATTAACTACGAAAGACGAGGCTACTCTCATCGGGCGTTAACCAAATAAAGCTAAGAATTTCATCAGCCACGATTGGATACAACCATAGGCTTTATTAATATTTGATATAAAACCGTCACCACAACATGACGATAAACATCAAATGTGGCACATGTTAGTTCCAGCTAAAATACTGCTCGTTTATTGTCAATTAACTGGATTACAAAAAGGTTATTTTTTTTGTATCGGAAAATACAAGTTAACCAAAAATGAAAAAATATGTTTTTTTTTTATGGAGATGAAGAGTTTAAAATTAAAGCAAAATTGTAGAGAAAATATTTTATCAGTTATTAATTTAATGTTATCATGCATTCAAATGCAGTCAAGGTACCAGGTCCATCCTTACAGGCGTTACGCAAATGAATGGCAACACTAACGGTGTTAGTAGTTATGATACAATAACTGGAAATTTTATTATTTAATACAGTGCAGCCAGAAAAAAAATAATCGATCAACACGAAAGATTGCGAAGAAAACAAAATAGATTTCTGATAAAATAATGGATGCTGTTTGTTATTTACAGGGTGATTTTTATTAAACTGACACTACTCAGAGCCATCTGTAGCGTGATCTATCAACCGAAATTCTACCAAAATTGATAGAGGGATTAAGGACGACATGGGAAAAAGTTTCCGTGTGGAAAAAGTTTTCGTGGGGAAAAAAACGGGTTCCAAAAGTCACCGATAGGGGAAGATATGGCACTGTTGCTGCCGTCACACCCGAGAAATTACACAAAACGCAAGCAAAATACCACAATGCAAATTCACGACTACTTGGTGCACAGCAGCGTCAGTAATTCGGGCTATAAATATAAGGGGTGAATACCGAAAAAGTTGTAATAATCAGGCAAATGAATAACAAAATTTTTTTCACTGCAACACCGCTTTATGCAGCAAATTCACTTCTTCCCCCTTCAATGAGACCACAGACCTGGTGGATGACACATTGCATCCTGAACACTACGTCCTCAACGACCGAGCGTAATATGCCACCAGGAATGTTCATCACAGTCCGGGATATGTTGCCCTTTAGAGCCGCCACGTTAGAGACTCCATCAAGATACACCTAGCACTTTAAATAACCCCACAAACGAATTCTCGTGGGTTTGGTCCGGGGAGCGAGGTGGAAATGCAAATGGAAAAAAAGGGACTGATGACACTTTCTTCTCTAAAGTGATGGCGCACCGATCTTTATAGCCCAAAATACTGGCGCTGATGTCGATTATGTAGTCATAAATTTGCATTTTGTTGTTTTACTTGTGTTTTATGCAAATTCTCTGTGGCAACAAAAGCAGTGCCATATCTTCCCCAATCGGCGACTTTTGGAACTAATTTTTTTATGGAAACTCTTTCCCATGTCGTGCTTAGTCCCTCTATCAATTTTGGTGGAATCCCGGCTGATAGATATCGCTACAGGTGGCTCTGAGTAGTGTCAGTTTAATAAAAATCACCCTGTATTTTTGGATAACGAACACTGTTGATATACTTCAGAGTAAAAAAATATCTGCATCTCAGTGTTTACAATGTTTAATGCTGAAATAGTATGTATTATCTGCAATATGTTTTTACATTACTATCTCATATAATGTTGTAAAAAGAGACTGCTCATTTTCTGTATAATTATTACCTCCCCCACTTATACCTACTCAATTAAATTTTAACTTATTTATAAGCACCGTTTGAATACTGTACAGTACTGTACACACACAAGATGAAAATCAATCTTCTTAAATCAAATATAACTTTTTGAGATGGCGACTAGTTTCGGACCAACAGGGGAAACATTAGGGCCAAGCGTTAATTTCAACTCCACTAGCATTTTCCACTAGCATCTCCACTAGCATTTACATCATCAAACCTTTGTTTCTTCTCCACTAGCACCTTGAGGCTATCCATATTCAACACACATAAATCCTTTATCATTTTAGGAGGATGACTTGATTTCACGTGATAAATCAAAAACCTACCTTATTGTTATAATACAAGTCCATATATCCAGTATGGACGTACCGGCAAATGAATAACCCTTTTATGTGCAGCCTTTTCAAATAACATAGGTATTTTTCCAATGACGCAATCGCATATGATGCTCCACGAAGGCCTAAGGAAAGACACCACCTATTGGCCTGAAACTAATTGTCCTTAAAATAATTGTTGTTTAAGATTCTGCATTTATAGCTTCTCCAATAGCACCTTGAAACTATCCATATTCAACACACATAAATCCTTTATCATTTTAATCTCAGGTGAGTTTCCAGATTTTTCAACCTCTCAAGTTGTGAAGGAAAAAGAACATATCACACTGACATGCATTTCACGATCATCAGCTAAAAACAATCATGTAGAAACTTTCAGCAACAGTCGCAGGATGGTTCATTGGATTTTCCCTTGGGGAACAGCCGCTAAATATATCACAAAAAATGAATTTGGAAGCCATAAGGGGAACAGTTTCGTCGTTTTGCTAATGATTACAATTTTAGTCAGTTACTGGGTAACGGGAAGCATCGTAACATCACAAAATGCAATTTCCATTCATTTGGTAACCTTGTAAAAACCGTCATGCACAAAGGAAAAGTTATTGATAATACGTGAGTTTTAATTGGATTTATTTAATTTTGATTAGATAAATAAAGTGCTTAAATATGCCGAAAACCTCTGTTAAAATTTTTTTCTATAAATATCAGTTATGTTTTCAGCCAAACAATAGGGATACATCAATTATCCTAAGCTGTTAAAAAAAGGATCAGACTTTGATTACATATTTCATTTATGATAATATTACACAGATATTTAATATATTTCAATAAATGTCTTTTGATGAGACTAAATAATTTTAGAAAACAAATCAACATATTAGAAACATTAGATAATGTGAAGTAAATGTAATTTGACTTCAGACTTAAAAACTGAAAGCTCATGTTTGGCTTTGTTTTGATTTTAATTACTGTTAGAATTACTCCCCAAGAAAGCAAATTAATATCAAATTTATATTTTAGTTATAAAAACAATTTTAATAAAGACCTTATTAATTTCCGTATTTCATCCAAAATTATCTCTTTTCAAATATTTAATAAACGTGTGTAACACCTTATCAAATATCCTAAAAAAATTCCCCACAAAATAACTTTTCTATGACATATCAGAAATAGATTGATGTACCGGTAAGTAATTATTATTAAATAAACTTGAAAATTACATGTTAAGGAACGTTAGTACTATTAAAACTTTTCTAAAGCAACAGATAACTCTTGTTTACATACCCCTTGTATACAAAAATTGATGGAAAGTTTACAAAAAAAATAAGTTTGATCAACATCCATTTATTAAATTAGCTGAAAATTTTCTTATACTTTCATTCCACGGGGTTTCTCAATTAAATTACCCTACACAGCCTCTCCTTCATCAATTAAAATATCCTGGATAATTTAATGGAAGTATACTTTTGCATCTCTTCCACGCTAGTAAAACTGTCAGTGAGCCAATAAATCAACCCAGCTTTGCGTTACACTAAATTAAAGACGTTATGCTGCCACCAGAGGGGGAAACTTTTACAAACTTCAAAAAAAAAAAAAAACTATGCTTCCGCACGAGGAAGGGTAATTCAAACAGATAAAATTTTCAAGCGTAAGACATTTAAATTTTCTAAAGCTTACTTTGCATACACGATTAATTTTTAGATTTTTTTTCCTCTGTATCATTCCATCAAGGTAATGTTGTTTTTAATATTGCTAATCGATGCTAATGCGAACATTAAATAGTGTACTTTATTAGCTGTTCTTTCATTATTGTGCTAAATTAGGTTTTCATAATCACAAAGGATATCGGATTATTGCTGAACGAACTACCATAACAAAAGAAACTTAAATATCACTAGTTAGTACCCGTCAAAACATGACGGCTGGTTAGTAAATAAATGTACTAATAAGCAAATTATACTCAACACATTGCCAAATGCTTAAAATCATAATATTAAGGACATAGAAATACACTTTCAAAAATTATTATTGAACACAATAAAAATAAATATCGCGAAATAATTTCCGTCAGGTTTAATTCTATATCTCACAAACATAATTAAAAATAAGAATGGCAGAGAGAGAGCTACAGGGATTCCTCGTAATAAACATATTAACGTGTTTATGCGGCCTCGTGCTTAGAAAGCATCAAAAGCCAGATTAAAACATTCCACTGAGTATGAGCAGAAAGCAATTTTTAATTATAAATTATGACTAATTATCAGAAATTGTGGTTACAAAAACCAAATTTGACACATCTATAGATTAAAATCTTTCGTTTAAGACCAAAATTAAGTAAATTGATGCAGTAGTTTTTTTTCCCGGACTGCCAAAAGAATCGGTTAACAAATATATAGATGGGGAGTATTCGTGATTTAAGTTATATTTTTACAAGAATTTAGAAGAATGTGCAAAGCGACAACACATCTGATGTTGGTTTGAAAAGAACGGGTATTAATATGAAAGGATCATGCCATGGTTGCTCAGAAGTTGGAGAATTTGCCGATTGTTTCAGGTCCTATTCCAGGGCCATCTAAGTTATTCTCCATGCATGGGATGAAAATTTGCAAACGGGAGCAGATCACCGCATTATTATACTCAAAGTGATCCAATGAAAAAATTATTTATTTTAACTAATGCATCAATCGGTTTCAAAGTCGATTATACAGCCAGCTGAGATTTTTTACAGGTGGTATGAAAATGTTCAAAAATGTGATCCTGCATTGTCATCATAATGATATTTCAGGTGCAAGATTATTTATGGTCGGTTCACTAGACTGTTAAGGGCAGGGGTCGTCAACCTTTTAATACCTACCGCCCACTTTTGTATCTTTATCGATGGCAAAGTTTCTTTACCGCCTACCGGTGCATATCCGCAGTGACTCAATTTAGCGCAAATACGAAGTATATTTTAGAGAGGATGGTTTGCCAAAAAATATGTACTTTTATTAAAATATGTAAATTTATTTTTTTATGTATACTTTATGTATATATATACTTAAATAGCTATGGATGGCTACGGAGCTATTATTTGCTCCCTCGTCCACGAGTATACAGTGTACAGGGTGGTCATAAAAAAAACTCAGTCGATATATCCCGTTCAACCGATCGACATGAGATTTCAGATATAGTTATTCAGAGGTATGAGCCCGGGATTGTTTGAATGGCAACAAAGTGGTGCTCACGGTTACGGTTATAGGTACAGAAATTCGAAATTTTCGAAAGGCAACGCCCACTTTTTCCGTCGCAAAATGATCATCACCTGCGAAAACCCTAAAGAGAGTTGGAACGGTACGTGTATCACAAAAAAACAGACGCATTATGCACGCACAAAAACAAATCTTTCGTATGTGCAGAGCATTTTGAGACGGAAAAAAGTGGGCGTTGCCATTTTCGAGTTTCTGTGCCTATAACCGTAACCGTGAGCGCCACTTTGTTGCCGTTCGCATAATCCCGAGCTCATACCTCTGAATAACTATATCTGAAATATCATCTCGATCGGTTGAACGGAACGGCCGCTGGAGGTCCATAAATTGGCAATTTTATTTATGACCACCCTGTACTTCTGGAAGTGTCCGGTGAATTATTACCTGTAATCCAAGTTTAAGAGAAGGAATTCAAAAGTAAATTGCAAAAGCATATTGTAAAAAGTCAAACTTGCGAATGTGTTAGCAGTGTATTCGATGTATGGAGGAAGTACAAAATTTGTAACATCGGGCAAAAATTCTCACCGCCCACCATGAAAGCTTGAATCGCCCACTAGGTGGCGGTAGGTTACCAGGTTGACTACCACTGGTTAAGGGTATCCGAGTACATTGTCCGGAACTCACTGTTTTCAAAATTCAAGAATGCTCAAAATCTTCTACGATATCTATGAGTTTTATGGCAATTTTATTCGGACGCCAACCATTAATGTCGAACTTTGGTTGCAAAGATATGTAAATATGTGCGTGTGTGTGCGTACAGATTTCATGCCTATTCGATGCGAATGATACTTTAACTCCGCTTATGATGAACTGAATGCGTTAGTGGGACAGTTAATACTATATCTGTCCTTGGGTGAACTTAATTTTTTTTCAAATCTTAGCGGGAAAAAATAATCGAATGAATCATAGTATTACTTACTTGGCATAGAAAAGGAAAAATCAGAGTTGAACATTTGAATCGTTCAGCCATTTATTCCTACTGCGGTCGCAAATATCACAGGGGCTCTAGGAAACAAAATTTTATTTTCTAAGCGCATTTTTTACACGCAATTTGGAATGATTTTGCTCCCTTATGCATGTTTTTACACATAGATAATTAAAATTGTGAAAAAAAATGAGTAATAAGAAAACTTTCCTTAAAAAATCTTTTAATTCATGATTGAAAGCATTTTTTACTTATATCAGCAAAACCAATAAATCTATTTGCCTATTTTTTTCTATTGTATACAGGAAAGATGTAAAAAGGGTTTATGTATAGGGTCTATAAAATTGTTATTTATAAAACTTAGCAATAACAAAAATTACAGAGACGGAACATCGTAAAATTTTTCCCTTGGCTATAGAGTCTTCCTAGAAATTTACGGTTTGCGTTATATGAATCTAAAATTTCTGTAATATCTTTTAATCCAATAAAATAAATACGTGTTTTTTACTTTATTGGTTTAAAGGCCTAAACCCCCTTAAAAACAGTTTGTTGAACTTAACAAAAACCAAAAACACTGATTCCTTTTTTACCATGTTTTTATTAACTCGCTTTCTTGTTTGTTTGTGTGTGTGTGTTTGTTTGTCCGGTACAAATCTTGCAATCGATTTTCAACTGACTTCCCGACTAGCTAGACATTTGAAACTTTTAGAATAGCTCAGAACACGATGACAATGTATTATTTTAATACTCTTAGCCATCTTTAAGCAGCATCAAATTCATTTTCAGTTAATTTTATTTTGTAGACTGGTGCAGCCATCTACCGGATGGGACAGGAACGAAAAGTTAAACGCAAGTTAACTTCCAATTAACTTCATTTTCTTTCAAGTTGATGGGATAATTCATCAAAAAAAATTAATGAACTATTTATTAATACATAGAATTTTCAAGTTTATATTATTCAACAGAAAATTTCAAAACATGGTATATAAAAAGTTATTTTTATCTTGCAATTATTTAGTTATTTAATTGCAAGATAGTCATTCTTTGCATTTTTATGCCTAACATATATTGTTCTTGATATCATACAATTCGAAATGAATGTTCGACAAAAAATGATGGATCTACCTAAGTAGCTTATGCATGGGATCTACGTATGAATGGCATGCTTTCTGAAAGCGTAGTGTTCCCGAATACTTTCGGATCACCCGATTAGAAATTATATGTTAAAGCGATTGCATTACTTAATAGCTCGTTTAACTTATGACGTATGCTGTTTTAAAATAGATGTTATTCTTCAATTATGAGTAAAATGTTTGCTTGTCGTTCTAGTACGCTAATTTAAAATTTACTCTATTGATATGCAAAGAGTGATATTTATCACTTGAAGTTGTTCATTTGGTTGTTTTTCGACTGTGTTTTAATGGTCAGGCTTTTCTTTTAGTTCAGATAGCTTATAGCTTGAACGCCTTTGTTATGTTATCTCTATTTGAACCTTATCAATTTTTAAGATTTTAACTAAAACTAATTACTCATTTAATGTATTTTTACAGTCTGTTTCTTAGCTGTTTCGAAATCTTCGAACCAGCATAATTCAGATCCTTCAGATATGCTTCGTAACAGCCTAGATTTAGTTAAAAAAATATTGGAATCCTTCATGTTCTTCAAGAGTTTACTTTTCCTTTACTTTCATAACTAATAAAATGTAAATAATTCAACAGAGAAAGATATTTACTAGCAGGAAGAATTCAGGCAAAATAAACAGAAATCCTGCACTTAGAGCTAAATGCACCATAAATTCAAGATTCTGTAGCAGTAAAAGAACTAAACCATATAACGAGGAAACCGACCAGTTTAGTTCTTTTACTGCTACAGAATCTTGCATTAATGGTGTGTTTAGCTGTAAGTGCGGGATTTCTGTTTATTTTGTCTGCATTCTTCCTGTTAGTAAATATCTTTCTCTGTTGAATTATTTACATTTTACTAGTTATAATTGTCTTTTTTTCAGTATGAGGATTTGTGGCAACTGCTCAATCTATTATTGAAAAGTTAAAAATGTTTTCAACGCTAGGGTAGTTTTCTGTTAATTTATTCGGCTATCTATGCCTTCTTTATGTATATTATTTTGTGTTGAATTATTTACATTGTTTCACTTTACTTTCATGTCTCTTTTCGTCATTTCACCCGTTTCAAATTTCAAAGAGCTACTTAACAAATGGCACCTTGTAAAACATTTCACCTATCTCCATTATAAAATTTCCAAGGTCTTCATTAATTTTTAAAGGAAAGTGCTTCATTCAGGAACCGAGACAAACTTAAGATTCCGCCGGGAGAAGGCTTCAAATGGGATAATTTCGGTCGAAACAGATATGAGCCCATTTTTAATGACATGGACTCGAGGGCTTAAAACATTGACTGGATTATTACAGTTCTCGCTCGTGCCTAAATTTCTACACTCCATGTTTCACCTTTTAAGCTGTCTACAACATAAACTGTCACTGAAATATTTTTCCCACCATTTCAGGGGTCTAACAAGTATTCTGCTCTTAAGGTGGCACATCAAAGTTGATCATGTAAACATCTTCACCTCCCACGTTAAAATTTCCTTTGGTGACATTTTACTATAGGTGTTTTTCTTCTTTGATAAAATTTTAGATGCATATTTTTTATTATTTTACTGTAGGTCGTTAAACGCAGTGTGTTTTCGAAAGTATTATGTATATATTTTTTTCAAATGTTGATTTTTATTAGTAATTGTTGAAGTGACAAGCATTAATTGTTTATAGCCCCGTAAAATATTAACTTTAAAAGTTGTGCAAAGTTTAAAAAAATATATAATTACAAAATTCTACGCATTTCCTATAGTGTTATTAAATAACTATTATAAGAAAATTCCCCATACTTTGACTCAAAGTAAATACCTCTGGTCTGCATAACTTAGCATTTTCTCAGTCATATTAACAAGCTCGAAATTTCCCTGTTAGCGACAAAAATATTACGGCTGTGTTATAATAAGGATACGTAATTTTCGGTTTTACGAAATCGATGCGAATAAATGCGAAATTTGCCGATATGAGCGAATAAATGAGAAAATTACTTTTCGCTACTTTTTGGCGAAAACTCGGTGATAAATGGCTTTTTAAGTGATATTAGGTCATAATAGTAATAATTTATTAACATAATTGCTTACACAATACCATCCGCGATCTTTAGCTGAGAAATATCACTCTCCTTCGGATTTGCTCCATATTTCACCCGGACAGTTTGTCCTTACCGTAGTCGAACCGAAAAATCTAACTGCAAAAATCAACCATAAGTTTTGTGGAACAATTTAGTAGATTTAGGGACGTCTCTTGAGTGCCAAAGTCAAGGGTATTTGAACTACTTACAGCAGTCAACCAAGAGACTCCTGTTGATATTATACGGATTTTAATTGCAACGAAATGCTGCTAGCTTGGCTTTCCAAAGGTAGCTATACAAAGCCTCTATTGTCTCGTTAACAGAGTAGATGCTGAGCTATTTTAGTATGTACAACATAGTAATTAATGACAGAAGGCAAAGACTTAAGAAAGACTATTACAATTTGGAAACTACTACAATGTTAGCTTTTAACTAAGAATTTTTATACGTACCTATCCAAGTAAGTAAAACTGTAATTTTTGTTAAATAAATGCAAAATTTTTTGAATTTATATTATTTTTGTGAACAAATACGAAATTTTATATATTGTATTTTATTTTTTTTGTTGTTGCGAAATTTCGATATATTTTTTGCGTATAAATTTACGCATTCCTACTTATAATATGCAGACGATTTATAAGTATTTTTGAATAAAAAGAGAATATTCCATTGAAATAAAAATTGTAATAGTCTTTCCGGAAAGGTAACCTTCAGCTTAAAAAAAACCACAGTATTGATTATTTTAAAAATTTACGAATGTCTAAATCCAAGACTTTTTTTTCTCTCTTTTTCAAGTAAAAAAAAATCATTATAAATTTTAAATGAAATACATAAACTCGCCGAATCAAAATCCATTTATGAAATTAGCTTTAAGGTCTCTCACGAAATGATCCTAAGAAAAATTTCCCCAAAAAGTACTCCTCTTTTTCGCGGAGTAAAATGCCTTCATAATTTAATGGAAAGAAATTCGAAAATCTCTTTCATCATTCGAAAACTGTCTTACGGGTTAATTAATCAAATATGCTGCGCATTACATCTGATTAGAGACGCCAGTCTTCTGCCCCGGGGTAATTTATTTACATTTGGAAAAAAAATAATGTCATTGGGAAAAGAAAAAAAGAGAAGAAAAAAGAAGTCATAAGTTCTCGCATATCTTGACAAGCACTCTAAAACTTATGAAAGCTTCTTTGAGAAATAAATTTTTAAAAGGCCTAAAAATCCCATTTGTCCAATTTGTGAATGATAGAATTATTTACCCCATTTTAGGCATATTTAATCATGCATTACTTTTTTAAATAGGTTTCAGAAAATCCGACTTTAATTATTTAGATCCGTGTTTTTTCTATACACCTAAATTACCCATATTCCATTAAACATGACTCAAGATGACAGAATGCATTTGTCTAATCATAAAATCCAGTGATACAACTTCTATATTTTGCATAGCCATTTCGATAGCATAACGAGTAATTTTTAAGCTAAATTACATATTTGCTGAAGATTTTATTTAATGGGAGAATATGACATGTATAAAAGAAGCTCCAGACTCATTATTATTATTATTATTATTATTATTATTATTATGTGTGGACTTTAAGATCTAATTAAAGTTATAATTCCAAGGTTTTTTGCAGGCAAGACAGAAAAGTACAAAAACCAATTAATATTAAAAATTACATAGGTGACACAGTGCCGACTATCGGAGAAAAGTTTGTCTCAAGTCACTCGGAATATGAATCCATGGTATGTGCGTGAACTGGGTTTTTACTCTTAATGCGCATTATTATAAAATATGTATATAGTTTTGGAAAAAAAAACTATGTTTGTTGGAATGTTGCGTCCTTTAACACTTCACCATCTTTCTTGTCTCAATAGATGTTATTAAAAAGTTTTTTTAAATTCCCTTAAAGGAGTGTAAACTCTGAGCAAATTCAGATCCTTGGTACCAAGCTAAATTTTCCAGAACCTAAATGTAAAGTTCCTTGGTAAGAAAATCTCACATTGATGCAATGCAGTAACTAATCTGCTATACACATTTATTCCATTTCTCCCGAACTGTTACAACTGGCAGGATGTGTAATCGAACTTCAGAACTCCTGCTTTGTCAATAGACACTCTGAAACATAACACAACGATGTGATGATCCACAATAATGACCTCAGAATTATTGTGGTCAATATTTCGGCCATTTTTGTTTTATTTCAGACATTACATTGACTGGGAAATATATATAGAAAAAACAGTAACTAGAAGAGATTTCTTTTAAAACTTAGCGATCATCCTTGAAGTATTTTATGTCACGATAAGATTATATAATAGATCAAATTGTCTCGAAGTGTATTGACTATTATCCTCTGATGATCACCTGGAATGATGTCCAGATACAATGCCATACTTGTGCCCAGAATAAAGCATCCAGAAAAATCTTTGAAAATCTCTCATACAGTCCTCATACTCCTACAGTACATTTTTAACTTATACTCTCTGATAATAATTTTTTTTCATTTCTCATCTCTTTTTTTCAAGAAAAAAATCATTATAAATTTTAATTCTAATTTACGATTACTTGAACTAAGTCACTGTCTCTTTAAAACATTTGAAAAATAATTTTATTAATTCTCAAGGTAATTTCTGGAAGTCGTTTTCATTATAATGTTCGTGTGAACAGTTACAGTGATAAAGATATCTTACATCTATCTATCTAAGGAAAAGCTAACAATAACCATCAATCACATTTCCTACATTACTGCCAAGAAATACTATAGTAATAGTAACTAAGCAAAGAAGAAACAGAATTCAAATAGAATTAAAGAGCACGAAATAAAATTCAACCCCAATTCTTTAATGGGTGACAAGTCAAAATAAAATAATTTTATCCTAACATCAAAGTAAAAAAAGGGAAAGTAATTCAAGGAAAATTCGAGAGCAAAATTGCCTTTCAATTGCGATTCTTCCATCACTGACAAGTAATAGTGAAATAATTGTTTCTCGGCTTCTATTTAGAAATGAAATTAAAATCAAATAGAATTAGATAGAAAAAAATAATTTTCAATCGCAATTCTTTAATCACTGCTTTCTAATAGTAAAATAATTGAAACTCGGTACTAATTGAAGAAAAAACAAAACTGAAGTAGAATTAGACAACACAAATTAGATAACACGATTCGCTTCCAATATAATTATATATTCCCTACCAAATAATATCACACAGGATCTCTGAAAATATTACACTAACATTAAAGAGATTGTAACTAACACAAGATGTCAATAACACAAATTACAACTATAATTACAATTTACAATGTAAACTTCAACACGAATTTCAGAATAATTTCAGCTAGAATTAAAGAAGAATAAATTACAGCTTCGACTCTAAAAACATCATCAAATAATATTAAAGTAAATTTAACTCAGCATTACTGTACCGAATATATTAAATTCAACTAGAATATAAAAGGGATAAAGGATAAGAACTCAGTACTATTGCAAAAGACAGAATCCCAATAATTTATCCCGAAAAAACGATTTTTGTACGTGTATACAGGTACCTGAGAATTTATTGTACCCAGGGCTAAAAAGTTTTAGTTTTAGTTTCGTAACAAATCTTTCTTCTTTCTTTCATATGAACAAACTTCACAATATTATGAACCCCAACAATAGTTTGCCTTCCATTTGTTCAGTTCATATAAGGAAATTAAAATCAATTTCTCCCGAGAAACATTTTTATACGTCTGAAAAACAGCAGATTTCTTCGCAAGTGAGAATTTTCTACTCTTTGATCCCTCCCTTACATTGGAAATTTTATCTGTTAAGTGCACTTTTAAAACGCTATTACATGTAAACCATTTATCTAATGGCGACAGTGCTTCTTTTTTCACAATGTTTTATCTCTTCAGCTATTGATTATTGCCCTTTACTTTATCTCCATGAATCGGTGGCATTTGAGGAATCTAAAATTCTAGGGAAAAGCATAAAAATAATAAGAAGATTCCGACATCTTGCAGTGATTTTGTTACGTTGATATTATTGAAGTTACATTCCTGTTATTTGATCTTGTGTTAGTTGCAGGACTAATTCCTTTGCGACAACAAATCGTTTACGATCTGGAAAAGATAACGCTTAGTATATCGTGATTTAGACAGTTATTTACTACACAAGCATTCTAAAAGAAAATAGTTGAAATCATTGAGACAAAACTGTATCAGTAAAAACCTACATTTTTTCACCCAGAGTTCACAGTTGATGGAGATTGTAAAATACTTTCGATACTGTATTGACAGGGTTTATTGAAAGATAGTTTAATTAACTATTATACATTAGTCATTTAATTGAGGATTTAATCATCGGTATAATTACACCTTTTAATTCTAAGAATCGTTTTCTCTGAGCTGCTTTAAAAAATTTTTATATGACATTCTAGGTTGATATAGAATCTTTGAAACATTTCTAATGTTTTCCTTTACTTTTGTTCGGATTTACCCCATTACAGAGCTGAAATTTACAGCTTTTGACATAAAATAGTTTTGTAGAAATAAAAGATTCCTCCAACAAATTGATACCTTCAACTTTGACATCAAGCCAGTACTTCAAAACATAATGATGAACAATTTTGAAATATGATTGAACTTAGGTTCTAGTTCTTGTTATTCGTGGTTATACGGTTTATGTCGTTCATGATTTTTTAGGAGGTTTCTGTCCAAATATGGCAAATTTTAAAAATTTGTTTTTACTTCAGTAAAATCAATTGACTTCACCTTTCAACCGATATTCATCAAAAACTAGCCAAAACATAAAATATCTTGAATCTAAATCTTTAAAATTATTCTTAATGGAATATGTCCACATGTGATTTCAAGGAAGTTTTTACCATGTTTTTATTAACTTGCTTTCTTGTTTGTGTGTTTGTCAAGTACAAATCTTGCAATCGATTTTTAACTAACTTCCCGACTAGATAGACCTTTGAAACTTTTAGAATAGCTCAGAACACGATGACAATGCATTATTTTAATACTTTTAGCCACCGTTAAGCAGAATTAAATTAATTTTCAGTTATTTTCACTTAATTTTGTTTTGTAGACTGGTGCAGCCATCTATTGGCCGGAAAGGGAACGAAAAGTTAAATGCCAGTTAACATCTAATTAACTTCATTTTCTTTCAAGTTGATGGGATAATTCATCAAAATAATTTTAAAAAAGTATTTATTAATACATAGAATTGTCAAGTTCATATTATTCAACAGAAAATTTGAAAACATGGTATATAAAAAGTTATTTTATCTTGTAATTATTAAATGTTTCATTTCATACTAGAAGAATCCTATATTCCTAGAAATATTCCGCTATTCCACGCCACTTTTAATGTGTCGAATTTTAAACAACAATATCTATATAGATTAAAAACTCGTTTTAGAATCGTGTAGTTATGATTTCACTCATAAATCACTAAATTTTACAATGTAGTCATAAAAATTCTAGTTTACAAAAATCCTTTCTAAAAGAATGTATTTTTAATCTAATTATTAATAAATATTTATGAAATTTAAATAAAAATAATAAAACATTAAAAAATTGGGCTGAGACAGTCGGTGAAAAATTTGTTAAAAATATGTACCAAATTGTAGGCATTTAAAATTACGTTTCAATGTTTTACATCGTTAAGTTTAAGCCGTCAGGATAAGGGTTTATTTCAAATCCATCACTGCCATCTATCGGTTAGAAAACTATCTATTTTCGGAGAAAGAGGCAATTAATCTTCCTCTGGTTAATCTGGAATTTAAATTTAATTAAAAATGTAATTGAAATTTTTTTAAATTCATAATCACTTAATATTTTTCAAATATATCTTTTTAAAAAAATACATAGATGGAATATTTTAGATTCTTAAGAATAAAACCCAAAATTTCGAAGACAGTTTAATGAAAATAGATTAAAAGAAAGCTGCACTAAATTTAATTGTTTGCAGGGAATTTAGAAAAGAAAAAATTCCGTTCCACGATTAATAGGTTTTAAGTTACAGTTCTATAGAAGGTTATACATAGACAGTACAGCATGAAAGTATTGTGAATTGCAATGTAATCTATCAAATAGCAGACATTTTGTTGTTCGATCCTTAAAGTTCTATAGTACATTTTCAGCCAATAAAATGCAATCGCAGTTTAGGCTTTAATATGAGCTCCAAACCCCTTAACTATCAAAACCATTTTCAGTCGGACACCAGCAGGTTTGACGATTGGTGTTCTCCACATAGACACGGAAATTTAAAGGGGCGGTCTCAAACTCTTGACGCCGCTAGCTGAGATCATTTTTCATAGCTATCACAGGGCTATGAATGTCTGCAAAATAATAAATAAAACTAATCTGTTGCCTTAAGAGGAAGCAAAGTGCATTATTTGTAAGACGAACGCGTCATCCCTTCAAAAGAGGGAATTGCTTTTTCTTCCTCCTCCATTCCTTTTCGAAAATTTTATCTGTTGAGTGCTCTGTTATCATATGTAAACCATTTATCTACTGGCGGCAGCACGTCGTCTTCAAATTCCCGATGCTTTAGAGGAGGCATCATTCTTTTTAGTCTCCATTTTCCCTCGATCACAAATGAAATAGGAGAGCTTTAGGAATCTTATTTTTTAAGGAATATTCTGGGGAGCGTTCGAATAATTGAATCGAGAGATAGTATCGATGTTGTGTCCTAAGTTGCATGTTTTATGAAATTTTACGCTTCGTTTTTCGCTGGGTAATCGCAGGATATTTTCTGATACATTTGCACTTGCATTTTTTAAACTTCGATTTTACTTAGAATAAAATTTCACAGTACAATTTATTACACTATCATTAACGTAAAAGCATGTCAGAAATTGAGAATGTTCACTAATTGTACTGAAAACAAATGCTTGAAATGTATACGTGGTGTACAAATAGTCAATCACGTTGCGGCTTTGTCAATCGCCAGGAATCTTGCTTGAAATCTAGAATTAGAATATTGAAACATGTTAAACCGATAGTATATTTTTTTGTCCCCAAAGGCAATTCTCAAGGCTGCATCTACACCCTCTTCAGTTTTCGAGCCACCCTTACAAATCTGCTGGGTACTTCAATAGTTAAACTGTCATTTGAGGTTACCCGTTACTTTTAAGTGTCTTTTCCCAGGATGTGTATGATATTATGAGCCTTAAAGTTTGAAGTCATCTGGTTAGAGTTTTTGTCCATTTATACCGATTGATATTTTCAGTTGCAATATTTCTTGTTTAGTTGTTTTTTATGGTGTTGCATTTGTAGACGTGTGGATAGCCCTCCAAGGCTATCCACACCTCTACAAATCCTACAATCAACACCGATTCCTAAAGCTCTCCTAGTTCCTTGGTAGGAGCTGTTCATCTTGATTTAGCAATTCAAATAGAAAAAGTCTCAAAATAGTATAAAAGGTGTTTGGAAAATTAGAAACATCTTCCTTTCTTGTATCCTAAGATTCGCATCCTCTGACACGTATAACATCCGAAATCCTTTTAATCCCAACAGCCTGATTCCAGCTTTTAAAATCCAGCTGCTAATTTCAATTTTCTAGTTATTCTCCTCAGATTCTGGTGTGTTTCGTTCAATAAGTGCTGAAGGGGACTAATGACTGGTAATCATGAGAACGCATGATGGATAACTACTCTCAGTTACCTTAGATGCTTTTCAAATTTTATGAAACTGGAACTCAACTTTAAAGTTAACCTCGTCATATATTTCGCTGACTTGGTTACTACATATGCCGTAATCTTAGAGGCTTTAAAATAGTATGAAATTTAGAGTACAAAACTCTTCAGTTTCTTAAAATATGAGTTCGAAGAATGACAATATGGTTGTAAGGTATACATAAGATTCGATTTACAAGAATCGAACTTTTGAGTGAATGAATTAAAGAAGCTGCTTGAGATATGCTAATTTCGGCATACGCGCTTGGTATAAATACCATGCAGCTTGATTAATAGAAAGGTTGGAAAAAGTTGATAGATAAGCGAGTTAAGGGAGCTACGACGTAAGCAGCTCCAGGTGTTAACCGGCGCTTGTGCTTAGCAGGCCCAAAGTTTACGTGGCAGAACTGCTGGTTTGACTTTCTAGTTTGTGAGTATTTCAAAGTGTATTTTTATTGAATGCTAATATAT
The DNA here is from genome assembly GCA_907164885.2 of Dolomedes plantarius. Taxonomy (NCBI): domain Eukaryota; kingdom Metazoa; phylum Arthropoda; class Arachnida; order Araneae; family Dolomedidae; genus Dolomedes; species Dolomedes plantarius. Next base: position 109,149,717 of record OU015496.1, read on the forward strand.
ATTTCGTACTAGTAGTACGCATGATTATTGCTGTAAAAGCAAAACCTACATGTGCAAAGATATAAATAAACATTGTTTCATGTATAAACTGTGTCTGTATCCAATTCAAATAGAGTGCCCCTTAGATGGTTAAAGGAATATTTAAGGCAAAACCATCTGGCATCTAGCAAATGGGGCAATTCCAAATTAAGAGGCAATGCAGTATAAAAAATGGTTCGATTTGTAGTTCAAGGTATTCTTATCTCTCATCTGAACTTTTACCTATACGGCGTGTACTTCGACACCCTTGGACGTCATTTGAATACATCAATCGGAATGAATGGATAAGAACTCTAACGAGCTGACCCTACGCTCCAACCCTTAGAAGCTATAGGGAGTTCGAAGTGAGAGTGACGGGAATCGAACTGACCTTCAGAGAGAGTCCTACCACAAAGACCTAAAAGGACACACCTCACATTCCGGGTATTATTTTCGGAGGTCATCTGGTGCAGCAGATTAAGCTGTCCGAAAGGAAATCGGAGGCAATCCAATTGAGAATGGGGGCTGCCCTCGGTTTGAGAAAAAATAGTTATCATGATGTCCTCGTATAAATTTGTTGGTGAATAATATTTTTTGCAAAATTTTCTGTAATAAAGTAAATCATAATAAAGTTTCTCGTGTCTGTAAGACTGACTGGAGAACGTCACAAATTTTTTAGGGAAATAATTTGAAAACTGCAAGGCGCGCCCATAAAGTAGCAGGACAGTTTTTTGTAAATAAGAAAGATATTATTCACCTTCCATAAATTTATCTGTTTCAAAATAATCGCAAAGGAGTCTATAAAATTTTTCCAACGTTTCTTCAAGTCATCGAATCACAGTTTATAGGTGTTGGAAAAGCACAGATGCCAAAATCAAAGATTATGGTGATGCTGATTGCATTTTCTGATTACAAAGGACTTATTAACCGCGAATTTGTTCCTGAAAATCAAACAATTAATTAGTATTTTTACAAGAAGGGGATTTTTCGTTTAAGAAACAGGATAAGGCGAGTTAGGAAGGAACTGTTTGATTGTGGGCAATGGTTTCTTTTACACTATAATGCTAGGCCCCATACAGCAATTTCTGTACAACAATATCTTGTTAAGCATTCAATTACAGTGATAAATCACCCACCATATTCTCCCGACTTATTGACAGCTGATTTTTTCCTTTTTCCGAAGCTTAAGGTAGCCATGAAAGGACAAATATTTGAAAACGTCTCGGATATCAAATCAAATGTTACGCGTATTTTGCGAACGGTTAGTTCCAACGCCTATAAACAGTGTTTCAATGACTTGAAGAAACGTTGCAAAAACTCTATAGACTCCTTTGGCGATTATTTTGAAGGAGAAAAATTTATTTGAAGCTGAGTAATATTTTTCTTATTTATAAAAAAATGTCCGGTTACTTTATTTGTGCACGTTGTATAATTACTTGAGTTTTTCCCTTGAGCCCTGCGGCTGTTGTAGGCATCTTTAGTTTTACGCTTTAGTTACCTAATAGGAACTGAATTTTACTCAAAAAAAATTATTGAGTTCAATGAAATTTTCTACTTGACTTTTTTCCTCGCAAGATGAATTTTTTACATACAAGACACAGCGATGTTTTTTTTCTCTTTTTAACTGCCGTTTTTAAAAAAAACTTGTAATTGATTTCTTTTTTAGAATTTTTACTCAATTTAAAAGAATTTTAAAAATAAATTTTATTCTGAATGAAATTCAGAATAAGTCTCGATAAAATTTGGCATTTAAAAAAAAATAACAGCCTATCAAAATAAATTCTGGTTGAAAATAAAAATTCATATAACATATCACCTAATTTGGGATCAAAATCATTTCAATTAGCAAAAAACACATTTCTGCCGTGTTTCGTAAAAATATTCCATTGAATACAAATTAGATTAAGTTTCGTGACATTTTCATCTATTTCTTTAATGATACAGAGACGGAAAATGCATGACGCACATAGCAGGTGTCATGTGTGGTAAAAATTTTATTCTTAAGGGAGTGGCAGAGCATAAGGAATAAAAATTACCCGAGACATGACATAACCCAATATCCTCGAAAATATTATTCTTTTAGAATTTCAAAGGTTTTTCTTCTAACGAAAACTGTGTAACCTACAGAAATGTCCAAATTTCTTTCCATGTATATAATAGATTATATATTGAACTGCTCTGAAATATTACCAATGTACCGAATTTTTCAGAACATAGGAATCACATCCAATTTATGGGAAGATTTTTAGAAAAGAATATTTGTATTTTATCGGGTATATAAAAATATTTTCAATTTCTTACTTAATGAAGATAAAAAATGTATAATAAAAAATATAATAAATATAATGAATAAATAAATAATGTATATATATATATATATATATATATGTGTGTGTGTGTGTGTGTATGTGTGTGTGTGTAAGTAAGAATCAAATCTAGTAATTATATTTAATGAATCGTCCCTTCCTTTGAGTACGGCCCCCGACGAATCAAAGTCAGGAGATTGAAGGGCAACCGGTTTCTCATCCAATGTCCTGCTGGAGACGTTTGCTATCTCGGGTTGGCAACACTAGGGAGATGAATGTTTCAGATAACCTCTGTATTACTTGCTGTGTAGTCGCGACAAGTGCTGGTCGCTAGGCTAGAATGTTTGTCTCGACGATAATGGAGTTAATAAACTTATGTTAAAAACAATTCATTTCTGTCTTGAATCCAAATCATGAACTACATACATAATATATATATATATATATATATATATATATATATATATATATATATAAAATAAAATATTCGTTTTATTTTAATTTTACCTTCGGACCATAAAACGCACCCCAATTTTAAGTCCATTTTTTATGCAAAAACATGTTGTAAAATCGAAAAGGGGTCCAGTGGTAAATTCAAAGAAAAGTCAAATAATCAGATGCACGGCTAAACATTACAAATAATTTTACTGACACTCAAAATAAATGACAAACATAAGTGTTAAGTACCCAATCAAGAATACGAGCATAGCTCGTTCGAAATAGGATCTATCGTCCCGTTTAAAATCTTATTCTATCTGGTTTGAATCATATTCAAAACCCTATAAATTTGAGGTTGAGAGGGTAGGAGATTATCTCAGCCAAACAGCGCCACCAAACGTTGTCTATAATTATCAGATGAGCTATAATTATCGCATGTGCTGAGGTAAACTCTCATATGTGCAAAAATCCAATTTTTCAGGACAGCTTTGTGATGGTTTACCTCTGATCAGAATTTACATATGCGATAGTTTATAAGTCATATTTAACCCACCATCTTATTTTGCATATATGACAGTTTTCCTAAAAGAAGCTCCATCCAAAAGGAGTCACTTAAATAAAAATATCGAAAATGAAGAAAATTTACTTATGATAGTTTACGTCTGACGTACAGAATTATTTAAGCACAGTAGCGCTACCTAACTGAAACAAAGGTGCGTCTTATGATCCGAAAAACACCCACTGTTGGCATGGATGCTTGTAACTGTTCGGAATCGGCTTTAAACTGTAGGTCCCGGTCTAATTAGCCCTCGTGTAGAAAAAAGTTGACCGTAGCGCTCAAAACCAAACCAAACTGAAAAATACGGTACATATAAAGAACTACAATATTTACTTGATTAATAATAGTGATTCGGAAGAATTGTTTTTAAATCCATTTTTCTTACACCGGTCCATATTTAAGGTTTTCATATGCCTTTAGTAAATAACAATAAAACTAACTTATTATTCAAATGAAAACAACTTTTTCTTTTTCCAATCCAAGCCCTCCAATATTCAAATGAACTCTCCCCCCCCCCCACCCCGAAATTTACAATGATGCTTCCACCATGTTAAGACAAAAATGATAATTCGAAGAAACACAGATGGGAATAGATAATGAAAACTTCAACTATTGTATTCAATTTGAATGGGAGATATGGAAATGAGATGCTTAAGCGAAAATCTGCGATGGAAAGTTTCATAAGCATGCTTATTTTCTCATGCTCCGATGAAAATAACAATGATGAATAGTAGTGGATTTGGAAAGTATAATAACATAACGCAAAAAAAGAAAACGTCAGCCTTATTAATAACACTACTTGCATTTGCTGGATGCAATTTAATTTATCGTTGCGAAATCTTGGTGAGGAAAGTTTGATTTTATGTTGATTAAAGTATAGTCATATGGCTTTTCGAATGCATCCGTTGAATGTAAAAGATAACAATTCAGAAAATTATCCAAATTTATACATTGTTTATTAAAAATTTCCTATGAAAATAACTATTATAATAATAAAATTAACATTTTCATTATGTAATATTTAAATACTATATCTATATATATAAAGCAGTTCCGTAACTGACTGACTGACTGATGACGCACAGACCAAACAGCTGGACCTAAAGGGCTGAAATTTTGCATGACGATTCTTCTAATAGTGTAGGGGTTCACTAAGAAAGATTTTTTTTTAATTCTTAGATTTTTTAACATTAAATTTTTAAGCTGTTTTTGTAGCATTCTTTAAAGTTTGCATTTAAAATAATAATTTGAGCGTTATAAAATTTATATCACGAGAAAGAACATAAAAATTCCTTTAAAATGAAATCTTCTTCAAATCTTTACCTCCATTTTTTCATGTTTGGTGAATTTTTAAAGATCAAATTTTAGAATTTAATTTATTAAATGGTGATCACGGGGCTTCTTTTCTTTTTGTGATACTTTGAACTAATTTTGCGTCACGTGCATAGCAACGAAATAGACAAAAAAAATTCTTGCTAATGCCCAGACGATTGGACATTATCCAAAAGCATTTTAAAATACAGTAAAAAAAAGTCCCTCAAACTGTACTATATTAACTGTACTATATTCTTTAGTATATTTTATTAGATTTAATTTGAATATTTTCTTCTACATTATTTTGTCTAATAAAATATCCGTTACGATTTTTTTATAAATATAAATTTTTTTGAATTAATTGCATACATTGACCGTTGTATTTAATTTGAATGTACTCCATAGCGAAGCATGGGTATTCAGCTAGTTATAACATATGAATATTACTCACTGAATATTTCTTAAATTACAGAATGGTTTAGAAACTCGTTTTCTACCATCAACGGCAACACATCAAATGTTAAAACAAAAATACACAGCCTCTTAAAATCCACTTAGAAACTTTAAAAAATTGTAACTACTAACGAGCTAATAATTACTCTTCTTAAATCCGTACAGTATTGGGTTTGATTGTCAAAAGAGAATTCGGGAATACATTTGTAAAGTGGGCATATTAAATTTGACTACAGAAATAATCACATTCTAGCCTCAAATGTCTGAGAAATTATTATAATAATTACTTTGAAATTTGTTGTAATATTTAATATCTATTGTGGAATCTAAGCAACAGTGTTATTAACCTCCAAATGATTCTAGGTTAAAGTCCTATGGTAAGAAATAAGATGTGGGATCAGTTATTTGCAAATCAAATGGTCAACGTATTTAACTTCGCTAGTGCAAGGAGAAAGGAAGGATCTGTTGTAATATTTAATATCTATTGTGGAATCTAAGCAACAGTGTTATTAACCTCCAAATGATTCTAGGTTAAAGTCCTATGGTAAGAAATAAGATGTGGGATCAGTTATTTGCAAATCAAATGGTCAACGTATTTAACTTCGCTAGTGCAAGGAGAAAGGAAGGATCTGTTGTAATATTTAATATCTATTGTGGAATCTAAGCAACAGTGTTATTAACCTCCAAATGATTCTAGGTTAAAGTCCTATGGTAAGAAATACACTGCTGGCCACCCAAATTGCAACACCAAGAAAGACAAGAGATATCACAACAAAATTTATTTTGTAGATAACATGTTGACCAAGTATCAAATGATTAAATTTATAGACTTCTGTGAAGTGTGGTTCCTGCCAAAATCAGTAGCCAGAGTAGCCGCCATTGTTGGAGATCACCGCTGCCACACGCCTCGGCATTGATTCAAAGAGACTTTGGATGAGTTCTTGGGGTACAACAGACCAAGCAGCTTCCACACGTTGCCAAAGTTGATCTGCTGTGGCAGCTGGGGATGGAATCTGGGTCAATCGTAGAGCAACCATGGACCACATGTTTTCTATCGGCGAAAGATCCGGAGAGCGAGGCGGCCAGGGAAGCAATTCAATCTGGCGATTGACGAAGAACCGTTGGACAGTGCGTGCCACGTGTGGTCGCGCATTATCCTGTTGAAATATGGCTGTGGGCAAGCCCTGAAGGTAAGGAAGGACAACTGACTCCAACACCTCGGAGATGTAGCGCTGGCTGTTTAAAGTACCGGCAATGCGTACTAGAGGTGTGCGAGAGTGATATCCAATACCGCCCCATACCGTAATACCCGTAGCAGGACCAGTGTGGTGGTGCATAACGCAGCTGTTCACCATCCTCTCTTCACGGTGTCTCCAGACTCGAATGCGACTATCGTGGTGTTGCAGACAGAAGCGTGACTCGTCAGTAAAGACAATTTCATTCCATTCTGCCGTCCACATCTTTCTGTCATCTCACGATTGGCGGCGGAGACGTCTGTGGTTCTGCGTCAAGGGTAGACAAAGCAATGGACGTCTAGCGGACAGACCACTCTGCTGTAAATGGCGTCGAATGGTACGCGCAGACACTGGATGATGCGTTACAGACTGTATGTACTGTGCTATGGTTCGTGATGTGATGAGCGATCCGTCACTGCCATGCGCACAATTTGCCTGTCATCATGTGAAGTGGTGCGCTGAGGTGGATGCGATCGAACACGCCGGTCCGTCGTACCCTCCTGCATCCAACGATCACATATCCGCATTACAGTTGTTTGGTTTCGTCCAACACGACTACCGATTTCCCTGAAAGATAATCCACAATCTCGGTAGGCCACTATCTTTCCTCTGTCGGACTCGGATACTTGATCAAAAGATGATCGCTGTTTTCGACGAGGCATAATTGATCGTTTTTTTTGAAAAAACCACAAGAAAATCACAATTGCTGAACTTGAAATCGTCGAAATATCCAAGCCTTAAATAGCGCTTTGAAGTGGCGCCACAGGCGCGCGTGATGTGCGTCTGCGCTGACATTCTAATCATTTGCATATCTCACCTCCGCTAATGCATGTTGTAAATTTCATGTTATTTGCATGTTTCCTTCAGGGTGTTGCATTTACATTGGCCAGCAGTGTAAGATGTGGGATCAGTTATTTGCAAATCAAATGGTCAACGTATTTAACTTCGCTAGTGCAAGGAGAAAGGAAGGATCTGTGATTCGATTTCCCAGAATTCAAAAAATTACTTTATCTGAACTTTTTAACTAGGAGCATATTTAATCTAATTTGTCTTATTTCCAAAGACAAAGAAAAAATTAATGTCATACGTCCAGTACTGAGGAAACTTTACGATATTAATATAGAAGGATCAAAAACAGACAGCTCACAAATGGAGGTATATAGCGTAAAAAAAAAGTAGTAGCTTTATAGTATGCCCTCAGTTACCTTGCCACAAACACAGAACATATCTCGAGGTTTGCTTACTGAGTGGCGTACTGTTCAACATCTGAGGTATTTTGTTCCAACGTGTACTTCGCTATTTTTGTAAACACAAAGAAGCAATTTTTGAATATTTTTGCATATATTTGAAACCTGTTTTTTGTACTTTAAAATAGATTTCTCAGTGCAATATGCGTTTATTTCCAAAAAAGTTTGTATTTCGTTTATTGCATTCAAAAATCAAATTTAAATTTGTTGCGATAGGCATCAGTAATTTGATGCCCCGTAAAAAACTAAGAGTACTGAAATACATTAAATTTTAATATCTAAGGTTACTTTTTTTTAATGGCTACTTCATTAAGGTATACTCATAAATCTAAACTACACAATTCCTAATCATGGATTCGCAAAATACTGAGGAAAGTTTCTCAATGTTTAACACTAGGATTTAAAATTCCCATGTCTTCTAAATTACCGCCATAAACTGGTAGGAGTTTTAATGTTGCATTTATTGGCCTCCTTTGGTTCGTGTCTATTACTTTTAAATGATACTGAAGTATTCAAACCATAATAGATCAAGTTACATATTTGACCATTAGAAGCTATAATGATTATGGTTTCTAAGACCTCTACAGGATTTCACATATCTAGCCAGAAACTTAAATTTACCGCTATATGTTTTAAATAAAACACTTTTGCAAAAGAGGTTAGCCCAACTACTCTATTAAAATTACGATATGTCCTTCCTTGTTTTCTAGTCAAACACTTATTATCGAGCTACTGAAGTCCACTGCAATTAAATAACCCATTAAAAGCATGTTCGTAAAACTCTACTTGAATTAATTTCATACTCCTCTATTAAAACTCCTATGATATAATAAATGCGGATGCTTGTCAAAAACACTAATTACATATTAATATGAGTTCATGAATTCAGAGAATAGTTTTCAAAATTCTTAATTGAATAAAATATCATGCTTTTACATACGTAAGTTACTATTCAAAATATTATCCCTCGAAAACTGTTTTTGGAGTTTCAATTTTAATCATGAGCTCGACTGTACGCACAATTTTATAGACCAGTGGAAAAAAATTAAACGATATAAAAGGGTATAATGACGTTTTTGTTTTAAATAATACTTCAAAGTCTTCGACTTATTGAAAGGATAGCATTTTTGCCAGCTATTAAAATTCATGATATTGTTATCATTGAAAAAGACCAAAATGCTGTGATCACATCAGAGATATAAAATGCTTTTCCTTTCACATCATAAAAATTTTGTGCAGTGTAATAGCGTGATCGTATAATGGTATTTTTAATAATTTTGTAACATGAATCACATAGGTAATTCTGGCTTTAAATAATAGATTGGTTTATTGACACATATCATATCAAAATACATTACTACCATATATCAATATTTCTAGTCGTACACATCATCTAGAATTCAATACTAAACTATATTATTTACCTTCAACACTAAATTATTTATACTCGACTTAGTTAACTATTACAACATCAATACACATATATTTAAATCATAATACATTGGCTCAACTCTCACTTATCAAACTTCTATTAACCACTCTTTACGTATTTTAATTAATTCTAATATTCAACACTGGTTATGAAGCAAGGATATGCATACATTTTGGGAGAAAAGGAACAGTACCTTTACAAATGACTATTCATTGAATGACGTCGATCAGCACGTCTCATCGGGCATCGTTCAGTGGGCACTTCGATTGTTCGAAAAGATGACGGATCATTTGTGGACATCAGGCATCATCAGAAGGCACTCAGATTGTCCGGAAAGATGACCTGTTCCGTTGCGGGTATCTATTCGCTCATCGTTTGATCTGGATGCATGGCATGTGGAGTCAGTGTTCGTACTACTTAATCATCTTTGCATACAAGTTGCACGGCAGGCCTGGTACTCTCACTCGGTGTCTTCTTCTCCATTCGATTCGAGCATGAACGGCTTGAATATTAGTATTCTCAGGTCAGTACTTTCCTAACACTCCAGGGATGAAAACATCATAGCTTCTGCGTGTATATAGACTCATATCTCTGGGTTGTGCATCAACCTTAAAGGGCTATTTTATCTCGTCTCCTTCCATGCATTCACTCTTATTGCATCTATATCTATCTCGTATTAGCGGACCAAATTTTACGCTATCTTATTCATATGACTGACTTCTTACTAACTGACTTTTCTAACTACTCTCCTTCTCTCTTCCTTTTTTTGCTCAACATCATGTATCCCTTCTTAACTTTCTAAACACCACCTCTGCCAATCTCTCATTGGCTATATCTTCTCTCTCTTCTTCTTCCTCCATTGGCTTTCGGTTTTCGTAAATATTTATTCCAACCATTCCATAGCATGGGCGTAACCTTCTATAATTTTCCTTCTTTTTTGACATTCACGTGCTTATTCCTTCAACTGTTGCTACGGGCAATCCCCGTTTTTATGGCTATCATAAATTCCTTCTTTCGTCTCTTTGTTTTGTCTTCCACTGCTTACATTATACTTTATTCCTCTCTGCCTCTTTGCGTCTCTAATCTAACTTTCTATCTTTTCACTCACTTCTTCTGCACCTGCTCTCTGCTGTATTCCCCCTTTCTTATCTCCGATTTCCGCTTTATTGCCCTCATTAAGTTCCACTCCAGTCTTCCTTTTTCTCCATTTGCTATTATTCTTCTGTTATCTTATTCCCTATCTCCTGCAATTACTTTCATTTGCCCTGTATGTTCTCCGACCTACCTAATACTATTCCGACTCATCTCACGTCCCCGTAACATGCATATCAGACATGAAAGAAGAAAAGTCATACAACCTTTATAATAATGTCACCACACCATAAATCTGGCAAAAAGCTGATAGACTTCATTTTTCCGCAATATCAAGGTTTTAAAGGCGACCTGCATTAAAGTCACAAAATTATAGTTTAAATGTGTGGCAAGTATGGAAAAGTATCATCACTTTACGTTATACGAGTCTGTTATTGGTGATGAAACGCATCTTATGTATTGTTTCTAATGCCCCCTGGCAGGAATATATAATAGACCAGGTCCATATAGGCTAGCTGGCTGAGAGCTTATGGATGCTCCGGTTTATAAAGCCACCGCAAGGGTTGGAGTCCTATTTAGCCAGACGCTACCGCAATTTTGACAAAGTACCCCCAGGGGCGGCATCTAGGGGGGATGCGGATCGTACCCTCTCACACCCTCCATGACCTCGTAGATGGACTTTCCGGTCTACGGATTTAGCTTGCCTAAATCCAGACTAGAACGCATTGTATAAAGATGACTAAATATTCCCTTTCATTTATTATTTCGTTGTTTTAAATTCGATTCCCTTAATGGGACTTGAAACAAGAAATTTAATTTAATTTTTTTAACGTACTATTACGTTCCTCCATAACGGGCCTCCGGAAAGCAAAATTTCAGATGTCCTAAGTCGCGAGTTATAATTTTGGCAGCGTGCTAAACCCAGTCTGTATCACTTGGGCAAGGAGTAAACAGTTAAATAGAAAAGTACCAAAAGTACATACATATATGTATATATACATACGTACATATATATATGTATATATATATATGTATATATATACATAACACATACATACAAAAGAGGTAAGCAACTTACAAAAGAGGTAAGGTAACGTAGTAATAAGTAATCCTACGTTAATAACCATCGGTAGTTTCCTTAAAAGAGACTACCTGAATTTTTTTTTCATGTATTTTACGATTTTTCTCCGTCTCACATCTAATACAGTTCTAATTTAATATTCAGTAATATAGTATCATTATACATATAGTATAATTACTAAACAATCTAAACTAAAGAAATTCAAAATTAAAAGCTCGTGTAGCTTTTAAAAGGCTTGCCGAAAGAAAAGCTCTATTTACACGTTTTTCCCTTTTTTTGAGAATTTTTGAACAGTTTTCAAAATAAGTCGCCACAGTGGCATTTACAAAAAAAAAATTAACCTACAAAATTTTCAATCGCTTCGAATGGTAAAATAATTTTTTAGAGAAAGTTTTTATCCTTGAGGGAAATATTTTCCAGAATTTTTACAATCAATCAAAAATTCCGGAGACGGAATAAAATAAAAACCGAAATAAAGGAGCAATTTTATACAAATGTCATGCGAGGTATTTCGGTTATGTACTTTTCAAGATTACAAATCGTGAAAAATTTCATTCCAAGATAAATAGACGTATGTACGAGGAGACAGGCAAAGGCTGTATAGAAGAAAATGCTATATCAGGCAAAGTAATCATTGTAGGAACATGAAGTTTGTATTATTTTATCCTAAAAGCTGTATAATATGTTTTGAGCCCTAAAACTCTAAATGGGCTCTTTTGAAAACATTTTTTTGTCCCGGATCCCCTTAAAAATATTTTTTTAGGTTAAATTAGGTTAATTTTATGTTTATGATAACAATCATTTTATGCAAATGTACTATGATGAATATCAAAAAGAAATATCCTTCAGCAATATTTTTGACAGTGAATTGCTACAATGCGTATGTTTTAAATATATAGGGTATTTAAACGTTCGTAGAAGGAATTTTGGTTTTAAAAGGTACCTGAAGGAAAAAATACAGTAGCATAGTTAGGGTTGCCAACTTTTTCTGTGATGATTCCGGGACAAATAGCTCAAAACTTAACATCATCATTATCAGTCAGCCATTACCTAGTTTTAAACGGAAACTTTTTATGTGCGAAAAAATTAAAATACAGTTTTTTTTTAATTTATTTTTCATATTTTTTATTTTAACTACTATAGAAACTTAATTATATATATATATATATATATATATATATATATATATATATATATATATATATATATATATATATATATATATATATATATTACATAATAATAATAATAAAAATTTTAAAACTTATAATAACAAATTTAACGTAATATTTTTATGAGTTTTTCCAATAATATTTTCACTCACTTTTTGTTGCAATCACCAATGTTATTCCTGGCCTTCGTCCACAAACTGTTCATGTGACTAAATACTCTCTCTGGGTAAGCATTACTCGCAAGGATGGACAAAATAAAAGACACAATATTCATCAGCTCGACCAATTTTTCATGCTTTTTGAAATACTCTGCCCATAGTTTGTCATCGTTTTGCTCTTTGTTCAGAGCAGGAAAAAACAACCGAAGTTCTGTATATTCGTTATATAACGCATCGATGTCAATTTTGATTTGTAATATTTTTGGGATAACGGATAATTGCTCCCATGTCAATTCAAAACATTCTTTGCTTTTCTTTAAAGAAAGACATTTTACTTTGTCAATTTCAATTTTAAAAAAATGGAATAGTTTCCGCTAAATTCCGGGACAATTTAGTATTCATCCGGGATCAGGGACAGCGATTGCGATTCCGGGACAATCCCGGCCAATCCGGGACAGTTGGCAACCCTAAGCATAGTACACAAAGTCGAGAAAAAAAAACCTCTTGTGGGTAGGGCCACAATTGCAAATATACCCTCCCCCCAGCCCTGTATCTGGGTTACGCCCTTGTTTTGGGTTCTTCGGCAAGGCATAGCCGTAAAGTATTTTGGAGGGAAAATAATTCCAAATTTAGAATATCTCTAAAAATATATCGCGTAGTTCTTATTTAGAAATAAATGACTGTACTTTGTTTGTCACCAGTAAAAATTTATAGAAAATCCGCATTTGAAATTTTTCCTGTCCAGCGTACTTGACTATGCCTTGCTGAAAAGCTCATGACAAGGGTGAAGGTTGACTGTATCCAGCAGTCTTGGGCTCACTGTACTACAGAGAAGGAGTATATATTTGCTAAGACGAAAAGTTGTAATGTACATATGTGCCACATGCCCTGATTCGCGAACTTTCTGTCAACTGGGGTAACTTTGGCCCAACAAACCTATTATAATATACCTATATACTTATTATATTTAATCTAACTATTGGCCCTTGCAATAAATAAGTGATAATCACTCTCCTTTGTCTACATCAGTGGTTCCCTTCCCGTAAAAGTCTGCGGACCACTAAGCCAGAGAATGAAACTCATGAGGACCCCTCTTACATACACACCGACTTGAGGGGGGGGGGATTTTCCAAGGGGGGTATGGAATATCCGTCAGGCCAAAGGGATACAGGATTAAAGTACTCACTTTTTTTTTCAACCTTGTTTTCAATCTTTAGAATTAGATAGCCTAAATCATTTAAACATACATAGGTTATGAAAATTATTTTGTATATATTCTAATAATAAAATAATTATGTTAAACTTTTAAGAAATTTTAATTAAACACCTGATAGTCATCGGATATATTCGGCCCATCTAGTTCAGCGAACATTGCATACAAAATCCCCATTTATTTGGCAATTTTTTTATATGTGGTGCCGGATCACTCCGAGGCTCTCGCGGACCACCGGTTGGGAACCACTGATCTAGATACACCACATACAATTTTTTTCGTTTGTTGGGCCAAAGTTAACCGCAAAGGCCAAAGTTCCCTTACCCCAGTTGACGGTACCAAAACCATTGCAACCGACAGCTTGACGCGTCAGCCAGTCTCGATGTAAAGAATTATTTATAAAATATGTCCCGTGATGTTTTCATCGCAAATAGAAAGTGCATGCAGTGGAGCGCGCTACGATATACTATGTATTCTGTGTTCGTTCAAATTTAACCCTCTAACGGTACGATGGGGATCGGTTCCGACCCAGGGTCGTGTTTTCCCCTTCCTGTACTCTCCCTTCTCATTTCAAGAGATCGAGTTGGCAAGGAACCCTACCAGGCAGTCTTGCAACAGGTGTTGGAACGTTTATAATTATAAGTTTACTGTATATATGAGTGTCTTTGTTGAAAAACGATATTCATACGATATTCACTAGTTATTTTTTGCAGATTTTTAATTTTTTTCTTTCGATTTTGAAGACCAAAAATGCCAGTAAATATTATTTTTTATATTTTTGTGCTCGGAAATTTGGTTCAGTAACTTCTAAAAATTAGTACAAGACTAAATTAAATATTAGACCTAATATATACAACATTCTATATAAATGCCAGAGAGATTTTCTTTGTTTAGCCAAATTACAATTCGTTGGTTTTTTTTCTATATACAGGTTTATATTTCATGTAAAATATTATCAATAAATTTTATTAAACAACAAAAATGCTTATTGTGTACTTATTTCTACCAAAAACCTCATCAAAAAAGACTTTGGGTCGGATCCGGCCCGATCGTACCATCTATTTTGTCTCAAACCACTGTACCGTTAGAGGGTTAATTTATTAAAAAAAATGTTAAAGAGTCAGTTTGGATTACTGGTCCTTAGTGGGATAAATTTATTAAGCATATATAAAATAGTATTTAACACATGCGCTCTCTTATGAATAGCATTATTTTTTCTTTCAGATAAAATTCGACGGTTTGCATAATTCTATAACAAATTCTAGTAGAAATTTTGTTATTTTAAAGCACGAAACATTTCTTCTTTCATTAAGTAAAAACACTGTGTCAAAATGGGAAAACTTAATCTGAGAAGAATAATGAATATTTACCAATATTCGTTAAATATTTAAATTCAGCTAAAGAAACACTTCCGATTAATATACGTGCGCAGAATCAAAAAGAGATATTATGTAGTGTTTCCAGGAACACGATTAAAATGTCAGCACTTCGTTCATTAAAACCAAAAGATAAACAACTTTTATTAAGAATTTCAGTGAACTTAATAGTTCAGCCTTTTAAAAATAAAAGTCTTGGATTTTATATTTTTTTTTACCTTTCAAAAAAAAAATATAAACATAAAAAGAGCTTGAAATTAACTTTAAGCAAAATAAAATGTATTATCTGACATCTCCAATTTTCAATGCGACTTTTTATTTGCCCTGCATATCATTAAATATTTATTTCTCTGGATATAAACTTCAAAGGGAGAAAAACAAATACTAAAGAGCGAAAAAAATGCGTCTCTCTAAGCTTTGAGATAGAAGTAATAAATTGTGTTAGCAATGCAGAAAGGGAAAGAAAATCCCATATTTTCTCACTTTTTTCAGAGCAAGAAAATTTATTCTTCCGATGTAGTTCGTTATAATGAAAGCATGGGTATAAATTCAATAACTTTTAAGCTTTGCTCAGCAGGGTTCTGAAATTCCAGATTCTTGCGATAAAAAATCTGAGAGAAGTTTGACCCCCTCCCTCCCCCTTTTTTTTACTAGAACTTTGATATTTTAATTTTTCTTTGAGTATAATATTTTTTAATGCAACATAAATCTTTATTTTTAGATGATAGCTAGGATATACAAAGTACATTAAACTTGAAATTCTATGAAATGGGGATTTTAAAAATACTCGCTTTTTATTACTTATTTAACAAGTGCTGGAAAAGCCTTGAAATTCGATACGAGCTTGTTCTGTTGCCGATAGCGTCATATCAGAACATAAGTGGGCAAACTGCAGTATAAAATTAATATTTTATTGAGTACATTTAAAGTAAATAAACCGCTAACCACATGAGAAGAAGTGGACACCTGTGATTAACATTTTAAAATATGTAGTTCATATAAAATTATGTACAAACGAGCAGTTGAACAATGTAATGATATAAAACATATTTAAAAGGATCATTTTGAAGGTCCTTAGGCAGTGGCTCACCCAAGGGGGGGGGCAAGGGGCCCTGCCCCCTCCAAAGAAATATAAATTGCATTATGAATATTGATTTTGTATTATAAATATTTTATCCGTTCATCTCGGCCACTCCCATGCATTATAAATATTTTATCCGTTCATCTCGCCCCCCCCCCCCCAAGATAAAATCCTGGATGAATCCAAGATAAAATCCAGGATGAAAGTCCACTGACCTTAGGACTACCTTCTCCGGCTAATTTCCTCTCCGTCTAAAATTAGTCCCTTCTTAAAGCAAAACCTTCCTGTCTTCAGTGAAAGCCCCTATTATAAAACATTTTTGAGGGCATTGAGAGCATACGATCCACGATTAGCCGTTACAAAGACGCCCTCCAAAATGAGTCAACTCTGTTGTGTATACAACAAGCTGTCTTGTTTCGTTTCGGCGGTCACCTTCTTCATGGGCATATCAAATTGTCTGGTTTCCTTTCGGAGGTCAAATCCGAAGGGGGATATACGTATCAATATGCACGTTTCACTTCGGAGACTATCCAGAGTAAAAGAGTAATTTCTTGGTTTTAAATTAAAGAGTCTTGCGGCCGTTCGTTGGTGCAAATTTTTATAAATATTTTTAGCCAAGATAGCAAATAGTTTTTGCGGTTCTCTTGAATTTAGAATGTCAAGTCTCAGCTAATAATTCATCACTAAAAAAAAACTCAGATTTCGGTAAATGTAATTATAACTAAGCCACGTTATCGTGACACATAAATACCATACAACCGACTCAGTTTGGTCTTTGTCTGACATGACCACCGAAAGAAGAATTATAGAATGTTAAATAACAAAGGAATGTTAAAAATATTTTAACTTTCTTCATGGTGTTAATACTTGAGTACCGTTAATATTTATTCTGTACAACATTGTATAGAATATGAAATTTTACTTCTCAGAGTTACTATTAAACATTATATTAGCAAAGAGAAAACACTTATGTATAATATTAGTAAAAGCTATAGATAATGCTTAAAAAAGAATCTTCAAAGTTTCCTAAAATGAAAAATATTCATCTAACACTGTTTGCTTAGTAGTCATGAATTTAGCTTTGTTCACAGCTATTATGGTACGCTGAAGATGGCTGTTTTAATATTTTAGACTAATGTCCTTCGGGTAGATATTTCAAGAAATCTTTTCGGACAAAAATAATTTTAAAAGAATATCGTAGAATTGTAATGCATTCAAACCTCGACATTAGCGGATTCCACTTTTGCAGATTTTATTTATAACAAGTTTGCTACTATTAATCAGAAACTTTTTTAAAACTTTCATGCCTTATGATTGACTAAAATTATTAAAAGTTATAATACATAGTACTATATAATATGAGCGTGTTTTGTAAACTGTTAATAATTTTACAGTTAACAATGCTCCGTTTATGCTTTATGTTGTTGTTGTTGCTGCTGCTAATGCTTCCTGGTTGGAGGTTCCATTCACCAGGTCGTAATAGGCCATTGGGCTGAGAGGGGCGGCTGCTGTTTTGAATTAGCACCACAAGGGTCGGAGTCTGACTTGGCTAAATGACCGGTCCAGTAACTTTGAACCGAGTCAAGTGACGAGACCGGAACATTTGACCCCGCACCTCCAGAGATAAATTTCAGAACTTGGAGGACATTGCAACCACGACATATTTTACGTGCCCCGGCCACCATTAGTGAACACGGCGGTGGATTTGCAGCGACGAGCATCGAACCAGGGACGTTCAGATCACTTGCCCACTGCTCTGTGCCAACTGGACCACCAAGCCCTCCCCGTTTATGTATAGCATCACAGTAAAACGTAACGTCTACTGTATTTTTTTTCTCTATGTGTGTATATAAACATTTTCTTGTGTGAGAAAATCTAGTTTGTTGATTTTGTGGTTTTAAGTTTATACAGCATTTTGTCTTGCGATAGAGTGGTACGTTCCCCTTTTTTTTGTGAATTCGGTAAATATGGTGAACAATTTTAAGATTTTGGGTGTGCAAATGCAGAGATATTTGTGGTTGTTCCAATTTCGAGGAAATTCACTCTCTAACTTTCATGAATTTTTTAATCTGGTAGTATATCAGAGCCCGACTTTGACCCAATGGGACCCTGGGCAAAGCAAACTTTGGGGGCCCCCTCCAAGGACAGATACAGAGGGAGGCCATGTCCCCCCCTCCAGGAGTAGATTTCCACATGAACACATGGGACACTCACCAAGGCCCCCCCCCCATAAATTTGGACCGGAAAATCAAAAAATTTCGACCAACAAGTCAAACATTTGAAAAATGATAATAACAATAATAATAATAATAATGTGTTAATTAATTTACTTTTAATGTCAATAAATAAATTAAGGAATTTTTTTTAAAATGAATATAGTAGGTGCACTGTGCCCCACCCAGGATATTTTTCTGTATCTGCCACTGCCCCCTTTACTGAATTAACCTAAAACCAAATTTTCAAAAATATGTACAACTTAATACTAAATTAAGGGGCCCCATAAATTTGGGGCCCTGGGTAAGTGCCCCACTTGCCCATGCGGAAATCTGGGCCTGTAGTATATACTAGAAATGCGATTGAGCTTGGTTTTACAGATCTGAGCCTTACCGAGCCCAAAGATCTGTGTCTGGAAGTTAATAGGTATTTATAAATGCAAAAATATGTTCTTGAAGTTAATATTTTTTTAAAGAAAACATATACTAAACATATACTAACTATTTTAATAAAAAGCTGCATTGATTAATGTATTTTATAATTTTGAATTCTTCTACTTTGATCCCAAGATCGAAGTCGGTTCTAAAATATATGGTTCAATTCTACATCTATTACAGGATCAGCCCATCTTCCCCGTAATGTAAATATGTTTTCTTCATTGCCTTGAAACTATAAATGTTCAAAGTTCATTAAATTTATGATATAAGTGTGGACCTAGTGGTAAAGCACGAGTTCAAAATTTCAAATTAGCAGGGATTCAGAAAATATATTACCCCAGTTTACAATGCAAACAAACGCCCCAAAACGCAACATCATTTTCTTAAAATAGATTCAGTGCCAAGACACGTTCACTTCAGCAGTGCGTCATAAGGCATTCCCGAGAAGCAAATGAGAGCTTAATCAGGAAAATGACGAGACGCATTTATGTGTGTTTTCGGTGGGAAGTAATTTTCTGATTCCTGGCGAACAAAATGCATAAAATGTAATATCCCTCATCACTTTTCCTAAATAAATACTTATTTAAATATGATTAAGTTAACGGCGCATCAGTCCGTGTCGTTGCATATTTTATTTCCTGCGTCTCAGGAATTCTTCTCATTAGATATTCTTCCACATCACTGAATCAATACACTTGAGCCTCTCCAGGGCATTAGCAAGGGGATAAAGAAGGAAAAGAAAACCCTCCCGAAAACATAAGATTGACACGGAGGATTTTCTGCGCCATTTTACACCAGACTAATGGCATTCCTATGTATGTGACAAATGAGCTGAAGGGGTATTATTACGGAACACCCATTTAGGTACAACGACGCAGAACATGACTTTGAAAGAATTCTGCCTCTTCTGTTACTATGTTCTTTAACACTAGCATTACTCAGTTTCCTGTATACCTAGAATTAAGACCCGCTTGTTTGGAGAAGACGTTTTGACCGCTTGTTTTGGAGAGTTACTAATAACACGCTTTCTTTTTTACAATTATTTACAAAAATAAAAGTAATCGTAATAAGCTGGATTTAAATTGTAACTACCAGACCACAAAATAACAAAGTTCTGTCTATATAGAGGGTGTTGCCGAATTCGACCGATAAATTCAGAGGAGTGATAGTAGGCATCAAGACGAGCAATAATCACACAGGAATGTATAACCGGAAACGCAAACCTGATCTGTTAGAGGATAAACAAAGATGCAGAAATGAAAAGTTAACATTTCTGTATCTTTGTTTATCCTCTAGTTGACCAAGTTTGCGCTTCCGGTCAAGCATTCCTATGTGATTCTGTTTTGTTTTTGAGTTTTGTACCTCCTGCGATATTTCCGGCCATCCAGGGGGGTTGGTGAGAGGTATGGTCCGATTAAGTAAACAGCGCCCTTTTGCGTTAGGTTTGCGTTTCCGGTCATGTATATTCCTATGTGATTATTGCTTGTCTTGATGCCTAAAATCATTCCTCTGGATTTGTCGGTAGAATTCGGCAACACCCTGTATTTAAGTTGCTAAGCCGATTCTTCGGGCAGTCCGTGAGAGAAAACTACGGCATCAATTTACTTCATTTTGGTCTTGAACGAAAGATTTTAATCTATAGACGTGTCAAATTTGGTTTTTGTAACCATAATTTCTGATAATTAGCGATAATTTACAATTAAAAATTGCTTTCTGTGCATGCTCAATGACATGTTTAAATCTGGTTTTAGATAATAAGCACGGGGCCGCCTAAAACAAGGTAATTTGTTTATTCCGGGAAATCTCTCTAGCTCTTTCTCTGCCATTTTTATTTATGTTTGTGAGGTATAGAATTTAACCTGACGGAAATTGTTTATTTCACGCTGTTGAATAACCCTATTTCTTTTTATTGGGTTCAATAGCAATTTTTTAAAGTGTGTTTCGCTATCCTTAATATTAGGATTTTCAACATTTGGCAATGATGTGTGGAGTATAATTTGTATATTAGTACATTTATTTACTATCCAGCCGTCACGTTTTGACGGGTACCAACTAGTTTACATTAATTTTGCATTCACTAAACATGTTTTTCCTCTTTAGAGTAATATATCATTTATATAAGTTTTGGGTTCTTTCTCAAATTTACTGTAATTCGAAACAAATTTAGTGCATGAAATTTAGCGTAATTGATTTGAAAAGTGAATTAGAACATTCAAAACGAGTTTACGGAGCCTTCTAAACGGCTCTCATCATACTTAATGTTTATTAAATTGCCACTTAAGTGATTCCGGATTGATAAAATTGCATTAGTGGGGGATTAAATAAATTATTGACATTACTCCATTTAGAAGTTAAAACAAAAGCTCTCTTTCGTGATTTCACCTGTCTAGAGGTCGTTTTTTGAAGATTCAATACATTCGGTGAAAAGTTCCACACTTAACCGAGAGACATTTGTGAGCTAAACTCATCAATATACAGGAATAAAATGAATTTTTGTTTTTGGAATTGTTTCAAAAGATCTCAGTTGAGAATATTCTTGCTCGCTTTTAGAGCCAGAGACCCAGTTGTTACGTACATATTCTCCTGCGTTAACATCAGGCAGAATTATTATAAGATATATTGAATTCATAGCTTGAATCAGGGACAACTTAATTTTCATTACTGACTGGTACAAAAGTATTTTCAGTATGGAATTATCTGACCACAATGCAACATCTGACTATCTTAAAAAAAACCCTGCTACATTCAGCCTATGTCGCTTCTTTTGGTATACCTATCAACGTCTGAACGCGATATGAACATTCGACGTAAAATATACTATTATAATTAGAACGAATTTATCTGCTGGAATTTTTGCAAGATTTAACAGATAAATTTCTCACTCGCTCGCTCGATACAAGAACGTCGCGTAAATTCTTGTCAGAACAACAGAATGCCCGTAAGAAGAATTGGATTCATAACTTCAATCAAGAACAGCCCAACCTTCCTTACTGACTAGTAGAAAAGAATTTCCTGTAACAAATTATCTATATATATAAAACAGTTCCGTAACTGACTCACTGACATACAACGCACAGACTAAACTGCTGGATCTAAAGGGCTGAAATTTTGCATGGCGATTCTTCTTATGGTGTAGGGGTGCACTAAGAGAGATTTTTGAAAAATTCTTCTTGGAAATTTTAAATTAAATATTTAAGCTGTTTTTGTAACTTTAAGTTTGCATTCAAAATAATAATTTGAGGGTTATAAAATTTATATCACGAGAAAGATCATAAAAATTCCTTTAAAATGAAATCTTTTTCGAACCTTTATCTCAATTTTCTGATTTTGGGGAAATTTTTAAAGATTCATTTTTAGAATTTAATTTATTAAATGCTGATCACGTGATTTCTTTTTCTGGTACTTTAAATAAATTTATCGCCACGTGCATAACAACTAAATAGACAAAAAAATTTTTTTTTCTTTCTAATGTAGCAGACGATTGGTTATTATCCAAAAAAAATTAATATCCGTTACGGTTTTATATATATATATATATATATATATATTACATCACTTGTATACATTGACCGTTGTATTTAATTTGAATATACTCCGTAGCGAAGTGCGGGTTTTCAGCTTGTCTGGTCATAAACAGACATCTTAACCAGAATTATCGTTGTTGTTTCTGATGCTCCCTGGACGGAAGAGCCAGAATTGTACTCTAATAGACCCTAGGACTCTTTCAGCAGCTCTAGTTACGTTTGCTATTCTTACAAAAGCTTTAAATCGATGTGACCATTCGAAGATAAAATATACAATTTGGAACTAATTTTACTCCTTAAGGTTTAGCAGATGGTTTAGCAATTTTATTTGTTCACTCGCATAGCTAGATGCTAAAAGTTATATGTGTTTCCTCTTTCATGAACAATAGAATTACAATCAGATAAATAGGGTTCCTCCTTTGTGAGTATCAAGAACAACCCAGTCATCGTTGTAATATCACAAGAATTATCCGAATGAGATTATCTGATCAGAAAACTGTCATCAGGCAAACCTTGCAACAATCTCGCCGTCTCTAGCTTTGTTTGGTTATTTCTACTCATGACTAAACCCAATAAGACCATTCGAGGACAGAACATACTAATTGGAACAAATTTTACTGCTGGGATTGCTGCAAAGCTGGTAGATGAAAAAATATCCTGCTCGCTGGAAGAATTAGATCTTGAAACCTTGCATACGTTTCCTCTTGCATCAACAGCATAATTACCAGGATATACACATTTGGTACTCTGGATTTATCACTTATGTGGATCACGAATAGATTAGTCTTCATTATATAAATACCAGAAGAGGACCTTCTTTATCAGATTCTCTGATCAGATTAAACATCTGTAACAGAATTGTTGTCAGATAAACCCTGTGACACTCATTTAACGAATCAAACGAAAGAAGCATCTCTTGTTCCTTTTTGTATTTCCCTTCACCCTTCAAATAGATGATTATTTGAAGACAAAATGTACCTATCAGCAACTCAAGACAATCACAAGAAATTTAGGGGCTTTATGTAAAACATTTCGTTTGAAAATAACGTATTCCTACACAGAGGTGGTAGGGGCCTCTAAAATGAATTCTGAAAAGTGGGGAGGAGCTAAAAATTGGGGAAGTCATTTTCCACAATTTTTAGCCGCTCCCCACTTTTCTGAAAAACACAATTATCTTTTTCGTTTAAGATTTTCCGTCTGTCACCGAGCTATGTAATCTGAAAATAGTCAGTAAGACCAAAAAGAAAAGTAATTTCGTAGGGACATTTTAAAAGGTATATATGAAAAAAATCTTTATGCATTAAGTAACTCATATTTATATTAATTTCATATCATACAAGACACAGCCTTATTAAACAATACACGCGTTTGAAAAACTACATACTAATTCATTAAGAAAACACTCTTCCCTGTTATATGAACATCATACACACGCCTCCCACTCTCAGAATAAAAATTTAAGAATTCCTTAAATTTTATGAGTTTCCTTTTTTCAAATTTTTTTCTTTGCACAAAACAATGGAAGCAAACAAATGGGATTGTCTCTTTAGATAGAGAAGTTATAGGATTTTCCAAAAATATCCGCGGATGAAAAATTATGTTTCCCAATGCTTCACTGGAGGCTTTTAAATAATCTATGGTGAAGGGCAATTTCATATTAACCGTCAGTGATTTTCCAACAATAACTCCAGACATAAAGTTGTGTTTTCCTATCTTTAACTGACTGTAGGAGGCTTTTAAATAATTTATGGTGAAAGAAAATTTTATAATAACCGTCAGTGATTTTCCAACAATATCTCCAAACGAAAAGTTATGTCTTCCAATCTTTAACTGTAACTGTAGGAATGTT
This sequence comes from Dolomedes plantarius, assembly GCA_907164885.2. Taxonomy (NCBI): domain Eukaryota; kingdom Metazoa; phylum Arthropoda; class Arachnida; order Araneae; family Dolomedidae; genus Dolomedes; species Dolomedes plantarius. The sequence goes on from OU015496.1 coordinate 109,173,916, forward strand.
TTATATAATGTATGGGGAAAATTTTCATAATAACCTTTAGGGGTTTTCCAGCAATATCTCCGGACGAGAAGTTATGTTTCCAAGCGGTAACTATGACTGCAGGAGACTTTCAAAAAATTTATGATGAAAAAAAAATTTCATAATAACCTTTAGTGACATAGTGAGATTTTTTTTACTCTCGGTCTTTTTAATGTCATATTCCCAGAAATCAATACACCTATGACGTAGTTACGCGACTTAGAAGGCGGAAAGAAATGCATTAAATGTTATCGAGATGACTTAATGAGTCCGAACAAAGGAGACATTTTTATGCCACTTTTGGGGGTAATAATGGACTTTTCTGTTTGAGGGAGTTATATAATAGAATTTCTAAAAGAAAATGAAGTGCTCGAGAAAAATTGGGGGCTCTTTTTGAAGTTTTATTTTTTCTTGGTACCTGATGTGTATTTTTTTATACGAATGTAGGTTAAAACAGTTTCAGTAATATTTGAAATTTCAACACGGATCGATTAATCGATACCTTTTTGAGAATTCAGTTGAGTAGATTGTAAAATGCTTATTCAAACGGAGATAAAGATGCTAAATAGTTGCTTAATATCCTCTTAAAACCAAGAATGGGTTTTAAAAGAGATCCAAATTATCCGTTCCGACCTAAAATAAAAGAAATTTCTTCTTACCCTTGAGACATTTTTTCTCTATTATTTGTGTTTTGTACCAGCGGCACATCCAGGCAGAGGGGAGGCAAGGGACCCTGGCATCCCCAAAGAAACACAAAGCGAACAACGAAGTGCTAGGGGGTGCCGGGCCGGGTCAGCACTTCCTAAACGAACAAGCCGTAGTAAGGGTTGCCGATAACATTTATGACGTAGAGTAGGTAGGCCGAAGAAAACTACGAAGTGTATGCCATATTCTCACATGTATCTCTATGCATTGCGAATTGGCGTGGATTTGGCTGCTTTGTAACAACATTATTCACTACGACAGAAATTGGTTTGGCGAAATGTTTGCACGTGTGGCGAAATGTTTGCAGGTGTGGCGGATAATTGAACAACGTGTATTTTGCAAGAGTTCAATGTAATTTCATATTTTAATAATATTATCTACAATGGTTTACAAATGCATTGTACCAAAATGTAGGGGAAACTACAAGAAAGATGGACCAAAAGTATCCACTTTGGGATTTCCGAAAAAGGAAGATTTATTTCAGAAATGGAAGTCTGCTATTCCACGTGATTGTAATATTACGAAGAATTCCAGAGTAAGTATTTGTTTCATTTCTTTGCCTGAAAATAAAAATATTTTTATTAAATGAGAGAATATTATTCTATCCCTTAAGCTTTGGAATCATAACTTTATTTTTAATACAATTCTAATATGTTGTAAATTTCGATTACACTGATGTTTTATTTTTACCAGAATATAATAGGTATATCAGTTTACTAAAGAATATTTTACAAAAACAGAGTATGATAGGAGATAACTATTTCTATGTTATGCTTATGTTGTGATATGTATATGCCATGTATTGAATATTTATTTAATAAGCATTTCCATACACAGTAACAATAGTTTAAATATATGAAAATAAATGTACTTATTTGACCATTTGAAAATCATTTTATATGATATTCATCATTTTTTGATACAAAAATATGAAAAATAACACCTTTACTTGGAATGTAGTAAATATATTGTGTAGAAGAATTTCATTCTTAAGTTTCTATTTATAATAGTATTAAAGATATATAGATAGATTGATGAATAAACAAATTTTGAGAAACTTCTAATCTGACATTTACCCAGAGTTATCCAAGTACAAAACATTTTTGGGAAACTTATTAAAGAAAATATGATTGATTTTTGTATTATAAGTAATTTCTGAGTTTGATTACACTGTATATAAAATGAAATTAATTTATTAAAATCGAAATTAGAATGTGGAACCACTAGCAACAATAACAACAAAAAGTATACATTTAGTGCTTAGAAATTGTATGTATCATATAGTAAGGATTTTTTATGTTATTATACAATATTTTTAATTATAAGTGTGTGAACTTCATTTCGCAGAACATGACATAAGACGAACAACAGAATATTCTTGTGATAAAACTGGAAAGAGGATGGTTATACAACTGCAGCAACCAAGGTTAAATAATGGGGCTGTTCCTTCAATTTTTAATGGGTGCCCAAAATATTTATCTTCTTATAAAGTTTCGAGAGAGGAACCAGAAGAGAAAAAAAAAAGAATTGAGTGCACACAGTTACAGACTGTTTTAAAAAATAGTCTAATATCATATGAAGATCATTACAACAAATATAAACTTGAATCTTTTACTGAACTTGGACAGAAAGTTCATTTAATTGATTTACCTAATAGATTTAATTCTGTAAGTAGTTGTCAAAATGAATTTTTTTCTTTTGTTAAAATAACTGTAATTGATAATAATCCTCAATATTTAATGTTAATTGTTGATGAAAATCTATGTGCAAATATTTTTAAGGATCATTTAAAGCTAACAAAAGTTGATGTATTTTGTTTTCCTATGAATATTAAAAATGTACAAGAAATTTCTGCTATTTTACTTGGTTTAAATTAATATTCTTGTAATAATTCAAATAAGAAAGAAAATTTAATATTTTCCATAACTGACTTGCTAGGTAAATAAGAAAATATATGTTCACCAAATGAAAAATTAAGTATTAGCTTTATTAAAGAGCAAGTGTCCCTAATTTTCACACAAAAAAAATCAAAATAGATATAACTCTGATTTGTTGATCCTTTCATCTATCATGTCATCTATTTCTCCCCATTCATATAATTTCTTAAGAAATAGTGGAGTTTTAATTCTTCCACACCCTTCACCTTTAAAAAAATTATTTATTAGTTATAATATGAATCCAAAAAATGAAAAAAGTGATGAAAACTTTTTACATTATGCAAAAGAAAAATTTCAGTATTTATCTAACAATGATAAAATGAGTTCGTTTAGGAGGTGTTGGCCGGGCCAGCGTGATCACGGGTATTATGTATTGGCGACCATTGCAGATGCTCAGTCATACGTCGTATGCGATGCGTAGGAGTGGCAGAGTCGCCCAGTGGCTAAGTGGTTATGACAAGATCCTGCTACGCCGGGGGCGCGGGTTCGATTCCTGCATAAGACTTGGTTGTATTCTGGGGAATCGGTCAGTCTTCCGCCTGCAAAAGGAGCCCCTGTCTAGAAAGGGGAACTGCAACCCATCGTCTATCGCCGGTGTATCGTTCGTTAGTACAATTCTTCTGTGATTGGGAGATTTGTATGTTTCTATTTCCTTGTATTCATATGTACACCGGATTGGGGTGTAATGTCATTAGCCCCCAGGGACATTAGCCAAAAAAAAAATTTTCAAAAGGAGTGGCGGATTATCGAAACACAAGAAAGAAGCGCTAGATTGGGGCCCCCGATTGTCTGGGATGTTCGAAAGTTAGTTGCTTCAACAAGACATACATTCTGCGAACATCAGGCAAAGATATCGTCATCAAGAAAATTTCCCGTCCTTCGAACGACGGACAAGTTTTTACTATCTAATAACTAACCAATAAAATTTTCTTTTCGATCATAAGGAAATATCTTTAGATGTAAATAATATTTATTAATAGAATTTAGAGCAAGGGGGCACAAAACTTGCCTAACGACGTCGATCCTTCTCCGTTTTTAAGGTGATCTAAGATTTTAATTTTAGTTTCCTAGAAATACCTTTCCTTTGTTGTAGTGTTCGACATTTTTCAAAAGGCTTAAAAAAATTTAAATTTTTAATAAAGATATGAATAAATCAGAGGATAAAAAAATACTGCTTACCTATTTTATTATAGTCTTTAAATATCTTTTTTATTATACAGCTATAATTCTCTATATAAAATGCGTAAAGTTTAAAAACACTACCAATTTCATTCAAACTAAACATAAGACTGAGTTTTATCTGCAAACGAAGGGAATTCCATATATATTTAGTAGAAAATTATGGTTAATGGAAAAAATTTCTTAAAGTTTAAATTAAATAGGGATTTCAAAAAGTCAGTTTTTTAATGGTGTTAAATCAAAAGAAATCGTGCAAAAACGAATTTTGTTTATTTTTCTACACCGTGTTGAATAAATTTTTTTTTAAATAATAGTTTAAAATAAAATACCGACCTTGTAAAAACATAATTGGGTGTATATGCAAGTAAAGCAAGTTTCAACCAGCGTAAAGGCTTACAAAACATTTCGAGGATCACTTTTGAGAGGGAATAATTTTACGACATAAAAACAATATTTTACAGTGTTTCGCGATAAAACTTTCTTCGTCTAATTATGTATGTACTAGCTGAAAACCCGTACTTCGCTACGGAGTACATTCAAATTAAATACAACGGTCAATATATACAATGAATGCCAAAAATATGTATAAATATATTTATAATAAATACAACGATCAATGTATGCAATTGATGTAAAAAATACGAAAAATATATTTATAAAAAATTGTAATGGATATTTTTTATAAACAAAATAATGTAGCAGAAAATATTCAAATTAAATCTAATAGAACATATAAAAGGATATAGTACAGTTTGAGGAATATATCTTTTACTGTATTATAATATTTTTTTGGATAATTTCCAATCGTCTGACGCATTAGCAAGAAAAAAAATATTTTTTTGTCTATTTCGTTGTTATGCACGTGACGATAAATTAATTTAAAGTACCAGAAAGAAGAAATCACGTGATCAGCATTTAATAAATTAAATTCTAAAAATTAATCTTTAAAAATTCACCAAAAATCAGAAATGGGGAGTAAAGATTCGAAAAAGATTTAATTTTAAAGTAATTTTTATGATCTTCCTCGTGATACAAATTTTATAACCCTCAATTTATAATTTTAAATCTAAACTTAAAAAGGTTACTAAAACAGCTTAAAAATTTAATTTTAAAAAATCTAAGAAGAATTTTTCAAAAATCTTTTTTAGTGCACCCCTACCCTATAAGGAGAATCGCCATGCAAATTTTTAGCTCTTTAGGTCCATCGGTTTTGTCTGTGCGTTGTCTGTCAGTCAGTTACGGAACTGTTTTATATACATATATAGATAGATTATAGTTGGCTTAATCTTATGGATGATGGTAATGATTTTTTTTTTTGGCTAGAGATCGCCTGTCCCGTTTTAATTTTCGTCAGACAGCACTAAATCATGAGACATCCGTTGAAACTTACCGCATTGAAATAAATGTATTTCAGGTTTACACAAGAATCCTTTTATAACAAAATGAAATGGTAATGAATACACTATAGGGAGCATCTAATGAAGCTGCAACTACTCGGTAGAGCAATTTTGTTTTACGGAGGAATGTCCATCTTACGAAATTTTTGCACCTAAAAAAAAATTCTGGGCTAATTTAACTGTGCTAAATTACATAAAATTTTAAAAATGTTAAACAAAGGTACATAATCTCAGTTAATGGAATTCTAAACAAAAAAAAATTTGGAGACTCTTCTTTCTATGTTTGATCATACTGATAGAAATTTATTTAAAAAATCTCCCCAAAATAGAGCAAAAAAGTAATCCTTTAATTTCAGTTACAAAGTTTGATTATCGGTTCGTGAATAATTAAAATATATTTACATAAAATAAAGTCCTAGCACGTACTTTAAAATAACTTATAAATGAGATCTGATAATATTTTTAGATATATGAAGAATGTCTTCAAATATTGTTGCTTAAAATTTGGCGTGATAAAGAAACCTTTCAAACGAGGAAACATTTTAAGATATATAACACTATTTGCAAAACAAACAGACGGGCTTTGTAAATTCGGGAATTATTAAGTGCTATCTGATTCAAGTGAAATTTTTAAAAGTACTTTGTTTCAAACACTTCCAAACAGTTTTGATGAGCCCTTATTTAAAGAACATTTCGCGTTTGTATGTGTTTTTATTTTGTTATCTTAGTTGTTGCATTAATTGGTGTGAACAGGCAACAAAGTAACTCTTAAGTTTAAAAGCATAACGAAATCTGGTTATCTAATCGTAATTCATAGGAATTTATTGATCTAAAATAAATTCCAAGTAGTTAGTTAACTGTAATTTCCTTAATTGAGTTTCTAATGGTGTTTTCGCAACTGTGATGTATGCCTTCAATTAGGTGGTTTAAAATATTTCATGATAAAAAAAAAAGTTTTTAAGCGAGAAAACATTATAGTATTTATAACTCAATTTGCAAAACATGAAAATCATGCTTTTGAACTTTGAAGTACATACAGACTTCTTATTTGTGGTAAAAATCTAAAATACGTTATTTCAAATATTTCAAATACAAAACTAAAAGGCCTTAACTTAATACCATTTTGTGTGGAATTCGTCTCTTTTAGTTTGTTTTCAAGTAATTGCGTAAGTCTGCAGCGCACATACAACAATCATGCACCAGTTTCCCAATGGTTGGAAGCTCTTCAACCGAACAATGAATAAACCTGAGGAATAGGAAAAGTTACAGAAAAAGTATTAGTTTAGCTAGAATTATGATATTTACTATCCACTCTTCAAGGGAAAGTACTGCAAGCTCCTGAAAATTAAACATCAGATATTTTGAAATTAACGTTTTAATAGTTGACATTTATATGTACATGCTATGTAAACACTTGTCCTAATGGAAGAGATATTTAACTTCTTTTGAGATTTACATATTATTGTACCTTAAACACTTAATTATTAAAGCTTATCTTTAAAATTTGTCGGCACCACTGCCTGTGGAGGCCATTCCATTAAAATTTCTAATATGGTGTTTCTTGTTTCATTATATCCTCAAATGCATCGAAATTGCTTTAGCTATTTCCAAAATCACGAGTAAAATTCAGGATAGTACTCTTGTTTTGTATCATTTAATTTATTTCAGTTTCACCAACGCAAAACCAAAGGGATGAGCTTAAAATATGCAACCCAAGTATCAACAGCATGTTTCACAGTCCATTAGGAAAGATAGAACAACATAATCTTTTACTTTTGCTGTTGCAAGATTAATAAAACCCGAAGAATCCCTCCTATTTAGAAAGTACGTATTGACTGTCGATCCTCATCTACAGGGTGTCCCAAAAAGATCAGTACAACTTCAAAAATTTATTTTGAAAAAAAAAATAAGCCTACAGCAAAACTAGTTACAACAATAGATAGAATAACTCAAAAGGTTTTTTTTTTTACTACCTTAGTAAAGTTCCACATGAGATCCTCCCGTAGCACGGACAATATCAAGACGATATTCCAATTCAATCCACGAACATTTCAGCATACTAACATCAACAGTAGCTACAGCTGTTTGGATCTTTTGTTTCAATTCCACGACGCTGTTAACTTTTGTTCGGTACGCAGCATCTTTTACATAACCCCAAAAGAAAAAGTCTAGTGTAGTAATTTCAGGAGACCAAGGTGGCCATGCTTTTATAATCATTTAGTATTGTGCAGCGCCATCTATGATCAGAAACATACTATAGAAAAACTTTGAGTTATTCTATCTATTGTTGTAACTAGTTTTGCTGTAGACCTTTTTTTTTTAAATAAATTTTTGAAGTTGTACTGATCTCTTTGGAATACCCTGTTCCGTAATACGTAAAAAAAATTTCAGGTAATCTCTTCTAACGAAACTACCGCGAGTTATTAACGTAGGATTACTTATCGTTGCTTACCTCTTTTGTATGTATATATGTACCTATATATATATATATATATATATATATATATATATATATATATATATATATATATATATATATATGTACGTATGTGTATATATATATATACATATATGTATGACGAAATTTTGACGCATCTTGGTACTTTTCTGTTTAACTTGCCCCAGCGATAGACTGGGTTTGGCACGCTGCCAAAATTATAACTCGCGAGGACGGGCAGTCCGACACTTTTAGCATCTGAAATTTTCCTTTCCGCAGGACCGTTATAGAGGAATGTTATCCTATGTTAAAACGGACAACTGACCTGACTAACGACAGCAAAGTAAAAGTCCGTCCTAAACATGTTAATTATATGGAAAAACAGAAAGGTAGAATGCGATCTGTAATGAATATATGAAATAGACTAAGATGAGAGAAAGGGGTTTGATGTAGCCTAGTGGTAGTGCGTTGACTTTTGGTGCCGAGGGTGCTCAGATCGAATTCCGAAAAGCTCCACTAAAGCACCTCGTGTCTAGGCTTGATAAGGTTACGTTAAATCTGTAGACCGGTCCATACAGGGAGTATTGCTGGCTCACCTTAATCCTCCTGCGGGCGCGCTCGTGTATAAAGTGCAACATTTTCGTAATTTTGAATGGTTTGTTTTTAAAAGTAAGGTTTGAATGTTCTAAGCAGTTTCTATTTATAGCTACACCTTTTCTAATGCAGGTCTGAATTTATGACCCTTGTATTCCTTTCCATTCATTGTAAATCGTGATTTAACCGTGATAAATCAGTGATTATACTGGATTATAATACGACAAAAGCAGGAGTTGATGTAGTAGACCGGATGTGCAGCTATTACACGGTATCCAGCATATCACGGAGATGGACAATCCCATTGTATTTTAGGTTTTTGGACATAATAGGAATCGATTCGCAAGTTGTCCTTAGATGCATTAAACCGGACAGTTTTGAAATAAGGTGATTGCATCTCCATTCTTTGGCCTTTAATTATAAATATATCTCAATATTATCAACATTTTATGTCTTGTCCTAAAACGTAGAATTATTTTCAATTTCTCTATTCTAAAAAAAAGTAACTCCCGCTGCCGCTGTCAAAAGCTTGTCACGCTATCTCCTCCAAAACCACTGAGGATATGGGGTCGAGAGCAATACCAATGGATGCAGAAAACTAGGGGGACCAAAGTAAGACATGTCTCATCTTCGTCGGACTTTAAGTTTTGTTTTTTTTATTTTATGTTTTGTGGGAAAATATTGACTTTTTCATCTTCAGATTACGATAACTCGCCAAAAAATGATAGTAGAATTTTGATCTATTTACAATCTAACACTACAGACATTTCTCTTTCAAACTAGACCTCATTTGTTTAAAAATATTTTAAAACAGACTAATATTTTCATAAAAAAAGAAACAGTTTTTCTAGAAATATCGTCCAGATGTGAATATAATATCGATGCTCCTCGTGTTTTTATCTTACAAAGAACATATGTACATCAACTGGAAGCTGAAAGCTTTCTTATTCATATAAACCTCATTTCAAGTCTCTATCTTAAAATTTCGATTTTTAATTGAATTTTAAAGCTGATAATTCAACAGTGATGAAAAGCCCTTCGCATAAGGGTGACAACAGTAAATGGATGAAAGCTGCTACATTGCCCGAGAATCACCCCTATGTATCTCACTATTAGCCCTAACAGAGGAAGTTTGAAAAAGAAAAGTTTATTACAAAAGGAAATATCAATGTTGAAAAAGACGTTGCACTTTGTGCCACGCGCGCCTGCTGTTGTTCCGAAAATTGGCGCATCCGAAGGGTTAAAAACATTGGTGGTTCCATAGTACAGTCGCTAGCCCCCACCCCACCCCACCACCAAAAAAAAACGGTGAATAACAAAAGGTGAAGTCTCACGACAAGTGTCTCCGCATTGGACAAAAACAGGGATGAGAGAAATAAAACATGGGGATATAAAATTGGAAAACTCTTTTGCTGCGTTTGCATTCATGTACTCTGCTCTGCTCTGCTCTGCCTTGGGGAAGCCAGTGATGTATGTTCACTGCGTACTCTATATATGCGTGGATCGCCTCCTCTTTCGGTCCTGCTACAGAGCATCAAAGATCCTGGGGTCCCGGGGGTCAAAGGATGTCAATGGGGGCGGGGGACACGCCGTGTAGGGTTACCGTGACTAATGTGATGACAGGAGTGGGGGGGTCTCCATGCAGAGAAATCTGCATGAATGCACATGCACCATTAGAATAGTAAAAAGAGAGGTAGAAACTTCAAGATATCTTGCATCAGCTAATATTATTGAACAAACAGTTCTGAGGATTAATTTGTCTCAATTAAAAGAAAAAATCTAAGGACTTCAGTTTAAAAAAAAAAAAGAAATTTCTTAAGAATCATGAACAGAAATTCGGTTGAGCTTTTAAGATTTTTATTCAATCTTTAAATATCTGCGGCAACACAAAAATAGTATATACCAAGTGGTAGTAAAATTTTACAGAGATTAGCTAACAGACTTTAAAAAAACGATTTCACAAGTCTCAACTACAAGAAAAATAGTGAATATAAAACAATTATCAATTCTCATGTGTGCGGGAAGTTTTCAGAAATGTAATTGATAAATAATTAAAAACAAAATTTCTCTCATCTCCTTTTGCAAATACAGATCAATTTCTAGAGCAAAAATATTTTTGTAAATGTATAGCTTTTTTATTTACAAAATGTAATTCTAATGTATGTGCAATTTTATTTTATAACTTAATGGTTAAATATATTTTTTTAAAAAAAATGCAGATTATTATATTAAAAGTAAATAAAAATAATTGAAAATTACTCTTGAGATTTAAATAAAAGAAAAATGCTCATAACGACGCAAGTATCTAATATTTAATTTGAATTGTAAAAGAAAAAAGTTAATCTCATATTACAGCACACTCCTACAGATATTTATCGTCAAACAAACAAATATAAATTTTCAATAGCTATTTATTTTTATTTTTATATATTTTTTTTTACAGTAAGTTTTTCTTCTGATCTCAAACTAACATTATTATTTATTGAATTCAATTACTTCACTTTTTTTATTGGAGTTGCTTTATGATAAATAATTTATATATCTCTGGGATTTATTTTCTCGTTATGCTTTATTGTTTTCAAAAAAAACAACTTCAAATCAAGAGAAATAATTAAAGTCCCAAAATATAATAGGCAGCATATAATGCCAAAGGCTTAGTAAATGCCTTTTTTAATTACTCGATTTAATGTTATCTTAGCTCTCATTTTTTTCAAACTTAGCAATAAATATTATATTTTACTACTTTTTAAATCTCATGAGTAACAATGTATAAGAGTAACTATGTTTTAAGCTGTTACTCTATTTTAAAGCTGTGAAAGAGGAAAATTTAAAACATAAAACAATGCATAGTTTTTAATATCGAACCGGAAATCAACTTAAGGTAAACATGGGGTAAAACACCTTTTATTTATAAAATCAATAAATTACTCAGATAAACAATAATTTAGTCAAAATTAAGATAGTAATTCCGTACGTCAGAGATAACTATCATAAGGGAATTTTCTTCATTTTCGAGATTTTTATTTAAGTGATTCCTTTTGGATGGAGCTTCTTTAGAGAAAACTGTCATATATGCAAAATAAGATGGTGGGTTAAATATGTACTTGTAAACTATTGCATATGTAAGTCCTAATGAGAGGTAAGCCATCACAAAGCAGTCCTGAAAAGCTCTCCTGAAAAATTGGAATTTTGCACGTATGATAGTTTACCTCTGACGTACAGAATTTTTGTATTGTTTCCCCCCCAGTTCTGGTCATTTTTGAAAGCATTGATTAATGAGGGAATTAAACACAACACTGACCTTTAGACACATTTCCACTTCCATTTCATAAACTCCTTTACGTCATTTCGATGAAACATTCGAATATCTGAAGAAACCATTTGGAAATCGACATATAAAGTTCTTCTTCTGATATATTCAAGGGAAAAATATAAACCGACCCGATCCCGTTTACACGAGTATTTAAATAACCTGCGCGGAAAATTGTAAGCACAGTCGAGGGTCCACCTGTTCGTGTAAAATTTAGGACTTAATAGCCGTGTTAAGCAGTACATACTGCCAACTTTAGCCCTCTTGACATATTCAAATATGTAAGTCATAAAAGCTAAACACGGGTTTAAAAAAAATTGAAAAACCCAAGAAAAAATTTATGTGTCTCTGTGCATATCTCGCTAGTGTAGCAAACCATTCGAATCCGGTCATTTATTTATAAGTTTAAGGGTTCAAAAAGTAACTCAATAATAAGGTAAGGTTTTATATACGTGTAAATGAAAGATTCACAAATAATAGAAATGTCAGTTCTAAAGCAAGAAAGGTCATTTTCTACCGATGTGAACTTGTAAGTTATGCTTGACATGCTAACGCAAGTACGCCTGAAATACAAGAAAAGCATTGTTTTTGTGTAATTCTTCTGCCCTAAATACGTTTTCGGAAGAAGTAAATGGTTCCTTTTGTCTATAAATATAAGCGCCTTGTAATATGTTTAGGTTCCGAATCAGCAACTGTAGGATAATTTTGAGTAGAGGCTAATGCCAAGTAATGTGAAGACAAAATTACGATGTTTTATTATAATAAAACACAAAATTAAACCGTAAAAAGGAAAAGTCAAAGTATAGTTTTGTGTTTGCAGTGTAAAGAGTGCCAATAATCCAAAATCGTAGTTTTGAGAAAAATGGGATTGAAAAAAAAACGGCTTTTGTAAAGTCAGTTTTTTTTAAGTTTAATTTTTAATTTTTTTAAAGTAAATTTTTCCAATTTTATTTTTGTTGAGTATAGAGTGTTAAGTCCTTTATTGGGACATAACCCCTTTAACACTAAACTTTGTGTTTTGTTTCATCTGTCCCAAATTTTCCCTCATGAATAAAAATATCTACGAATTGGACTTAGCTTTCTGTACCCTACAGTAGGCCTTTATTTTTGCAACATGCTTGGTTTGATAATTCCTTTTAGCCCATTTTGGACTTAATACCCTTTGCACAGCAATCACAGAGTTAATAATATATTATTCAACTATCAATAATTAGTAACATCCTTTTGTCTCTAACACATATTTTTGTTCACAGTTAAAACGAGAAGAGACAAACATGTTTAAATGTACTTACGCAACAACTGCTGGAAAAGGGAAGGAGTTGCTTCTGAACTGAAGATCTAAGCTTTAAGTGCCACTGAAGAAATGGATGGGCTGCCACATTCAGATCTGTTACAGAAAAAAGTACAGAATAAAAGATCCAATTAGTCTAGTGTTAAGAGGGAATTAATTAGGAAAATATAATGCAAACAGCAACCTGACTACTTATTATACATATTTTTTCTATCTTTCTTATAATTATTAGTTCCCCATTTAATTTCCCCTTTTACAATCTACTTTTTATAAGCGAAACCCTTTCTATACCTCTTTCTCTTTATACACTGGTGTCAAAATTAAGGTCAAACGAGTTTTTGACAATAACTAAAAATAGCTACCAGTAAAATTGATATAAATTTTACTATATATATTTTGGGGAACGGGTAACAACATTAGCATCCAACTTTGAATTAACGGTATTTAGCGTAAGTTTGCTAACAGAATGTGAAAGTGACCGTTTCAGCACCTGGGATTTTTTGTCTGCAGTATTGTGATTCTTGCATTAAATTCCGCAAGACTGATTACTTTTAGTGCGAACGAGCTGTAATATCCGTTTAGACGGCTCACTGAGATGGAGATCTATCGACAGGCTGGAAACTGGCCCGTCTCAAGCGGAGGTAGCTCGGTGGCTACAAGTGGCATCCAGGTTGTGACATCAATTCGAAACAAGTGGTCCCATAATCAGGAGACACCGGCCAAGTCCGTCGAAGAGCGATAACTGCACAGGATCATTACGTAGCATTAAATGCACGATGGCATTTAAAGTCGACGGCTAGAGACAACATGAGACGCTCTCTCCGGACCTTGCTGCTGCGTTTGGAACAATGGCTTCCAGGTAAACTGTATACAGGCAGACAGAGACGACCAGCAGAGAAGGACCTTTATGCCCGGCGACCATTGGTGTGTCCCCTCAATTGTCCCCCCCAAAATTGCACAAGAAAGCCCGTTTGTCGTCGAGACGAATTCATCATTCTTAGACACAACGACATCGAGGGCGTGCTCTTTTCACTGATGAATGCAGATTTAGTACACAAAGTGATTCTCAACGAGTCTTCATCTGGAAACAGCCTGGGACCCGCTATCATCCCTCCAACAATCGATGCCTTTGGTGATAGAGGAATCATTGTCTAGGACGACATCATATTGAGCAGTCATGCACCGCTGCATGTCTTCGAAGCAGGCGGTGTCACCGCATAGCGCTATAGGGATAAGGTCCATGAAGCATACGCGAGGTAATTCTGGAGTGTTGCCGGTTCGGAATTCTTTTTTTATGGACGATAATTATACAAAGCAGCTTGCCTACGATTTTCTAGAAGAGGAGGATGTTTAAATCCTCACTTTTAAATGAATAAGATTTGATTCCAAGAGAGCTTATCGATATCCTCACTAACGGTATGACAGCTCGCTGTGCGGCTTGTATAGCTGTGCACCGTGACCATATCTCCTATTAGAGGAACCATTCCGGAGATATGATGAATCATGGTGTCACGAATAGTTATACGTAACTTTATTAATTAGTTTCTTATTAATGCAGGCCCCCTTTTTTGTAACTATAAATAGGATGATTATTGTAAAATAGCCTGAGTGGCGATCAACCCGCCAATATGGCAGCCTTTGGCGTTGGCCCAAGCTAACCATCGTGCCAAGTGGGCGCTAGGACAGGTTCCAGCAGAGAGAGTCAGTCACCTTTTTTTTTCTCTGTCGTGAGGTGTCTCAAGGTGTTCCTAGGCTAGGCCTAAGAAGTTCCCACGTGGGGGGCAAAGTGAACATAATAATGTGTTTAATGTGAGTATTTTTTTATCTTTATCATTTGACCATACCGATATTACTTTTGTGTTTGTTTAAATGCTAATATTAATAAATATAATTTCTTAAACTATTCAGTGAGTCACACCATTCTTTTCTTTGTAAACTGTGCAGGCTATGTATTTTATTCTAGGTATGTAGATCTATCACTTACTCTAATATACACAACGCATAAAGTTTTCCACTATACGATTTGCCATCTTGTGCAATTTCGTGGTTTATTAGTTTCATAGTTTGTCTTGTTATGCACGTTAACATTTGACTAATTTTGGCACATGGCCGCATGCTTCAGGTTACTTTGTAATCCTGTTGCATCTAATTTAATTTACAGGCATCAGTTATCTACTCCCCTCAATAGTAATGTAAGTGTAGTGTAAGTCACCCAATCTAATTAGTAATTCTTAACCCTTTTTATCCTCCACATTTGTAATTCCACAATTAATGTTCCGTATCCCAGTTTGTTCAGTAACATATTAAATAACATCCCGTAACAAATAAATATTCCATAACATATGGTGCCGTGACCAGGAAACATCTTAAACGCTTTATTGGGTTATGTGGATATTATCGACATTTAATACCTAAATATGCTCAGCTCATGTACCCATTAAATGTGATGACTTCACCATCTGTTCCCCTCAAATGGGATCCTGAAGAACTACAGGCTTTTCAACAGCTCCAAGCCATTTTTTTCAAGGCACCTTTTGTTATCCAGCCAGACTGGAGTGCCAGTTTTTATATCAATACTGATGCTTCTAAGCAAGCAATTTCTGCTGTTTTGCTTCAGAAAGTAAATAACCAGTTCCACCCAATCTCATACTTCAGCAAGACTTTGAATAAGGCCGAATCTAATTATCCAGCAATTAAACTGGAGTTAATGGCAATTGTGAAAGCTTGTGAAGCCTTTCGACACTACCTTTATAACCGTCATTTCCATATTTTGTCTGACTCCAAACCTCTTAAGCATTACAGGAAGACTAGTTCTCCTGCCAAACTCATAACTAGGTGGTTAATGACTTTAAGTGAGTACACTTTCACTTTTTCCCATATACCTGGTAAACAAAATTTTATGCCTGATTATTTATCCAGAGAACCTAATGTTGTCACTCAAACACTTGAATCTCATCCTGAAATCTTACAATCAAATGAAATTTTGCCTTGTATAAATCATGAATCCATTAATACTCATACTGTGAATAATAGCTCTAATTGTAATGTGGTGCAATCTGGTAATCATAAGTCTGTAAATAATTCCTTGGTTGAGCCTGTTAATAGGTATGGTCATGGTAAAGAAGAAACTCACAAGTTTTTACCATCTTTTTTATGTAAATCTAATAATGTGTTTTATATTGATAATTGTGTAAATGATAACCAGGGCACACTGAATAAGCAAATAGTTTTTGAAAAGGTCTTAAGGTTGACAACTGTGCAAAATAGTCTATTAAATGAAATAACACCAGGGGAGGTATTGTCTGCACAAATTAAAGATAAAAAGCTTGGTCCCATTTATAATAAGATTATAAATCATGGAAGTTCTGATGACAGACAGTTTGTAATCGACAAAGACTCTATGGTCTTCATGACTACAAAGGATGTTCACCATGGGGAGAGGATTTGTCTACCTGAGTCCTTACTTAATAAGGCCATTGGAATAGCTCACACTATTCATTTAGGTGTTGCAAAAACATTCCAGCTTGTGGCAAAAATATATTTCTTTACTGGTCTGTTTCAGAAGGTCAAGCAATTTATCAGAAATTGTTCAACTTGTGCTACCACCAAGAATTTAAACATACATAAAGCTCCACTTCAGGCTAGTCCCATTCCTGAAAGGCCTTTGCAGATAGTATCCATGGATATCCTAGGCCCATTTGAAAATAATGTGTTTGTGCTTAATATTGTGGATCATTTTTCTCGCCATCTGCAACTGTATCCCCTAAGCAGGATCAAGGCAAATGATGTGGTAGAAGCTTTATTTAATTACATCAATATTTTTGGTCGTCCTGAGACATTGTTAACTGATAATGGTACTCAATTTACCTCTGCTGTATTTAATACCTTCATTGAAAAGTTTGGCATTCAGTTAAAGCATTCAACTGTTTACCACCCTGAAGCAAATGCAATTTCAGAAAGGGTAAACAGATCCATTAAAAACACCATTTATGCCTTACAAAAATCTGGAGTGTCACTAAGACATGCTCTCGCCTTACATTGTGCAATATATAATTCTTCAATTCACCCTGCCACTAAGGCATCACCTAATCTTGTGCATTTTGGAAGGGCACTTCCTTTAATAACTGATACATTTAACTTTGAATGTAATATACCTCATCTTGATGTATCTCATTATGTCCAGAACTTGTGTGATACCACTGCAACATTGATGCAGCAAACCTTTGAAAACTTAAAATCTGCCCAAAATAGCCAAAATAATAAAGTTAATGCCAAAAGACATCTACGTAAGTTTTCTGTTGGTGACACAGTATACCTTAAGTCGCCAAATAAATTCAATTCAAAATATAAGGGTCCATATGTTGTAAAAAAGGTTATTTCTAAAATTGTTATGCTTATTCAAGAGTTTCAAGAGTGTGAAAATCCTAATGCACCTCTACTAAGGAGACACATAAACCTTCTTTTCTGGGCTCCACCCAGACAAACTAATGTTAACTTGTGCGATAATTATTGTTCGAGTCCTTTGGTCTCACCTCTTCCAGAATCTACTATCCAAGAACAGGATCCTGATGTCTCTCCTGTTGTCGAACAGCGTGAAACGCTTCCAGCTGACCAAAGTCAACATGTAGCAGATATGAGTGATGATGTTCCTGTGGTACCTGATGTCTCGCCACCCCAGAGATACAACTTGCGTCCCCGTGGGAAGATTGTCTCCTCATAATCCTCACAAGTCCTTTTTATTGTTAAGCTACTTAATAGTTCCTGTTACTCACCAGATGATAATCACTCAGGTTACAATTATTATTATGTGCAACTGGATATCTACACACTCATTATGTGCCTTTCTGTTTGTCTTGTTTGCTTTACATAATTTTGTACAGGCACAATTGCTCTCATTATTTATGTGTACGGTCATTTCTATTATTATTTATGTGTATGGTCATTTCTATTATTATTTATGTGTATGGTCAATTGTTTTTTTTAAGTACATATGTTTAATTTTTAATCCCTTGATGGACAATTTTATATGAAACATTCTTTTAAATCAATTTGTCTTTTTGCCTTACCTATGAGCCAATACTCTGTGCCATTATTGCACATTTTTGTGACCTTGATTCACAATAATTTAATATGTAGGCTGGCCACCTATCTCTATTATGGGAGATACATAGGGAAATGCTGTAAATGCTTAAATGCATTCTGGTAATTAAGAATACCTTAAGTTAACCAATTTGTTTGCTCCATTAGTGTGTGCCAGTGCACGGGTACTCACTTCACCTTTTCATTTATGGAGTGCAGCACTGTTCTGCTTTATGGGTAACGTGTCATGTAATTGACTGACCTTGTTGTGTTGACTATTGTCAGACTAGGTTTCTGCAGCAACTCCCTAACTTTTAATATCATGCAAACATGTTACTGTCACTGCATGTTGTGTTCAAATTTTAATTGAGTAAGGCTTATGTATAATGTATTTTGACCATTGTCAAAATTTTGATCAATATTTGTAATATGCTCATATGTCGAGCAAAAGTTTTTGTTGAATACTCACACACCCATTTTTTATGCTGTATACCTAAGCTGATTTCTGTATCTTGACTGTACTGGGCCAAACAACCAAAAGTACTAGCTTTTGTGTTATAACAGATTAATTTAAACTGGTTCTTGCCAACTTGTGGTTAGGCCTGCGCAACCTAACTACAGGTCTGTAGGAAGTATTTTTTTTTCTCTCGTTAATGGGGAGGATGTCACGAATAGTTATTCGTAACTTCATTAATTAGTTTCTTATTAATGCAGGCCCCCTTTTTTGTAACTATAAATAGGGTGATTATTGTAAAATAGCCTGAGTGGCGATCAACCCGCCAATATGGCAGCCTTTGGCGTTGGCCCAAGCTAACCATCGCGCCAAGTGGGCGCTAGGACAAGTTCCAGCAGAGAGAGTCAGTCACCTTTTTTTTTCTCTGTCGTGAGGTGTCTCAAGGTGTTCCTAGGCTAGGCCTAAGAAGTTCCCACGTGGGGGGCAAAGTGAACATAATAATGTGTTTAATGTGAGTATTTTTTTATCTTTATCATTTGACCATACCGATATTACTTTTGTGTTTGTTTAAATGCTAATATTAATAAATATAATTTCTTAAACTATTCAGTGAGTCACACCATTCTTTTCTTTGTAAACTGTGCAGGCTATGTATTTTATTCTAGGTATGTAGATCTATCACTTACTCTAATATACACAACGCATAAAGTTTTCCACTATACGATTTGCCATCTTGTGCAATTTCGTGGTTAATTAGTTTCATAGTTTGTCTTGTTATGCACGTTAACATTTGACTAATTTTGGCACATGGCCGCATGCTTTAGGTTACTTTGTAATCCTGTTGCATCTAATTTAATTTACAGGCATCAGTTATCTACTCCCCTCAATAGTAATGTAAGTGTAGTGTAAGTCACCCAATCTAATTAGTAATTCTTAACCCTTTTTATCCTCCACATTTGTAATTCCACAATTAATGTTCCGTATCCCAGTTTGTTCATTAACATATTAAATAACATCCCGTAACAAATAAATATTCCATAACACATGGTTTGACTGTTTTTGGTCTAATTTGTATATTACAAACAATTTTCCTCTCATTCATCTTGTTATGGTGTTATATGCTTTCTCATTGCATGAGCCATCTGTAACCAAATTTCATTGCTATAAATATATTATTTCTCCAGATATCACAGATTCTATGGTAGTGACCTTAATTTTGAACACCAGTGTACAATTTTCTTTCCATAATTTTTTAACTTTTATTTCACATGAATCCCATTCCTCTGTCTCAACAAACACACTTTTCTCAGAAACAGTAATATTTTTTGATAGTCTCAACAAATTTTATCCCTGAATCTCCTAGTGTTACCTTATTCCGGAAGAAATTCAGAAAAATATAGCTCCTGGAATCAACTTTTCCCATAAACCACGCTTAGTGAGAGACTTTATTGACAGACAACTGACCCCAAAAAATATGTAAAGTGCACTACATGTTAAAAATATCCGCAGCTAAATTGTTTAAAGGATAAAAGATTTTGGGGTTGAAGAACACGTTCATACGTAAATGGAAACTTTATTTTCTATTATATAAGTTCGTACAGAGGAAACAATATGATAATAACTTTAAAATTTAGGAGATTTACATTTATGTAAATTTATATCTACTCTCTCCCCTTCGTCTCTCTCTCTCTTCTCTTGTATACCTTTCGTTCTTCACCCTTCTCTTTCCCCTCTCAACTTTTTTATGTATTCTATTTCTACACATAATCTCAATGTAGGCAAATGCGCTATTTCTAAACATTTTCTCCCTATATTACTTATTCACATTACGATCACCTTACAATTTTATGTAAATCAACTATGACGTCGCGTTGTTTCTACTATAAAGGGGCACTTGTAAAAAAAGGGATTGATGAAGGATTGTAAACACCGTTAAAGTGTATTGCATGTGCAGGAATCGGTGAAAAAATTCAGTTTAGACTTTAAAGAAGGAATGATTGTGTGTGCTAGAATCAGTGGAGGTGGTATCCGCCTAACTGCATCTCTTGCGAAGTCTTCGAGACCAGCAACTATTCCTGTTTATTAAGAGTGGGCAACCAAACAAAGAAACAGGATTCCATATACTGTATGCTTGGACTGATAGGGGAGTTTCCAGACCAACAGTAGGGCAACAGTATGTCAAATTACACATAATCTTAATCAAATACCAACTTCTATTTCCTCTTAACGTACAGTTTGTCGCACATTACACCGTATCAGGTGTAGAATTCGAACGCCTGTTCGAAAGGTATCTGCAGCTAACAAACTCAAACTCCCCATTACGACCAAAATCACAAGGACTGGGCAGTTAATGAATGGAAAATATTAATGTCGTCAGATAAATCACATTTTGAACGACACTACGCAGGTGGCAGGGTGCAAATATGAACAAAACAGCATGAACGCAAGGACCCTAATTGCATTGCTACATCCCTCCAAGCTGGTAGAAGCAATGCTATAGTGTGGTGGAGGATTTCCTTGCATCGTTTGGGTCCTCTAATTCATGCGAAAGACTATCCTAATGCCCCAAGGTATTAAAAAATTACCCCTGACCACAATCACCAGATCTCAATCCAATTGTGCATTTGTGGGGAGAAGACGAAAGGGGCATCAGGCAGCTGCATACAGAACCATCAAATGAGAACTAGAAAGTGCAGTTCATCGGATATGGTCTCCGATTCCTCGAGTTACCTAGAAGCATCTCATAGAGTCCATACGAAAGAAAATCACAGCAGTTTTTAAAGCAAAAGGTGGCCTAATGATGTATTAAGTATGAAGTCATAATAAATTGGAAGTCACTACAATTCTGACTCCGAAATATCTGTGGATAATTCTAAAAGTTCTTCACTAGAATCATTTTATGAAATGTCGAGTACCGAAAATGCTGACATAACTTCAAGAGTTTTTTACGGAAATTGATGTCGGCATTGTCCATCCTGCCCCACCGAGATTTACGTTCCTTGCAGTGCCGTCAAAAAATACAGATACCGATGATTTCTCTAGAGTAGTGCTATTTTATGAGTTTTTTATAATAGCCTGATTGACTACATTTTTATAGAAATCGCTATGCTGAAACTACCCTTTAAAACAGAGTAACGCGAAGGCTCTCTCTGTCGTAAATTCTGAGAACTTACAACTCGAAACGAAGAGCAAGTTTTTTTTAATCACTCATACATAGTGAATATAGCATCTTTATTCATAATCATTGAAAACAAATATCAAGAAGATTCCATTCAGTTTTACGTTAAACACACTGCCCTGCTCACACAAGTGCGAGTGCAGTGTGAACGAAAAACCAGCTTGAAGTGAAATCTACTCTTATGCAAATGTGTTCATAATTTTTTTCAAATAAATTCATTTTTAAAAGCATTTTTGTTTAAAATCGCCTGGTAATTCTAAAGATGTCAAAAATGGACATTTTTTAGACATTTACATCTGTTGTTGTTTCTTATGCCCCCTGACTGGAAGTTATTCCAGACCAGGTCCATATAGGCTAACGGGCCTAGGCTCCTGTTCATAATGGCACCGGTCGAAGTCCAATTTAGCCAGGTGCCACCCCAGTTTTGACCGAACACTCCCAGAGATGACATCCGGGGGGGGGGGGGTCGTACCCTTTCCCACCTTCTCTGATCTCATATAGGGACTTTCCAGTCTACGGATTTAACGTGTCCCTATCTAGCCTTGACACGGAGGAATTTAATGGCGCTTTTTGGGATTTCATCCGACCCCCTCAGCACTCAAAGCCGACGCGCTACCAATAGGCTACCTCGAGTCCCAAACTTACATAAAAAATTTAGGAATCAGTATATTCCTGATACAATCAGTATATTCAGGACAAATATTCTTGAGACAAACTTAGTAATGATCTTTCATTTTGCTCATTTACAATTTCTCCTTGTAGCAATATTTGACACACTTCGCTTTAAAATGGCTATTTAAATAAATGAGGGCAGTCCCGATGGGAGATAATATTACAAATTAAACACATATACTCAACGATTCCCATTAAAAGCTACAGTTCAGAAAATAAATTAACAACAGCCGATAAATAAATGGTCAGACAAGTAATATTAACTCAATTAACGCATGTGGTAAGTCAAAGCATCTCCCTTACATGCGTCGAATTTTGTGTAGGGGGCATTTGATTGACGTGTAAGTTGGTCGAAGGAATGTACCTGCCTCCAAAACATACTTCTAACATTATTATCTGTCGAGTCAATTCCAAACGGAATAAGAGTATTTGTGAGACGAAATGAACCAAAGCTAACATTCCGCATTATGTCAACATTCCTACCGCACACGCATTGTTGGCATCTGTCACTCGCTTTCCCTTTCTGCGACACCGGCGCGCGTTTGAAGTTTGTGCTAAAATCCTTCTTTAAGTCGAGGCTTAAAATTGCGGGAATTGAAATCCTGTAAAGTGATAAGGTGAGTATTCCACCAGAAAAGTATCTTCCGCCACACGTGTTATGTTATAATTTGTTTATTGTGGGTAAATGTTGTTCTACATCGAATATTGGGATTCATTATGAAGAATTAAAGCTACTAGGTGGCCCGTGCGAAAATTTCTCATGCGAATAAAATAAGATTAACTTTATAGCGACGTTGGTGGTTTGTAGTAATGGTTGTGTAAGGGTTATACAAAACCGATTACAAACCACCTTTAGACACAAAACTGGAGGTGAAATATAACACAAAACCAGGGAACATGAGATATGTACTAGTCAAAACGCATTCTTAGACAATATTAAAAATTAAGTATGACACAAACTCGTCGAAAAGGGGATATTTACATTACAAAACCTCTGTGTGCACAATATTTGACCGAGCAGTATCGACGCATCCAAGATAAGAACTCTTGGGCCCAAAATCAAGTTTTAATTTCTATTTTTAAACAAAGAATACAATGTGTTATTCTCAATTCTTCAGAAACGGAGAAATTTATTTTTAAAAATAGTACCTCATTTATCTATTTTGGTATAATTATGAAGAGAGAAAACGGGATCGTCACAAAAAATCAGCTTCTAGAAACAATATATACGATTCTTTTTAAATGCGCAACTACGGCAGACGTTTAGCATTGTACGGAAGACGTTTTAAAAAGTAAGCAGCTGAAGTGTCAACAAGTTGGTGATATTATGCGGTAAATTTATACAGTGTTTTGTCTGCGGTGTCACTTCATCATATGGTCTAAGGGCCTGTTCACATAGAATCCGTCAGCGTAAAAATTTTTAACCAATTACATACCAATCATTGACCTATTTAACCAATCAGCGCCAACGGAATCTTTAACGCTGACGTTCACGGATTCTATGTGAACAGGCCCTAACTTGCTTCAATGTGTCATGTATTAAAAATAGTCGGTTAAATAATGAAACCATTATGAAGAAAACATTGCATGAAGTCCTCTTCTCTGTTAAGCATTTCTGGTAAAATCCTAATCTATACTTTGTCTCGCAACTTAGGTACATTGGAAAATTACCCAGGTGTAACTTTGGATAATGATATATATCTTCAAATAATTCTAATGTAATAGTAACTTTAGCCGTCAAGTGGCAAAGGTGTTAAGGCATCAGCCTGCCAAGCCACGGGGGGGGGGGGAGGTTCGGCTCCTAAATAAAACATGGATGTAAAATTGGGATAAAAGTCTCGAAAGAAGAGCTGCAATCCACAATTCATCGCTGGTGTACATCGTTTGTAAGTAAAAAAAGGCCTCTTCTATATGCGTGTATACATCTGTTTACTGTCTTTTCTTTACATGAACACCTGGTTTGGGTTTTGAAATGTGAGCCCCAATGGCATTAGAAAGAACGATAAAAAACTTTCATTCATACAAAAGTTCTAGAGATAAATATGAACTACCTAAACGGGAAAACTTGGCAGAAAGTATACTAATTATAGGCATGCTCTCCAACTCACATAGTACAGTCGCATGGATCAATTTCAGATGAAGGAAATTGTTGTCATATCTTAAAGCATATGATAACCCGACATGAGACAAATTAGGGATATTTGAAGCTGGTTTTTTTAACGTTTCTAGCAATAAGCTTTACATTAGAATAAAACTACCACTTTTCGCTTCTTTTTTTCCAAATTTTTTACAGCGCGGAAATGAAAAATCTGCCTTGCCTCCGGACTTTTACTTTCAAATATTTCTCCGTCATGGGAACGAAGGAAATCATTTTTAATATATAGGTTTTGCTTTATAAAAAATTTCCTGATCCACTCATATACGTCTCAGGGATATCAGAATTTGTTATTTGAAAATATTTCCTAATTCTATTTAAATATATACACATTTATTTAACTTAAATATACACTCATGGACAAAAAAATTAGCGCACCAAGAAGGAGTCGTCAAAATGAAACGAAATTTTACATACGTAATCACTACTTTGATATAAGTAAATGATAAGAAAATCAAAGAAAAAGGATAATTTATTTCAGAGAAAAAGGTAAAAGAACGGAGGAGTTAATACTCCGTTGGACCCCCTCTAGCGCGAATGCACGATGCGATACGATCGGGCATTGATTCATACAAGTTCTGTATGATGTCTTGAGACATTTCGATCCATATTTGCTGTAACCTTGCCTCTAGTTCGGCCAAACTCGTGGGAGGCCCAACTCGTCGTCCCAAATGATCCCAGATATGCTCGATTGGAGACAAATCTGGGGATCGGGCAGGCCAAGGAAGGGTAGTAACAGTGCGGAGACAGTCTTGTGACACCCTTGCCGTATGAGGCCGACCATTGTCTTGTTGAAAAATGGCTCCTGGGAGCCGTTGCATGAGTGGCAACACATGTGGTTGCAGGATTTCATGAACATACCGCTGGGCTGTCATGGTGCCACGGAACAATACTAGGGGTGACCGTGTATTGTAGGCAATGGCACCCCATACCATCACACCAGCTGTGGGAGCGATGTGTCACTGTACAGCAAAGGCAGGATTGAAGCGTTCACCACGGGCTCTCCACACACGAACACGATTGTCATCACTGCCGAAATTGAATCTGGATTCGTCGCTAAAGACGACCTGGTTCCATTCCGCTGCAGTCCAGTTTCCTCCTGCGCGGCAAAACTCCAAACGGAGGCGTCGATGGGTGGGCGTCAAGGGCAGCACACGTAATGGGCGCCGCGATACTAACTGTCCTTCAGCCAGGCGCCTTCGTATGGTTCAAGAAGACACAGAGGCCCCTAGTGAAGGTGCTACCTGTGCCTGGATGGCGGCCGATGAAGCAGTTGGCTGTACGCGTGCATTTCTTACGATGTGGCGGTCTTCCCGACGACTGGTCTGTCGAGGGCGTCCTGAGCCTGGTCTTCGTGTACATGACATCTCTCGGGTCCACTGGTCCCAACACCTCCTCACAACACAATCAGAGCGGCCTAATTGACGAGCTACTCGCCTAGCTGAACACCCAGCTTCCATCATCCCGACGATTCTCCCCCTCTCAAACTGCGACAACTGCTTATATTGTCTTCGAACACGGCGTAATGGCATGTCTATCTCAGCTCTTCCTTTCTAAATGATTCAGCACACTCAAACAAGCTTTGGTTACCTGTTTTATACTCCACAGAGTACGATATTCAACGCCCTCTACCGGCTATACGTAATGCGCAATCACGCTGCATTTCTAATCACGCTACATATCTCCCCGACATGTACCTTCATTGCAAGTTTCGTTACGATCCCGCAATTATTTCTTGGTGCGCTAATTTTTTTGTCCATGAGTGTATTTGTAATCTGTTTCGTAAAAATCTCCCTGCTACAATCCTGTATGAAAGTGAGATTTCTGAATTTCTTTTCATTTTCGGTATTTAAACTGATGTAAATATACTTATATTGCCGTAATTTGTATGCTTGAATTCAAATATTTACATTCTATAATCTTTCTCTCTCCTCATATATATATATATATATATATATATATATATATATATATATTTATATATATATATATATATATATATATATATGTATGTATATATATATATATATATATATAAATAAATAAATAAATGAAGCCAAGTATAAAGGGCTAAAATCAAAAACAGTGACTTTTCAGTAGGAGAATTTTAATTTTTTAACATTTTTCCAAAAAAATTATGATAACTTAAGAGCGATATTTTAGTTTGTTATACAAATCTATAATTTATTTATGATTATTGTGCAAATAATGGTTTACTGTTATATTTCAATAATGTTTTGCACTTGGGTGTTGACTTAAGCCATTCATACTAAAATGTTATTTGACTTATGGCCTTTTGACTACAAATACGTCTTCATTTCATTTTACTTTTTAACTAAAACTTTTGTAAAGGATTTTTGTCACAGAAAGTAATTAAATTTCATATAAAACTTGAGTTTTATTTAAAACAATAATGTTACGAACAATATGTAAAATAATTTTTATTTTTATTTCACTAAATTAATCATAAAATAACCTTAATTTGATTTATTCATAGCTAATATTTTCAAGGAGTGTTATCAGGATCGATCGATATCTTCAAGATCGGATTCGAATTTTCAATATTACTTGCTGTGTTTAGTTCCAAGTAGAAAGGATGGAATATTTGTAGTATCAGTGGAAGCAGGTCCAACAGATCTTTTTTTTCCGGTTGAAATGGGAACGGTGTCTGTCGTAGAGTACAACGACATTGTGTCCGCAGAAATAAAAATTGGAAGAAGGAAGTGCAAAAAATAAACAAAAATGTAGGAAACGAGAGTAAAATGTGCGAAGGCTAAGAAGCGCCTATTGTAGAAAGGGCTATAAAGATAACAGAAGGCGATAAAGAAGGGAGAAGCAGTTGCAGACAGATGTACATGAAATAAATATGCAAGAGGGCGGTTTGAGTAGAGAGCAAGAAGAAAAGGTAAAAAAGAGGAGCAAAGTTATGGCCGTAATAAAAGGGGATCCCACACGCAAAAGTCTTTAGCCCCGGGCCATGTTGTAAAAGGGTCCAGATCCGTGGAACGATGTGAGTGGGGTCACGAAGAGAGATATGCCCACGAAGCCCAATGGACGGAGTAAATATTAAGGATATACCGCAAGTCAATCAGATGGTAAAAGGGAGAGACAATATAGCCAATAGGAAAGCATTGGTGGAGGTGCCCGAGAGTTAGAATGAGAAAGATATGGAGATGAAATAACAGAATGCAAAGAGATAGCAACAAGTTTCTTTGACTGATAGACGAAGAGGTTGCTCAGAAAAACACGTCGAATACCTATAGATTTAGAGTCATATATGAGGAGGAGTGTGCTGATAGATGAGAGGCAGCAGTATGGCTTAATAGTATCGTACTGCCACTGCAGTCAAAAACCGGCAATTTTTGAAGAAACCATGATGCAACGAAATTCCACCATGAAGTGAGGATGACGCCAAATACAAGAGAGGTTCCCGATCCTGAATGACCTACCAACCGAATAGTAGTTGTTTGACACCAAACTAGTGAGCTCATCTATGGACATTCTATGAACAATCCTTGTTCATAGAATGCCTCAAGATTATGCCATTCCCAGGCGAAGGACCAACGCCCCTGCAATCTCGCATCAGCAACGAAGGTACCGTAATTCCCATTTCCTCACATTTGTGTACATAATCACTGCTTCATTAAATTAAGAATAGTTGATAATAAGAAATAAACTGGTATGGCGAGATTGAATTTAAATATATAAATGAGTGGAATTATTATCATGTCAGTAAATTGAACCAGGTTAATATGAGTGATATTATATAAGATGTTATAATAATTGAATGAGTTAAATACACTGAAGTGCCACTGAATTAGGGATATCTACCTAGTAACGAGTTGGGCCTCCTCTGGCCTTGATAACGGCTGCCACACGACGAGGCATAGATTCAACAAGTTTCTGGAAACGTTCCACGGGAATGGCTTGCCAAATATTGGCTAAAGCTATCCATAATTCAGTAAGTCTTTGGTGCTGTGTGATGACCTTTCACGCCTTGTTGCAAAACATCCCAAAGATGCTCAATAGGATTTAAGTCTGGGCTTCTAGGTGGCCAATTCATGACAGAGAAGTCAGAGGAATGCTCATCCAACTAGCCAGTAGCCAACCGGGACTTGTGAGAGGTACAGTTGTCTTGCTGGAAAACTCCATTACCGTGCGGATAACAGAACAGCATAAACGGATGGAGGTGATCACCCAGCAACTCTACGTACCTAATTGCATTGAGGGAGGTTGGTACACGCACCAAAGATCCCAAACTGTGCCACGAAAAAACACCCAAGACCATGATTGAGCCACCATGCCCTTGTACAGTTCCAGCCAGACATGCAGGATCCATGGTTTCATTAGCCTGACGCCATGTTCTCAGCCTCCCGTCGGCGTTAAGTAGTCGGAATCGAGACTCATCACTCCATGCTACTCGTTTCCAGTCCTCTACACTCCAGTCTCTGTGCTCTCTTGCCCAGGCAAGACGTGCAGCCCGATGGCGAGTATAGAGCAATGGTACTCTCGTAGGTCGACGGCTCCCGAAACCCATACGGTGAAGCGAGCGTTGCACAGTCCGTTTACTGACTGTACGACTGACACCGTCAATAAACTGGGTGGTAAATTGAGCTAATGTTTGGCTTCGCTGGCTACGTACAATACGCCTAAGCCGTCTCTCACCACGCACTGTCAAGGCTAATTGTCCTTTGCAGTTTGCCTGATCGCTAGTTTTTTTTTTCCACCATCCATGTATTCTTGGTATACTCTTGACACTGTCGACCTTGAAAATCCTAGCTGTCTGACGATTTCGGAAATTGAATGGCCCATGCGTCGCGCACCTACGATTTGTTCGCGATCGTAGGCGTTTAAATCAGGCAGTTTACCCATACTGGCAATTCCAGCAACTAATTCAGACCAACCACAGTACGCGCTATATATGAGTTACCACAGCGCCCTCACTTGCGCATACATGATGCGCAGCGCTACACAATTTGCATAGGCTTTGCTATCCCTAATTCAGTGGCACTTCAGTGTATATGTGTTTAGTGTCGTAGATAATTAACATAGTAGAGAGTAATGAATTTGTAAGTAATTAATGAATGTAGTAATTAATGAATGTAGTAATTAAGGAATTTGTAAGTGATATGTGTAGAGAAATTATGAGATATTATACAATACATTCTTAATATATATATATATATATGTGTGTGTGTGTGTGTGTGTGTGTGTGTGTGCGTGCGTAAGGAAAGGTTGGTGTCTAGGGGTTTTAGGGGATCATCAGAAACTTCACTCTAATGACACGAATGCTGCTATACAAATACAATTATTATTATTTACATGAGACAATACATTTGACGAATAACACATAAAAGGTACTTTACACTAAAGCAATTTAAACTGCGTCGTTGAATAGTCATTCACAGGATAAACAGAAGTCTCCCCGCCACATGCAGGTAAAACACTTTAAAGTGGCGTTAGCATTCGTCTTCGCCTCGTATTCCCGTATTCTCGTACTCTCGTATTCTGCTCTATGCCGCGCAGACGCATACTATATACCCAAACGCTTATCTCGCTCTGGCAAGGTTACAGTCAAAGGCGGCGGGTGTCAGCAGAGAGCGCCAGAGGGCGTTCCCACACACACAAACACACACACACATATATATATATATATATATATTATATATATGTGTGTGTGTGTGTTTAATCAATAAATTTATCTGTCATTTCAAACCAGAGTTGTTTTCAGTAGATAAAGCAAACAACTTAAATCTTACAACTTAAATCTTAATTTAAATCCTACAATGTACCAACGCTATACGAAATAGGGATGCTCTTGAATATATGGAATATATTCATATCTTTTATATTGACATTAATAATTAATTAATAAGAAACTTCCAAACATGAAATCAATTTCCCCTTTACAGTGTCCATGTATCTTTTTACAAGAGAAGTTTGTGTTAGATTATTATTTTTACCACGATGCAGAAAGCTTACTTTTAAAAACTCGGCGTCTTGAAAATTTACTTTATACTGTATGACTCCTTCGATTCTCGTGTAACATAGCCATTGCATTTGTCTGTTCCTTTCAATAGCTGATACCAATGGTACGGGTGATTTATTGGTACTGCATGGTTTTCTTTTGCTTTTCTATAAGAGCATGGTCAACATTACACTCCATGTCGGTATGACCAGGTACCAAAAATCTGTGATCAATCGTCGATAAATGGGGGAAATCCATCATTGCTTTCAAAACCATGGCTGAAACATAAATGTTTCGGTTTTGTCCACCACATGTATATGAATAATAAGTAAGATTTAAGAAATTATTGGGTAGAGACTTTATGTGATGGTACAGACAAGAGGCTATTTCGTGAGTTCCACGGCCGGCAATGGCCTCATGCCACATGTAGTTGGTAGATTTGCCACTTGCAGTATCGTGAATTGTTAAATTGTTCGTCCAAACCTGTCGTTTGTAAAATGAAACTGACGATAAAACATACAGTGTTAGTAAAACTGCTGGAGATCGTGTAAAATTTTTTTATTGAGTCATTTTTTGCACTCTTTGTTTATTCTTTTCGATTCATATGCAGACTCAGCTGCATCGTGGTGGATTTTAAGTGAATTTTCAGCTTTACTTTTAGCTACACTTTCAACCTCAGCTATTGTTACTTTCCTTTATAGAGTGTCACGTTCATGACACGTGTCGACTTTCGGCTTTTTAAAATATAATTTCATTTGATAAAACTCTGCCTCATAAATATTTCGACAGACAGGGTGTTAATTTTTTTCAATATACAGGTCGTACAAAATTCTCAAAATTAAATGATATTAGGCAAGTGTATCAGTTTTTTTGTGCTCTTCAGTGTATATATATACAGTGAAACTTCTCTATGGTAGTCAGTTATGGTTCCGAAAAAAAGGCTGGTTTGAGGGATGGCAGTGGGAAAAGGTTTTCTTCCATAATTTTGGCTCTATTGGGTTTTTAATCAGTTCTAAACATAACGCCGTTCAGAGGGGTGACCGTCTAATAATGGTGGCTGGTTAGAGAATATATAATTCTATACCTTTAATGTCGTTATTCCTCTTTTACAACTACTTTCGTTTCTTTTTTGGGCCCCTGGCTGTCACTGTAGGGCAGTGCTCCGCAACCGCTGTGCCGTGGCACACTAGTGTGCCACGAGATGATCTTGACTGTGCCGCGGTGATTTTATCGATTATGATAATAAAAAAATTAACCACCGCATTGAATAGAAATTCTTCTAAGTAAAATATTCCTCTAACTTTTTGTTAATATGTAATTTTTCTGGATCGAAATTATACACAAAACAAAAACATGTTGTTAGCCATACATTGTATGTATGCTCGAGCGTCATATTTCTGGATTTCAGTTAAGAAAGAATATCCACAAATTTCTGACAAGGCCATTGCAATTTTGCTCCCATTTTCGACGACATACTTATGCGAACAAAGTATTTCGACACTGGTTCTAATTGAAAATGACGAACGATATGTTTAAAGGGCCTTGACCATGAACTGTAGCTCTTTATATTATAGAGCCAAATATAAAACGCAGATTTATCAAAACAATCTCAAATATTTCATTAATAAATTAGTTATGTTTAAATTAACTTTGATTTATTAGGCTTAAGTAAAGACCAAAAAGCAAATTTTAATATAAAAATTTAAAGAGAAAATTTTTTTACTTGCAAACTATAATTTTATATTTTTGTTCTTGTGTTGGTGTACAGTTCAAATTTATTTATATAAAACTTAAATGATTATAATTATCTTGATACATAGAGCAATTTTGTTGTGTTTTTTTTATCTAATAAAAACATACGTATTTATTGTAATTTACATATTTGCAAGCTTTTTCTTGTGGTGTTCCGCGGAATTATCGAAAAAAAAACGTTGTTGTGCCGTGGAAGATAAAAGGTTGTGGAGCTCTGCTGTAGGGGATCACCCGATGTATGGTCACCTGCACAAGTAAATTTAATATTCCATTGTGCGGATATAGCGTCTTGGGAAGAAGTAGACGTGTCGAACAACCTTTCATGTATTCTTTGTAACTATGTAAATATCTTCCTGTTTTTTTATTTCTTATAAATATGTTAAATAATTAAACATGAGAGTATTATCAGTACAAACACACATTATCTATATATATCTTCCTATGTACAAATGATACACATCGTAATGCAATTTACAATCTGCAGGTTTATTCAAGAGTCCTATTACTTGCTTCTACAGAACAATTTATTTTGTACTTTTAGAACAAAATTTTCTAACTTTCTCTTCAGGTGAGTATTTTTTCTCATAACATCGTTACTTCAAGTCTACGAGATTTTCTGTCTCTTTCCCACTCGACTGAAGGAGGATCGTTTAATAATTTTAAATCTTAAAAGGATTTTTCCCCCAGATAGGACACCGAATAGAAAGTTAATTTAATAAAAAGATAAAAAAGATTTTGAAATGAAATTCCCTTGATTGAAGAGTATATTTAAAAAAAAAATTAAGAAAAGGGTGGTATAAATCGTGATAGCCCATTTTTCACCTGAAGCACTAAAGCTATAGCTGTAGGTCAAAAATAAAATATTAACAGGATTGTCTTTAAATTTTGAGATCTACAGATTATATACACATAACACTCAGACTCTTTCGCCCTTTATCTCTCTCACACACACACACACACACTAAAATACACAAATAATCACTTTTTCTTAGACACACACATTAAAAGAAGCCCAAACACTTTCAGATTCTTTCTAACACACACTAACATACCTTCCTTCTCTCTCTCTCTCTCTCACACACACACACACACACACACACACACCACTTTGCCTTTCACCGCGTTAGTTGTAAGTCACATTTTAAACTTTTTTTATTTGAGGGCAAAAAAGTAATTTCCATGTTCAATTTGCAGTGGAATTGCAAATAATTATTATTTGCAATATTACAATAATTACGAATTATAATTTGTTCAATTTATAGTGGAATTTTTTTTAGTTTTTGCAGTAAAACGCTTTTGACTTACACCACTTTGCCTTTCACCTCCTCAAACAACACAAAAAAAAACTCCCTTATACTGCTGTACTTTCATACGCATTCTAAAATACACAGTTATGCGGATAAATTCTCTCAAGCACAAACTAAAATACACACTAATACTGACAAACTATCACACTCACTAAAATACATAGTAATACTGATAGACTCGCGCTGTCTTACACGCATATAAATGCGCAATTATACTCTCAGATTCTCTTTGGCACATACCCAAAATACACATTAGCGCTCAGAAACTCACACTCTAAAACTGACCTCTCTCTCTCTCTCTCTCACACACACACACACACACACAAAGAGTAATACTGAAATACATGTTCACACTATCAGAGAAACATATTGAAATACACACTATTACTCTGATATGATTATTCTTTTTAGAACCTTTTTTATACCATCCCATATATAATGGATAGGATTAAAAAATTGCATATATTCTAATCCCCGATTCCTCCTACAATGCAACTTACCGTGATCAGGTCCACAATCCTAATATCTGGGTTATGTGATTTCATCGCAGTCTGGTTGCTGAGTGTAAGGTGTATCAAAGAAATGACGACGTGGGAATTAGACTAAAAGGAAGGCGAATTAGCTAAAAACTAGTGAGCAAATAGAATATAATAATGGATGGCACATTGTTCGAAACATCCATTCTTGCTTTATTAATGGTTCAAAATTATCCATTTTTTTCCTTGCATATTTTTTTCTGAATTTTAACACAGCGATCACGCTATAAATGAAATTTCTCTCCTACAGGGTCATACGTCTATCGCTTGTAACATCACAGCTCATGCAATCACGTGAAAAAAAAAGGTTAGAAAATGGATACCATTCCGATCTTCCTTCTGTTCCTTATGTTATGTTGCCCCCTAGTCGGAATTTATTCCAGAAAAGGGGCAGGTCCATAAAGGCTAGCGGTCTGACGGGTGCGCCTCCGGTTTATATAACACCAAAATGTTCGGAGTCCGATAAAGCCAGGTGCCACGGCAATTTTGACCGAGCACCCCAAGAGGCCTTCCTTAGGAAGCTAGTAGTTTGTTCAAAGCTTTGATTTGGTTAAGGGCCTGTTCACATACAATCCGTCAGCTTCAGCGATAAAGATCTGGTTGCGCTGATTGGCTGAATGGGTCAATGATTGGTTTATGATAGTTTAAAAATTTTAATGCTGATGGATTCTATGTAAACAGCCCCTTAGTCTGGAGCGATACGGTTGTAAGGACTTTGCCTCAAAATAAGACTGGCAGTCTTTAAGATAACTAATGCATTTATTCGCATTCTAAGTTAACATAAAGCTATGTACAAAATAATAGTTAAGTTATAAATAAAATGATGAGTTCGGGATGACATCGGGAGCTGGTCGACTCTCAGGATTCCGGCTAGCCACGCGTCCGATCGGGACCCTCTTTCAAGATAACCCATCACCTTGGAAAATAAGTTCACCGTCCAAGTAGTCCCTCGGCTCCTACCAGCCGGTCTGCCAGGCAACTGTCAGTGGATCTTCTTTGTCCGAAAAGGGGGGAGATTTCTCAAAGGAAGTTACTTTCGTGGAAATAATCAGTGGGGCCTCTCTCCTAGACCAGGGGTCGGCAACCTGCGGCTCGCGAGCCACATGCGGCTCTTTTGATGTAAAGTTGCGGCTCTCCAGTTCCATACGAAGAAATTAATAATTTACTATCAAAACCCTTAAGAAATAAGAAAATATATTTTTAAGTACCTAATTTCTCAATAGCTTCTATTTTCATAATCGTTAATTACAAATCGCTCCGCTTAACATGACCATAATGAGATAAATTTGAACTATTGTTTGTTCTTAGAGATGAGACTCCGTGACCATGTAAGATAGAACTGCTAAAATGTCTTCAAATGTAACACATATGCAAGTGGAAGACATTCACCTGGCTTCTGCCTTATCACTTGCTATAGATGAGTCTTGCGACATAAAAGACACGGCTCAAGTTACCCTTTTCATCAGGTATATGTCGTCCCAAGGTCCAAAAGAATAACTGCTAGGATTGCTACCACTCTCAGGGCAAACTCGTAGAGAAGATATAGCAAATGCTGTGCAAAAATGCCTGGAAGACAATGGAATCGATATAAATAAAATCGTTTCTATGGCAACTGATGGAGCCAGAAGTATGACAGGAATACATAGAGGGGTAACATCAATTCTTCAAAAAAAAAAATAAATAAATAAATAGACCACGAAATTCTAACATTTCGCTGCATAATTCATCAAGAAGCGCATTGTGCCCAAACATTTCCGGCCGAAATAGTTGAGGTCATGAACTTGGTAACTAAGATTATTAACATTATCTTGGCAAAAGCACTCTACCATCGCCAGTTTAAAGATTCCCTTGAAGAAATAGATAGTCAGTTTTCTGACCTACTTCTGCACAATAAAGTGCGATGGCTTTCCAGAGGTAACGCATTGCAACGTTTTGCTTTGTGCTTGAGTGAAATAAAGACATTCCTCAATGAAAAAAGCACTGACCATCCCGAATTGGAAGAAGACAAATGGGTGCAAAAATTCAACTTCATGGTAGATACTACAATGAAACTAAATGAACTAAATCTAAAACTGCAAGGAAAGGGCAACCCAGCCTACGCCTTGCTTGAAGAAGTAGTTTGTTTCGAAATATAATTGTGCGGTCGGGGGACCCCCGTCAGGAACGAAGATCCTTACGTTATTTTTTTCAACTCTAAAGGTGATTTAATATGTAAATTTCTATTGATTATATTAAGTGTATTTTTGTCACGCTAAAAAGCGTAGCCCTCTTTTATTCAACCAACCAACCAACCAACCAACCAACTACAACCAACCAACTCTCTCTCTCTCTTTCTCTCTCTCTCTCTCACTCTATTTTATTAAAATTAAAAATTTTAATATATAAATTAATTATTTTTATTAAAATTAAAAATTTTAATATATAAATTAATTATTTTGATTTAGATGTTACCTAGCATAATTTTTAATCGGATTAATTTTATTATTTAATCACCAATAAAAATAAATTAATGACACAATATAAATCCCTCGTGAATTAAAACAATAACAAACAAAAAATAAGTTTAAACAGAAAGACGCGATTCCATAGGGACGGTATGAAATCTTTCAAGTAAAGCATTTACAACTGGTCGAAGTTTATATAAACGATCATGCTGAGGATCATCATGTGGTGGTTGTTTGCAGTTGTCATTAAAATGTAGAAATTCTCTTATCTTTTCAAAGCGTTTTAATGACATATATTCTTTTATTGCATCATTGCCTATGGCAGGTGACCAATATGGCCTAGTGTTTGGTACATGTACAATATACATCATTATACAAATTCCAATGTATTGTTTAATTTCTAAATTCGTTACATTGACACACTTTACTGGGGTTTTTTTTGCACACTGAATAAATTTGTTTCTTGAACTATATGCTCAATCAAATCTTCTGTAAAAAGATAACTAAAAAAATTTAGAGCTGTGTTTAAATTCATAATTTCAGGAGAGAGATTCTCGTCACCTCGGAATAAAATTTGATCATCATTTAGGAGTAAATTGTTTTTCTTCCAGTTTATTGCAGGCTTTGTTCTCCCTGTATTATTTCTATTAGTTTTTGGCATGTTCCCACCATTAGGCAGATCAAGAACATCGCTATTATCAAGTAATGATACCTCATCTTCCGAATCAATACTACCATCAAAAATTTCATCACAAACTTAGTACTGTTTGGTTTATAATTAGGATCACCTGTGCTACCATCGCTTTCTGAATCAGATCTATCTTCACTATGATCACTCCACGATCTGTTCATAACCTCCCAACTTTTTTCTGTGTTAAAAACTTTCTTCCCGCCATTTCCTTAAAAAAATGGCGTAAGCACACCATGTATCATTTTTGATACATAAAACTGAAATCATACTTTAATTTTTTATAAAAGATTAA
The DNA here is from genome assembly GCA_907164885.2 of Dolomedes plantarius. Classification (NCBI taxonomy): domain Eukaryota; kingdom Metazoa; phylum Arthropoda; class Arachnida; order Araneae; family Dolomedidae; genus Dolomedes; species Dolomedes plantarius. Next base: position 109,211,312 of record OU015496.1, read on the forward strand.
AGAAGTATTTTATAATTATAAAAGCTACGTACCTCTAAAATATATTTATAAAACTTTCAAAAATGTAAACTGACTTTAAAATACTGAAAATATAGCAAATACTAAGGCAGGTCTGGTATGAATTGAACGGCTATCTTTTACTGAGATCGCAGTTGTATTCCTGCTGCCATCTATCCTACGAAAATGTAACTAACAGTGATTAAAAGCTTTGCTATGATGTTTCAAAATTAATACAAAGTGCACAAGTGGATACAAAATTTTGCTTTTGAATATAAAGGGGAAAAATAACTTATGTATCAAATTTAATACAGTGTGCAGTGAAGGGTTTTAAAATTGTCCATAGCGCTTATGCGGGGATTTGAACCGGGGACGAGTCGCTCCGTAGTCCGATGCGATAACCATTCAGCCACAGAGTCCTTGAGAGAAAGCTCTTATGAAGGGGGCATAACGCTTTTTCGTTACGTGATGATTCCTGCCAGTTAGTACTGTAAGCCACGTAAAAGAACTTCGTTCCAAAAATTACTTCTTTTTGTTGAAGACATGAAGAGCGGTAAATTACTTCATTTTAAAATATGAAGCAATATCGCGATGAGACCAATGCAACTATTGACACGAATTACTTCAGCATAGCTTTAAAAAACATGAAGGATGGATTTGCTGAGAGAATCTACCAATTCAAAACAAACAAAAGTACTCTCGCGTTCATAGTAAATCCTCTCAACACAAATACAAATGAGATCAACATTGAGCCATTTGGAATTGATGCTGGATTGCTTCAAATGCAATTGCTAGATTTGAAAACCAAAGACTTGTGGAGTGGAAAGTTCACAGAACTCAAGAGCAAGTTGGAAGAGTTGGAGGTGCAGAAATGCATGCACATCGCGCAGCACAAGTGCTCTATAAGAAATTCCGCGAGTTGAGGCCCTCATATTCAGCGTATGGAATAGTCTTCCAGAATGCTACAGTGAGGTGAAGAAGTTAACATATGGAGTGCTGACGATCTTCGGGTCGACATATTCGTGCGAGCAAGCGTTCTCTTGCATGAATATAATAAAAAGTAAAGTTAGAAGTCAACTAACAAATAAAAATCTAGAGTCGTGCTTCAAACTTAAAACAACAAGTAATAAGCCAGGTTTAATCAAACTTTCAAAAGGCATGCAAAGCCAATGCTCCCATTGATGTAACTATCTATATTTGTGTTTTTATATGAATAAATATTATTCCGTATTTAAAGCCGTTTATTTTAAATCAAAAATCAAATATATATAAGCAAATACTAAAATATTGAAACGAAAATTTTTAGTGGCTCTTTAAAAACTGGGAAATTTTGTAAATTGTAACTTTTGGCTCTTCCGTTTCAATAGGTTGCCGACCCCTGTCCTAGACCTATGTATGTTAAACGGTAAGGTGACCTTTAGGCGCAGATGAAACGCGATACATACAAAGGAAGTGCTGGCTCTCTTGAAAATCCACGCGAGGAATGTCAGGTCGTTAGCGAAGTCATTAAATGGTCAACTTTTTACCGAGTGCCAGCGATCTAGCCATTCGCCCAGCGTCCTGTTCAATGCTTGGATTTCTATTGTCTCCAATTTGCAGTTGCAAAATGGATCCATTGCAGTTGGAATAGTGCTTTGAGGAGGTTGTGAGATAACTCAGGAACGTGACCGACGTATTGCTTATGGGGAAAATTGCCCACAACCAGGAAACACCAAGCGATAAGCGATGTTACGCCTGAAAACAAAATCAGGGTGATGGCCCAATGGCCAGGGCGATGGCTATCGGCACCAGATTCTGTGGGTTCGAATCCCAGTATTGGAATGGATGTATGTAGCTGTTTGAAATCGGCTGTAAGCTGTAGGTCCCGGTCTCATTATCCCTCGTGTAGCAAAAAACGGCCGTAGCGCTCTCTACCTACCTAAAAACTGAAAATGGTTCCATTGTTTGACCATGCATTTCCACGTGAAATTTCGTAATCCACGTGTTTTACATTTAGCGTTTTACCTTTCCTTATTGCAAAAGCTTAGCTGTAATGAGCATCACATAACTGCCTTAAACTCAAAAATAAGCTAAAATATTCTCATCATAAAGTTGTACGGGTGATGAAGATTTAATATTCAAAGCGACTAAATAATATGATTATTCACGGACATTATGTCACATATAAATGTGCATATATCAATATATTAATATCCACCATCTATCGTACGTTGACTCGCGACTCATCATTTAACGAAACTGACGTGCGATAACGCAGCGTTTTCCCGAATTCGTAAAATTTGCATTTAATTCAGCATCTGTCGAACAAATGTTTATTTGACGTTCATTAGCGGCGTGAAATAATTCCCGACAGCATCCAGTGTGACGCCAAAAATTTACGATTTTGATTTTGTCATTGTCTCATTAATGAATGATGCTTTCACCTAACGAAACCTCGTTAGGGCTTCGAGTACAATTTATGCCATCTCCTCGAAGGCAGAGGCCAATTTACGAGTTTGATTTTGTAATCCGAAACTTCCCCATTAAAATGCCTGATTTATCTAATTGGCGTTCATTAGGGCCGAGAGCACGATTTATGCTTATTCCGAAGTGGAGATATATGATTTTCATTTTGGAGGGCTTTTGGATTTAGCTGTTTACGAGGAGAAAAAATAAATTCTGAGGGGGTTTTTCAAACCAGGGAGAGAAGAGACATGTACATTTGTTAAGAACTGGAGTATTTAATTTAACTCAGAATTCCACCACAGAATATTAAACATGATCTGTTAAGTAAAATAAAATTCATGTAAGCTAATAAAAAGGTTCGAAATAAAAATATTTTGAGAAAGTGTCGGAAAATAATTTTCACGAATGGTGTTTTTATTAATGTTTTTAGTATGAATATGTTTATGGATATATAAAAATGATTATAGGGATCAAATTGGGAGGTGGGGGGGAGGCATCACATATCTATATAGGCCTAGTAGACAGAAGCGTTTTTAAGGATATTTGTTTTACTTTTGCTTTATTTCCATTATTCATTTTTAGGGCATCATGAGCAGAATACACGTTGAATATGCCTTATCCAAAATGCCTGGTAGGACGTATATTTCGGATTTTGAAAACCTATCATGGACAAAAGGGCGATATCTTAGATTGGGACTAAAGTCTACATACAAAATCCGTTTTTATTGCCTATGCACCTTAGACACAGCAGTTTAGGCAGTTTTATCGCCATATTTTGCACGTAAAGGAGCCCGTGATCACTGAATCTTTGAAAAGCTGAGGAGTCACAACCTCGGTGAGCTGTTCGTTACTCATAGGGTATTCTGCAGCTCTTTTTGACACATTCAATTATATCTCTGTTCTGCAAAAGAGAAAAAGGAAAAATAGTAAATTATCATATCCATAGGTTTCACTAGAGCTCCTTCTCAACCCAGACTGAATTGCCACTTCTATTCCCATGAGAGATAAGCTCTTGACGAAGTTTTGGAAAGGCTGCAATTTTTCTTTAGATGTACTATCACTATAAGGGAGGATGCGGTGGCCCAGCTGGCAAAGGCAGCGAGCCAGTGATCTAAACGTCACTGGTTCGATGCCGGTCGTTGACAAATCCACCGCCGTGTTTACTAATGGTGGCCGGGTCATGTAAAATATGTCGTAGGGGTAAATTCCAAGTTCTCGAATTTACCTCTGGAGGTGCGGGGACAAGTGTTTCAGTCTCGTCACTTGACTCGGTTCAATATTATGGAACCGGCCCATAGGGGGGTAATGCTGGTCCACCTATATGGTGCTCTTAGAAAAGTGGCCAGCAAAACCGTGGTGTCATATGGCGGTAAGGATAATGTCCAAGAAACCGTCTGCGCATTGGGGAAAAACTATTACTATAAGGCATTTAAATTTATATCCTATTCGTATATGTAAATGCAAGACTATTGTCTCATACATGTTTATCAAATATAAGTTTTAATACATAAGAATACTATTTCAGGCCCTCAATAAAGATATATGATTTAACTTTTGTATGAGGGTAGCCTTAATAAGGGTATTATCTAAGAGGGGTTTTGATAGAGTTTTTCTAATATAAAAATGATATAATAAGCGGTTGACACTTAAGATGGTACATCATTTGAAATCACAGATCTTCGATAACTTTGCTAAGCTCGGAGGAGTGTGTTCCCACATCAATTTTCTAATCCCAGATTAGGAAATACGCAGTTTTGAATTATGTTTTCTTGAATTAAGAATTTATCTTAAACGTAATGAATGTACGTTTTTTTAAAAGATTTATTTTATTTTATATTTTTCAGAAAACTAATTTTGTATCGATAAATGTCAGTATCTGAATACCCTGCAAAAAGTTAATTGAAGAAAAGTTTTAAGAAAAAAATTCTAAATTTATTATTTTTTATATGAAATTCTTCTGGAATTTATAAAAAACCGGAATTAAAAATATCTATTTGCTGGTCTATGGTAGGGGAAATTATTAAGGGGAAACTTTTCCATAGCCTAACATGGTGATCATACATCTGTGACGTCAACGGGTACAACAACTTCAGGGAGCACCCGTTCTAGCATATCTGATTCCCTCGATTCGGATTTAGATCGACTAATTTGACCTCTTGAAGTTATACGGCTTATGGCAGTTAAAAATGTTACTTAGCAACAAATTTACCTCTAAGGTTTAAATAAAGTACTATTAAAAAAGAGTTTATCAAAACTACTGTAAACTCTAAAGTAACGGACATTCTCTTTCTAATCTTTTTAATTAAGAACTATATACGATTTAAATAATTCTATATGAATACCTTCAAATCAGAGTCTTTAAAGCAAGATACTTCGTACTATTTATTATGAAATGCAAAAATATCAATAAATTGGAGTCATTTGGTTAAAAGTTTGGAGTAAAAATAATAAATTATCTGCTGATTATGGCAGTTTCTTTTCGCATGCTCCTTATCGCATAGATGTCTAAACATCCCAAATACAATTTTTGTATGGTTGGAACAATCTGCTGAATATCCATTCTTTATTTATTTTTTTATTGTTTTAGGAAGCCTAATCGCATTCCAGCCCTTTGAATAACCTAAGATAAGCAATGCAAAGTGGGCTACAAAATGCCACTTGAGTCAGCTCGGGCTTCAGGACCCTTGCGTATAGGTGGGACGATGCCTCCAGCTGAACGTCTCAGCCTCATATTAGTAAGAAAGTTCAAGTGGGAAATTTTACACATTCAGGAGACGAATTATGTAGTGTTACGTGTATGGTATCTTTGAATAAAGAATTCTTTTACGTAAAAACCCAGAAATCGTAATCAGCATTCGTGCGATTGTGAAATTTGGAGACAAAAATTGGGAACTACTAAGAGTTAACCTGGATTATATAAAACTCATTTTGAAATAGTTATTTGTTGGGGAATTAAATTTAAATCGGTCACTTTTACATCGAATAATTTCATGGCATTTCGAAGTTAAGGTAAATGTTGAATATGTTAGAGTTAAAATGTGTAATGGTGTTTGTCAGGCAAACAGAGGGTTCCAGGTTAGATTTCAGGTAAAATGTAACGTAATGCGGAAGACTGTGTTAAAGTACAGAGTGTGAAACTGTTTCTTGCTCGCTAGCCAAAATAATTCAAAACAATAATTCTTTAGGTACTAACATGACAGCTAGTTTGTAAACAGAAAAAAACTTCTAATAAGATTTTGTTCATTACTGATTTTTGTGATATTAATAGAAGACAGTTAACACAGAAATCATATAGACGAGTTTTGTATAGAATAAAGAACATGACGGGTAGTTTGTCAATCTTTTTTTGTTGTCTCAGAAGCCATTTCTATTTTTTTAACCAAATGAAGTTTTCATGTTTCATATGCGAAGTATTATTCATTTCATTTTCTTAGTTTTGATTATCACTATTCAAAATTATAATTTTCAACAGTTGTAGGATCATTTCTTAAATAGACAAAACTTTTGTTTCATGCAGAAGTGGATACAAAACTTCATTTCGGCGCCTCCCAAATTCAACTTACATAAAAAATTAGTTGATAGTACCAGAAAATTTATGTGCCACTTTTGGCAGTGATTCTAGATTCGCGATCTGTATGATATAAGGTTGGCCCAAATGAAAATGAAACTTTTTTTTTAAGCTGCAGTGGTTAAAGATCCATAGCTTTGCGTTTGCGCCAGTAGATGCTGTTGTATCTTATGAAACAAAGCTGCTGTCGTCACAAAGTGTCAGTGTTGTTTGAAAGTGTTTAAGCAAGGTTGTAGCCAATCTTGTATCCAACAATAGAGGAATAATTACTGACCGCGTAAAACAGCAACAGCGCAATCTGGTGACCAGCCGGAGTGAACAAAAGAGAAAAACTTTAGTAATGGCCAAGCATCTGACAGGTGTGCATGAATTACGCATTTGCCCTTTTATTTTGAATTTAAATGTTTTTCCGTGTGAAACTTACGATGTTTCAATAAGTATTTGTTACACTGAATCGTTCGTTTAATGAAGCAGTACGATCCCGCCATAAGGTGGCTATATACGGTCGTCACAGGGATTCGTCCAAACAGAGCGGTTATTAAATATTTCACGACATATGTCAGTGAAACTAAAATTTATCAACATAATATAGGGATGTGTACAGGCATAAACGTAGGTCTTAGTGCACAGTATCCAGATGACTTATGGAATTTCGTAATGGACGTGTGAGCACGGGACACGTCGACACTTTCACAAGGTTACTTAGCCATGCCGTGGAATCGACTGTCGTGGACAAGATTTGGAGGTCCTCGATCCCCCCTTTATAGCCCCGACCACATCTTCCCTTGGACTACCACATCCTCGTCCGACTGAAAAAGGCTCTCAAGGGTCATAGGTTTGTTAACGTTTCTCAGGTCCAGGACGCCGATCAAGACTGGTTCCAGAATCTAAGGAGCGCTAAGCCACTTGTTTGAACCGCCAATGCGTAGCATATAAGTAGCTCATGTATCATTTACTTGTTATATTATGTTTAGATATTCCAAACAAACCATTACAGAAAAATATCAAAACTCTCACTCTCATTAGGTCCACTCTTATAATACAATAAAATGGTCGTAATATTGCAAGTGGAAATGATATCTCTTCATATTAATAAATATAATCATTTATTTTATTTCCTTAAACTTAACCCTGCAATGGTCATGCCCTCACAGACGCCAACAGCAAATTGGTTTACATTTTGCATATTGATGGGTTGCTCTGTATGCCCAGCAGATGTCAGTACCTTCGAAGTGTGCGTGTATGAGTCATAACTAACAAACAAGACTCCTGCAGTTGCTATCATTCTTTTAAAGTAAACGGATGTATACAAAAACACCCGATTGGCCTTTCTCTAAATTTGTAAAAATTGCTAATAGAAATGCATTTTATAAAAATTTGCTTAATTTTTATTTATCCTATTGTAAAAATTGCTTACAAAAATTTCCTATTTTTTTTCGTTTGCTCTAACTTATTTTATTGTAAAAAGGGCATATAAAATTGCATTTAAAATTTTTTATTGGCTTTTGTTTACATACATCATATCTTTAACTTACTGTTTTAATGCATATTTATTTTTAAAAACAGAATAACTAAAACCGAAGTAAGATAGTTTGGCCTCTGTCAGACGCCACGCGACCATACCTGCAATATACGCGACCAGTGCAAGGTTAATTTATGGGAATATTTGAGAATTGTATATGAAAATTGCTCCACAAACTTCCTACAGTTCAACTAATGATCGAGAACTGGGTTGGAGAATTTGTATAACCGTATAAGCTTTTATTTATCGAACAATAAACTTATTTATAACTAAACATCAAGTTTGATTGATTGAGAGAAAAAAAACTTCCTAATCAGACTTACAAATCTATTCAGCTTGTGGTGTAGCCACAAGAAAAATGAGTTTTTTATTTCAGGAATCATAAAATTTAAATTCATCATTAATCATGAATTCCGCGAAATCTTCCATTTCCATCATGTTTATGCATTATAACAGTATAATTTTGTCATCATTCACGTGGAATGACGCTGACACAATAAACTCTATCAGTTAAAGCAGAAAATGTTTTGGAACTTAGACATTTTAGATGCTTTAGGAAAATAACTGACTGATAGTTAAGTACAAGGTGATACATTTCATATGGTTAATAAGGATATAAATTTTGTCCCATGATATCATCTTTAAAGATTATATTTTTTTTCTGACGGCGAGAACACGTGTTTCATTCAAAAAGGGGTAACATCAGTTGACATAGCAGGTATTCAGTCCGAATGTTAAGCTACAGGGGATTTTTTTCTCTCGGTATGTTTAAAATCACAAATTAGAAACTGCATATTTCTATTGTATATACAATAAAGAACCAAAAACTGGTGTAGGCGGGCTTATACAAATAACGTATATATACAACCAATCAGCGTTGCGCGATGCGGTCGGCAGTGCCTATGTAAGACAACAGGTGTCTGGCGAAGCTGTTAGATCGGTTCCTGGCACTACAATGGCAGTGATTTTGAATTTATGTGATTTTGAACGTGGTGATATAGTCGGCGCATGAGAGATAGGGCATAGCATCTCCGAGGTAGCGATCAAATTTGGATTTTCGCGCACGACCGCTTCACGAGTGTGCCATTAATATCAGGCATCCCGTAAAACATTAAATTTCTGACAGCTGTGCTGCCGGAAAAAGACCTTGAAAGAACGGGACCGTCGACGACTGACGAGAATCCTTAATCGAGATAAGCATGCAATACTTCCTCAAATTGCTGCGGATTTCACTGATGGGGCATCAACAAGCGTCAGTATGCAAACTGTTCAACGGACCGTCATTGATATGGGCTTTCGGATCGGCAGGCCCACTCGTGTACCGTTGTTGACCGCAAGGCACAAAGTTTTGCGCCTCACGTGGGCCCTCCAACATTTCCATTGGACTGTTGATGACTAGAAACGCGTTGCCTAGTCTTAAGTGTATCGTTTCTAATTGTATCGGGCTGATGGACGTGTACGGGGGTAGGGAGGCAACCTCACGAATCCATGAACCGTACAAACTCAACAGTTAATTCAAGCTGGTGGAGCCTCTGTGATTATATGGGGGGTGTGCAGTTGGCTGATATGAGACTCCTCATGCGTCTAGCGACGACTCTGATAGGTGACGAGTACATAAGCATCCTTTCCGATTATCTACACCCATTTATGTCCATTGTGCATTCTGACTGACTTGGACAATTCCAGCAGGATAATGTGACAACCCGCACGTTGAGAGTTGCTAGCACAAGTCGAGAGTGGCACCAGGATCACACCTCGAGCTTAAGACACTTCCATTGGCCACCCATATCCCCAGACATGAACATTATTGAGCATATCTGGGAACCCTTGCAACGTGCTGTTCAGAAAAGATCTCCGACCCCTTGCTCTCCTATGGATTCATGGTGTGAATTGCCTCCAGGATACCTTCTGACATTAGTCGAGTCCATGCCACGTCGTGTTGCAGCACATCTGCGTTCTCTTGTGGGCCCTACATAATATTAGGCAGGTGTACCACTTTTTTTGGTTCTTCAGTGTGTGTGTGTGTGTGTGCGCGTGTGTGCGTCCGTATGTTTTTTTTCGGGGGCAATATGTTTGGTAGACGTTTAAATTAAAAATACGTTGGTATTAAAATTTTAAATACTTCCACAGCATTATTTTTCGCTAAGTATTAAATTATTTTCGTCTATTGTTTATAGTATTAAAGTTTTTTATAGTACAAGTCTTGTTATTTATAGATCCTATGATAATGAAATATTTTGATTATGATATGACGTATAAATCCTGTGTTTTGTAGGTCATACGAACCTCTAAATATGTTTCCCTGATAATGAAAGTTTGGACTTAAAATTTAATTATTCACTATCATCAAATTCTAACTAACCCTCAAAGGATTTTTTAGAAATATTATAAAATGATTTTAATATAATGTCTATAGTAAAAAAGCATTTTAAAACAAAATATTTTCATATTTCAAACAATACTACGCGCTTTACATTTAAAAGTCCTTCCATAGGATTGGTAAACAAATTAAGGTAATAATGATTGTAGAGTGATACTACTCCTGAAATGCATTCTTTTTGTAAAGGTTTAATTTTATTCCATAAAAGTTTCAGATCATAAATTCTTCATTAATAAAATTCCTTAAGGACAGTTAATGACAAGCTTGAAAATTTTCACCTGAGAAATATTAACAAGATTCCAATTCTTTAAAAAGCATTTTAAAGAAAAATTGTATCAAAGAAATTCCTTTCCAGCTTTTAAGAATACGCATTTACATCTAAACTATTCATATCTAAACTTTGGAATTTCCAAACATAATGGCTTTTTTACTCTCTGAGTTTAAAATGAAAAGCCGACAGAAAGAATTCGAAGTCTCGCATAATATCTTTGTTAATATTCTTGGGCATATGAAGGTTTTATACCTTTATTCTTACATAGATATGTCGAAGTGTTTAAAATTACATTTCTTCTTTAGTTTAACATGTTTAAGTGTTGACACTGATTTTACATTTTGTGTAGCATTATTTTATTTTAGAGTCACGAAAATAAACGGTATAAAACCTTATGTAGTTTAACTGTGAATAGAATTTACTGAACACTTGTTGGCCTATAAAAATATATTAAAATATTTCTTCAGCAGGCTCAATAATTAAAAAAACGCACAAGTAAAAAGAGCAAATTTGAAATACAAATAGATAAATTGCAGATTATTATTTACCGATATTTGTAAATTTAAAATTACTGATTTGAAGTGTGAATATACTTTTGTTCGATATAAAAACACTGTAAAATGTTCCACGGGTATATAACATCGTATAATTTAGTAGTAAAATTTTGCAGTTTGTAAATATGGAGAAATGTTGAGAATGAGCAAAATTTCACTTATTAAATACCCCTACAAACCATTTATTTACAAAATAAACAATACAGCTTGGCTAAATATGTGTTTCTCAAATATGCAAGGAAGGAAAATGGGACTGAAGCTTACACACAGACTAGGAACCAGAGTGAAGACATCCGGTAATATTCCGACAGCTATATACTACCAAGGTCATAATCTCAAAATTTCCTGTTCTATTAACAGCTCTTTCACAGCGTTCATTGATTTAACAATAAAATATGGCTCTTGAATCAAAAACAATCTTCTACATATGATTATTAAAAATTTACTAAAGTTTCTGCTTCATGTTTTCAATAGATAGAACTGTAACAACTAAAATTAAACCTGTCAATAAAAGAAACAAAAGAATATGTTACAATAAGAAAACACGAAAGCGTTTAATTTCGTCAGATCACAAATACTTTCGACATAAATTATACCTTTTTATTCTGTAAACACCCCACGATGATCAATTGAAGTATTCAATTGATCTGAGTTTCACCACAGAGTTGTTCAAATTTATCTAAGAAAATTGAAAGGAACACGTCACATTATTTTCATACGGATGTTCGTTCTTAAGGGACAGTGGACCTTCAAACCTAACTTTTTTTGTTTTGAATGGACTTGATTGAAATTCGAATATGTGATTAGTACCATAGATATGTAAAAGTGGTTAAAATTTAAAGATGAAATAATAATTTATGAATTATTAATTATTAATTATATCAAAAATTGGCCTCATTAAAAATGTTCCATGCGCATTTCTTTTGTATATAATATGGTAATTTTTTTACAGGATACCTTATAGAACTAACAATGAAACTTATCACTTATTTTAAGCATTCTTTAAAAATATAAAGAGAAAAAAATAATAGGGAAAACACCCTTTTTATGACGCAAAATACCTATAAATCATCTTTTCGAGTACAAAATTTAGAAATTCTAAGCTACGAAGCATCATTTTTTTCAATAAGATTTATTTGATATACAGTTAAGTATATAAAACTTAAATTTCAAAGCAATACGATAGTTAAAAATGCGCCCAGAGCAGTTTGAAAATTCGTATGACACGAAAATTTTTATTTTAAGAAAAACACATGTAAAGTGATTGCTATTAGTAACCACATAATATCTAAATTAAATACAAATTCCTGTAACTAGGAAAGTAATCGCAGAAATTAAAAATTCTTTTTGCAACACATTCCTACTCGTCCGTAGTTTCACAATTCAATAAAATATAAAAAAATCGAATTTTTGAACAAATTTCACAATTTTGAAAGTCCACTGTCCCCTTAGGTGCAGAGACACATAAAATGAATGGTTTTCTAAAAATCAGCTTATGGGGAGTTCCCTCAGCATATCCGAAGGGACTGGATATCGCTGAGTATATTCAGTCCCTCAGTATATAAAAATAAATTGGTCTTTTGAGCACTACAGTCTTCTTTGATTGTACATGAGCTAAAACACTAAGGACAGTTCAAGGCTGATTTTAACCGGGAATGAACACCCATGATAAAACGAGATGAAAACCAACTAACGTTAACTTAGAGAGTAGCATGGAATATTTAGAGTAGAAAAAAAGGGAACAGTATTTTCAAACCTATTATTTATGTGCAAAATAATGGTGCTTTAAATTGTTTATTTATTACAAATTCCCGGAAGATTGGCTACGACTCCATTTATCCTCAGTAAAGGGCGAGACTGCTGGCCATTCATTTAAGGGGGTACCGTATAGGTGGACAGCATTTGCCCCTAAAAGTCGGTCCCGTAATTTAGAACCGAGTCAAGTGACGAGACCCCAACACTTGACCCCGCACCTCCAGAGGTAAATCTGAGAACTTGGAGGACTTTGCAGCCATGACAGATATTACGTGCACCGCCTCCATTAGCGAATACGGCGGAGAATTTTGTCAGCGACCGGCATCGAACCCGCAACCCTCAGATCACTGCCTCGACGCCTTTGGCAACCGGGCCACCACGGCCTGTGCTTTAAATTGTTAATGACTTAAATTATGAGCTTTACTCATCTCAATTCTTAAACAAAAGTTCGTCTTTAATCCCATACATCTAAACAGCTTAAAATAGTCCACTATATTTGCACAAAATATAGTACTCCTGTTATGAAAAATAACAGATTAATTTTTTTTTAACTACCATCAGGTGTTGCCGAGTTATGGGTATTTCAGTCTCTTGTTCCCATTAACTACAGTTGGCGATTTTATAGGCTTTCGATGATTTTTATAAGGTTTCAAAAGCTACCTTACACTCAAAAGTTTCCAGATTTGGTCTGAAATCACCCCAGAATGTAATAAAAACATGATTAGTTGCTAATTATAACTACATCCACTTTATAAAAATCAAACTTTATAGTGTCATTTAGAAGGGAAGGCGAAGATCTGTTCATATTAAATTTCACTACTGTCATTAGCAAGGTAAAATGAGTGTATTTTTATATTTAACGTTAAACTATTTTTATTTATTTTTAAAAATATGATAGTTCAGTAACGTGGTTCTGAACCAGGAATAAAAAGCATTTGTGGAAGATCAAAAATGAACCAAAAATGATTTATAACACTATGATAAGTTACTACAAAAAAATGATAAATCATTTAATTACGGTTCTTGAATCATTAAAATCACAAATTGATTGAAATGTTCAATTAAATTTGAGAAAAAAACTTATTTCTATGCACCTATGAAATGAACTCTATTTCTCTCTAAATCCATGAACCAACGGGTTACGGGTCGTCTAGTATAATACAGGTTGTCCGGGTTAAAAATATCCAAAAGTTATGGCTTATTTTTCGGAACTACCCATTAAATTAAAAAAAATATTTAAATATAAAGATCACCTCATTAAGTTTTAATATCAATCAGAGATTTCGATCATAGTGTCACATATTTCGATGTGTGCACCTTTTGTAGCATGACAAACGTCTAAATGGTAATCCAGTTCTCTCCAAGTGTTTTGTAGCATATCAGGAGTTATTACACGAATTGCTTCAATGATACGCTTCTTAAACTCCTTCACAGCTTCGATTTTTTATTTATACACAACGGATTTAATGAATCCCCAAGCAAAAAAGTCTAATACTTCCTGATTTGCTACGAAAAACTTTGAGAGAACGGGATTACCATTTAGACGTTAGTCGTGCTACAAAAGGTGAACACATCTATGATGCTATGATCGAAATCTATGATTGATATTAAATCTTGGAGGGGTGTTCTTTCTATTTAAATATTTTTTTAAAAATTCTAATGGATAGTTCCGTAAAAATAAATCATAACTTTTGGATACTTTCAGCCCGAACACCCTGTATATGAAAATCAGTTACTACCAGTTCCTCTCTCGGAAGATATTTTTGTCTATGTGTTTCCCTTCTGAAATCGAAATTTTCCTGCAATAAAATATTTATTGTAGTTTCTCTGAATATTTCATTACATTCTGGATAAAATTCATTTTGCGAGCCATTTTTATCCTTCTCCCCTGGATTAAATGTTATCGCAAAAATATCCTATTTGCCTCAGTTTTTTTTCTGTAATCTGAAAAAAAAATCAGAAGCATTTTCACTTTACCGTAGCGTAATTTCTCGAAGACGCGAGAAAGTTCCGGAAATTTGCTACTCACAAAACCCGCAAAAATGGATAAAATCTATTACTTTAAATAAAAAAAATATATTTTCGGGAAAAAAAATTCTCTCCAAAAATTACTTTCATGCATATTTAATATCATATGCAGCTGCGTTTAAAATACTTCATTTCGATCCATAAGAACACAAGATGCCCATCCTATTATCGTTCTCAAGCATCTTTAATGCGAAAATTCACTCAATAAATTTTTCGTAAAACTATCTTGTTTTAAGCAGACTAATGACCCTGGAAGTTGGATGTAAATCACCCATGAAATATTTACAAAATTCTAAAACTCCTTAATTTACTGTGATGATAAATACCTTCATTATGAAGAAGTCCATCATACATTTTTGAAATACACTATCGTGGGGATTTAATGATACGAACTTAACTGCCGGGGCTAAAAGCGAGTGAAGGCTCACTCTAAAATTCTTCAAGCGATATCTTGCACAAATTGGAAGAGGCACATCCCCTGCTGTCCGCTTCAGTTCGTTCCTAATTACTCAGCCGCGCATAAGAAAATGTTTCTATATTTATGTGCGCTTGAAATTCCGAAGAAATTGCCTCATGTTATAATAATTCTTTGATTCTTATATGAGCATCATGCATTCCCGAGAACTTAATGACTCATTTTCATTTGCGGGTGAAACTCGGGCAGTAAAATACTTTTGTTTCTTTATTATCGATGCAAAGGACTTCAGAAATCTCTTTTACATCATTGAAGCTCCTGTGGTTGTAGAAATAATTCTAGTAGGGGCGTTAATATGGTTGATCATTTACATTTAGGCGTGGTTAGACCTTAATTTAATAGCAATTATTTATATTTGGCCACACACCGTTCGGCCACGAGGAGTCAAGCAAATTTCCTCGTCACAGCGAATTGCGAATTTATTTTGATATAATGTGTTTAAACACATTAAAACTCTCGTGTTTTTATAGTTCGGGAACATATATTTATTATTCCTCCTTATTTTGAGGAGTAACTTCTCTATCTTAAACGTTTTAGTTGTATTATTTCCATGTTTTTATTAACTCGCTTTCTTGTTTGTTTGTTTGTGTGTGAGTGTTTGTCCAGTAAAAATCTTGCAATCAATTTTTAACTAATTTCCCGACTAGCTAGACATTTGAAACTTTTAGAATAGCTCAGAACGCTATGACAATGCCTTCTTTTGATACTTTTAGCCATCTTTAATCAGAATTGAATTCATTTTCAGTTAATTTTGTTTTGTAGAATAGTGCAGCCATCTATCACCCGGGACGGGAGCGAAAAGTTAAACGCAAGTTAACTTCCAATTAACTTCATTTTGTTTCACGTTTATGGGATAATTCATCAAAAAATTTTTAAAAAGGTATTTATTAATAGATAGAATTGTCAAGTTTATATGATTCAACAGAAAATTTAAAAACATGGTATATAAAAAGTTCTTTTTATCTTGTAATTATTTTTCATTTTAAATCACCTATCATGCAAATACAATAAAAATTTTAAGTTAAATAAAACGCAGAAATAACCACGTTATTTTTTTATCTTTTTTCAGGTTCACCCCTTCTTAGCAATGTAATCGCAGACGACCTCCTCTGATCTCAGTTCTTTCCTTTCTACCTGATTTGTGATCGTATCAAAGTATTTCTATTAGATGCCTTATTAAAAGCTACTATTATCTCTTTCTGGGATCCTGTATAAGTGTATAAATACATGTAATTTTTTTCAGTTAGTCTGTGTCTACATCTGTTGTAGCTTGAATAAGTTGTAATGACTTTACGCCCCTTTCACACTCGGGGTACCTGAGAGAGCCTAACGGCAAGACGTCCATTATCAATCTACCGTATTCTTCGGTGTCAGTCGCTTTGTCACCAAATTGTGGCAGACGCCGCGTCGCCTGTCGGACAATTAGGAGGTCGTCTTCTCTAAGAAAACCCCCCTGCTTGCAGACAAAGCCTGTTCAGAGGATAATCACTTAGCCTTTTAGCGGAAGACGCGGAATGGTCTGAAGACGGTCTATGAAAGGGTTCAAAGGGAGCACGCTTCAACCACCCACAGAGATGGGCGAGGATATATATTCGCCACCTTGATGTAAATGGGGGCAGTTGACGATTCTTTTTTGCAGGGTGGACACCCCTCGTCGGCCAGACATCGGAGCTTGCGGTTTTCTTGCCGTTCCTCTCATGATATCCTGAACCCGCGAAATATCTTTAGATAATGTTTATTTTGTAATTATTGTATAAAGCCTATATTTAATCTAGATGCCAATAAAGCATTTTGTAAATATTAAAGGCTGTCAGTCTTGGTTTTAGGCGAAGTCCTTACAGACTGTTATTAAATGGTGTCAGAAGAGGGATAGGATATCAGTGATGATCGATAGGATTACAGGTAGGCCGATTCTTTTTATCAGATTCTGGCTTTGATTTAAAAACTAAATAATGGTTTTGTATAAATGCAATAAGTAAAAATTATTTTATTGTGTTTTTAAATGGTATATTTATAAGTAGCCATTTAGAGTTCGCATTAAGAACTGATATTTTAGAAATTTTGATGAATTAAATCAATTTCTGTGTTTTAATGGTGTATGAGTTAATCATTTGAAGTTCTAAGTAGGAACTATTGTTTTAGGAATTGTGATAAGTAAAACCAATTTCTGTGTGTTTTTATGGTATATGAATGAGTAACCATTTAGTGTTCAAGTAAAGAACCAATATTTTGTTTGTTAGGAATTGCAATAAGTTTAGCCAATTTCTGTGTTTTGTTAATTGCAAATACTATATGTTTTTCTCTATTTTTAAAGAAAGTGAATTTTTTTTGCTTTTGATAATAACAGCGTTTATTTAGTTTTTTTTTCTTTTAATAGTAACAGATATATTTAAGTTTCTTATGCTTTGATATTAACAGTGATAATTTAGTATTTGTGTATTACTGTGTTGGAAATCTATATAGAGTGTTGATTAACTTGAGAATTCTGTTTATGTGTATTCAGTATAAGAGTTCGGTATTTTGATTTGATAGGTATTGAGTAAATTGTGAATGTTTATATTGTGCGGTGCTAGTTTGGTGTTCATAAGGGCTAAAATTATAGTTCAGTCTAAAATTGATCAGTTTTGAACTTGTTAGTTCCGGTTAGGACACATACCGTCGGAAGGTATAGCTAGTAGCTGAGGGATAATTTTATTGTTTATCATAAAATTAGTAATCCTAAAGTTGGAAAAATGTCCTTTCTAACTAAGGGTAAGAAAGAGGACCTTTTAGAGCTTTCGGAGGAGTTAGGAGGACTAGCTGACGATACGCTTAAGATTTTCGAAATTAAGAAGATCATTACAGAAAATGAAAATTACGTCGAAGAAGACGCTAGACTCGCACTAGAGCGTATTATTGAAGATAGAAAGGAACGTGAAGAGAGACTTCGCAAAGAAGAGAAAGAAGCGAAACGAGAAGAGAGAGAGAGAGAAGACAAAATTCGTCAAGACCAACTTACTCTCGAAATGAGGAGACTGGAATTAGGAATTAATGGAGACAATAGAGCCCGAAATGGGAGGGACAGAGATGCAGACGCAACTCTCAGCGAACATTCAGCAGACGAACATTCAGCTCCTTAAAACCATACAGAAATTTGACGAGAAACGGGACGAAATGGGCCTGTACCTAATTAATTTCGAGAGAAGAGCAGAGATGGCGGGAGTCCCTAAACAAGATTGGGTGCCATATTTGTTAGGGGTACTAACCCCAGAAATTTCCAACATGATGGCCAGAGAATCGCCAGAACAGGCAAAAGATTATGACTACGTCAAAGAGATGATTCTCCAGAGATTTAGGATGAATACAGAGAAATTAAAACAACTGTTTTATCGCCATCCTAAACTCGCAGATAAGTCATGGAGGAATTATGCCCATGAGCTTAGTGGCTATTATGATGAATGGATAGCATATTTAGAAATCACTACATTTAAGAAACTGAGAGACCTACACATAACAGAACAGATGAAGAGACGGGTACCTACCGATATAAATGATCTTTTTTTGGAGCAGTGGATGCAGATTAATACTCCTTTAGAATTAGTGGAAAAAATCGATAAGTATGAAAGCTTACAAGACAGTTTCCGAACAAGAGAATTCCCAAAGAATTTAAGTCCACAGATAAAATTAATAAGCCATTTAACAATAACCATAAATTTAAGGAAGAGAAGAAAGAAAAAAAAGATGTGGAAAAAGAAGCTTCTAGTGGACAAAACAAGGAAAGAATTTTTGAGAAAAGAAAACAGCTCCGTTGTTACGAGTGTGGTTCTTATGACCATCTGAGACCACAGTGCCCTAAACTTAAAGAGACGGAAATTATCGCGGCAACAGAAACTAGTGGAGGAGACTCGAATGGCGTGATGACTCCTTATATCAGTCAGGGAGTCGTTAATGGAAAATCTACGTCTATTCTGAGAGACACAGGAGCGAGCATTGATCTGATTTCTAAAAATTTGGTACAACCCCATATGTACACAGGAGAGCACGTTTATGTCAGTGCACCTTTGTTAGATTCATCCGTTTGCTTACCTATAGCAGAGGTCGATTTAAAATGTGAATGGGGCCACACCATAACTAGAGCAGCTGTCAGCAATACGGATTTCGAGCAGAAACACTATTTGTTAGGAAATAAAACGGCAGCCTTGCTTGAGAAGATCAACAGGAATGTAGAAGTTCCGGTGAAAAAGACTGTGCAAACTCGGGCCGAAAAACTAAAATTAGATAGAGAAAGACTAGATACGGGAGATGAAATAACGAAAATAGAGCAAGTGATCCCCGGAGCAGAAGCGGTAGAAGAAATCCCTGCTGAAGAGAGCGCGACTATCTTGCCTCTCCAGGAGAAACAAATAATTACTCCCGACTTATTAAAGACTTCACCCGAAGAATTTAGAGTTGCACAAAGTGAGGACGAAGAATTAAAAGTAATTTTTGATAGGGCGAAAAAGAAGACGCCCGAAGAAAATAAGTACGTAGTGGTAAAAGAGATGTTATTTTACCAGAAAAAAAAATAACGATGGAACCACTAGAAAACTACTTATTGTGCCTCGAAAGTATCGAGAGAAATTAAAAAGACTCTGCCACGAACAAACAAATGTTCATTTAGGCGTTGCTAAGATGAAAGAATCGTTAACTCAGTATTTTTACTGGCCATATTGTCACTTAGACATAAATGATTACGTGTCGGCTTGTGACAAATGTCAAAATGGGAAATGCCCTAATGTTAAGAATTATAAGAAACGTCTTAACACTGTTAATTCCCGCCGAACACCAGGCTAAGCCGAAGTTTAATCGTAAAATTTTAAATGTATATTATAAGTATGTTGATTAATTGTAGTTTCAGTGTAAAAATGTGACCAGAAATTAATGTGTATTCGTTTGAGTAATGTTTTTTTTATGAATTGTAACATGTAATTGTTTGTAAATTTGAACAACTCGACCATAGAAGTTGAGTTTTGCTATAAAGGAAAATTCAGGTGAAATTCCTTTGACGTTATCATAATATAACGGTTTTGTAGTGGCAAACGCCATATGACGGTTTTATGTATGCCGTGTTGGAATGCCTCAGATAGGCTTTAATTAATGTTCAATTGTAACATTTTATGTTCTGTTTTGTTTGTTGCATAAGCCAGTAGAATGCCTCAGAAAGGTATTGGCTAACTTTTAAATGCAAATGTGTATGTTTTTGTGTATACCTAAGAAGGTAGTAATTGGAGTCAAAGTGCACTCCGTACGGTGTTTGAATACCGCAATTGGATGATTTATTGTGAAATCGATAAGTTTTGTCTGAAGAGTTGTTACGACAACAGATAAATGTAAGTGTTGTCAAAGAAACAAAGTGATTAAAAGGAATGTGAGGTTTGTGAATTTTTTTTTGAAGAGTTTGGTGATCCTTACATTTGTAAACTGTCCAGACAGATAATCCTACCTAATGGTGATTGGCCTTCAGGCCACGAAGAACTGTTGATGTATGCCAATGCGAGGCAATTCTCAATTAACGCATTCGCACTTTCACCGTGATCATCGTTAGTTGCTTTCAATGGGGGCACCGCATAGGTAAACCAACAGTACCCCTGGTACCACCTCAATTTTGATAAACTATCCTCAGGGGCAACATCTGGGAGCCTCCTACCTTCTCCCACCCTCTCAGACATCATAGAAATACATTCCGGTCCAGATTTAATGAACCCTTATCCTGCCTAGACACGAAGGCATATAATGACATTCGTCGGGATTCGAACAAAACCAAAGCCCAGCGCGCCACCACTACACTACCTTGGGCCAATTAATGCGAAACTGGTTGACGCTCTTTAACTTTTTAGTGGGGAAATTAAGAAACTGTATGTTCCTGCTATACATTTTCCACAACCCCCCTTGTAAGTTATAACATTCAAGACTGCTTCTGTACCTGTCTGCTATTAGAACGTGTTATAGATATGAATGTGTCAATAGATATGAGTGCACGGTAAAAGAAAGAGTGTATTACGATATTTTACCAACCAGATCAGTTCAATTGACATACGGCCGAAAGCTGATGTCATTCAAAAAGATATAATGGATATTATAAAGTACATATTGTGTAATTCTAGAATATAAGTTTCATGGTACATGTTAGTTTTATTGTAATAACCATGGTACTCATAATCTAATTAAAGAACGGGATTTTTTTTACCAATGTTTAATGTTTTCATTACGCATAGGATTTAGAATTTATAACGTTACAATTTTATACATTTTCCTTACACTTCTAATCTATATATATATATTTATATAAAACAGTTCCGCAACTGACTGACTGACATATAACGCATAGACCAAATCGCTGGACCTAAAGGGCTGAAATTTTGCAAGGCGATTCTTTTTATAGTGTAGGGCTGCACTAAGAGAGATTTTTGAAAAATTCTTCTTAGATTTTTTAAAATAAAATTTTAAAGCTGTATTTGTAACATTCTTTAAAGTTTGCATTTAAAATAATAATCCGAGGGTTATAAAATTTATATCACGAGAAAGATCATAAACATTCCCTTAAAATGAAATCTTTTTCGTGTCAGAGTGTATTTCTCAAATTAATAATTTTGCAAAAAAAAATAAATAAAAAGCCACTATACAAAATATTCTAATTATTATATGTTCTAGCTTCATTTAAAAAATCTTTACCTCCATTTTCTGATTTTTGGTGAATTTTTAAAGATTAATTTTTGGAATTTAATTTATTAAATGCTGATCACTTGGCTTTTTTCTTTTTGTGATACATAAAACAAATTTTGCGTCACGTGCATAACAATGAAATAGACAAAGAAAAAAAAATCCTTGCTAATGCGGCAGACGATTGGACATTATCCAAACAATTATTAAAATACAGTAAAACAAATGTTCCTCAAACTGGATTATATTCTTTAGTATGTTCTATTAGATTTAATTTGAATATTTTCTTCATTATTTTGTCTATAAAAATATCCGTTATGATTTTTTTATAAATATATTTTTTCGTTTTTTTTACACCAATTGCATACATTGATCGTTGTATTTATTTTAAATATCTATATATTTTTTTGGCATTAACTGCATACATTGACCGTTGTATTTAATTTCAATGTCCTCCGTAGCAAAGTACGGGTTTTCAGCTAGTTTATCATAAAAACCTTAAAACAATTCTCAGTTTTCAAAACGTTTTAACTCAATATGCATTTAAAATGAAGAACTATAATTAACAGATTATTTTATAGAATCATAGAAATCCTAAATCCCACAGTAGATAAAATCAAACCTCCAAAAGTTGAATGTGTTTTCTTTTTCATTCCGATCCTTAACTATCAGTTCCCTAACCCTGATTGACAGGAATTCTACGTGACGAGGAAAGTAAAAATGCATTTATCTTCGTAAGAGGACATATACGTCAGTCTGTAATACTGAGTGACAGATTGATGGAGACTATAAAAGTATTAAAAAGTAATTATGCTCAGAAAGCTCCTCTAACTTCTCACGATGACAGGTCCCTTTTAAGTTAGTAACTAAGTATTGGCTAGTTATTTTTTAGCTTAACACCATAATAAAATGAATTAGTGTAATTTTCGATATGTGAAAGTTAGAAATATGCAGGTGTACATGTAAGGTCAAAAATAAGCTCTCCAGTTAGTAATTATATTATATAAATTATATTTATGTATTATATAAAATTATGCATGCATGTATGAACGTTTCTATGGTAAATCACATGAATCTTTTAATAACCAACGGCTTTTATAAATTACAGCCTATATTTTTTAAATATTAAATTTATGATCGCATATATGTAAAACACATCTGTTTCTTTAAGAGCAGTTGTAACTTTTACGTAAGTTTACAAGTATCATTTTTAGATCTATGTTCGATTGTATGTACTACTCATGATATTTGCTTGATTTTCACGAAATTTTTTGAGTAACTGCTTATAAAACTGTTTATTATACATATATGCAATATTTCAAAGTAATTAAAGAAAAAATTATTTTTATGCATAAAAAGTTAATAATTTTTTTAATCGAGCATTTTGCAGTCAACTACTGCGCGTATTCTGTCAAAAAACAGTATTAAGATACAGTAATAGTTTACTATATGTGATTACAATACTTCAGGCAACAGAATCCACCAACATTTTTTAACTTTAACATATTTTGATTTTTGTAAAGAATTTTTTTATAAGCTTTTACTCAGTCATTTTTGAAATTTCTAATTAAAAATAGCGCGTACTAAAATGTTTTAATGTATTTTAGAATAACATTGGATTAACATTATATATACTCGTATAATCAATAAGTTCGGGGACTACGCTCCCCCTCATGCCCGGTGTGTGGGAGAACCGAAATAATGATGTGGTTTGAAAGTCTGGTTATCTGCGTACGCGTGAGACGTCTCATGACGCTTTGCACAACTGCTAAGGCGCGCAGCTCACCATTTGGTTGCAGACTGTCAGCCTATGATGTCGATGTAGCAAAATGTCCTTTTTGGAGCAACGTTCCAACATTAAATTCTGCTACAAATTAGGAAGAACCGCTGCAGAAACGTTACGGTTACTGCAAAAAGCGTATCGAGATGAAGCTATGTGCAGATCGAAAGTTTTCAAATGGTACAGTTTGTTTAAAAATGGGAGAGACGCTGTTGCAGATGATCCGTGAAGTGGGTGGCCAGTGACCCCACGAACGGAGGTGAACATCCAACGGGTAGGAGCAGTAGTTGTTTGGTTGAAGTTTATTGCTGCAAGGTCCAGAAAGGACAAGCTGCGCCAAACACAAGGTAACATCGTCAACAAATGGTATGTACAGGTTCTTCGTCGTCTCCGGGAGGCAATCCGTGGTAAACGTCCACACGTTTGGAAATCCAACATATGGATGTTGTTGCATGACAATGTCGTGGGGCACCGATCCCTGATGGTGCAACAATCCCTTGCTAAACATGGCACCACAGTTCTGACAAATCCCCCGTATTCCCCAGACCTTGCTCCTTGCGAT
Organism: Dolomedes plantarius; assembly: GCA_907164885.2. NCBI lineage: Eukaryota > Metazoa > Arthropoda > Arachnida > Araneae > Dolomedidae > Dolomedes > Dolomedes plantarius. Next base: position 109,235,327 of record OU015496.1, read on the forward strand.
TTCTACCTGCTCCCGAAACTGAAAGATCGCATCAAGGGCAAGCGGTTTGCAAATGTCGAAGAAGTGATGGCAACAGCGACAACCGCTTTACGACAGCTCTCACGCAACGGTTTCCAGGACTGTTTCCAGAAGCTGTATGAACGCTTGCAGAAGTGTATAGTTGCGGAAGGACATTATTTTGAAGGTGATTGTGTTCAGAAGACTTTGTAAGTGTATTCGTTGTTGTAGTAAATAAAGTCCCCGAATTTATTGACTGTACGAGTATATAATATATCGCTACGGTATATAAATTCTTGACAATGCTCATTTAATAATATAACAATTTCAGGTAGTCTCTTCTAATGAAACTACCGCGGGTTATTAACGTAGAATTACTTATCGTTACTTACCTCTTTTGTATGTATATATGTATGTATGTGTTATGCATATATGTATCTATATATATATATATTTATGTCAAAATTTTGACGCATTTTGGCATTTTTCTTTTTAGCTGTTTACTGCTTGCCCAAACGATACAGACTGGGTTTCGCTCACTGCCAAAATTATAACTCGCGACGATGGACGGTTTTAGCGTCTGAAATTTTGCTTTCCGGTGAACAGTTATGGAGGAACGTAATCCTACGTTTAAAGGTAAGAAAAGGTAGTAACTAAGTATAGTCTAGTTATTTTTTAGCTTAGCAAAATAATATAATGAATTAGTATAATTTTCGATGTGTGAACGATATGAATATGCAGGTGCACATGTTAGGTCAAAAATAAGTTCTTAAGCTAATTATCATGATATATAAATTATATTTCTATATTATATAAAGTTATACATGCATGTATGAACGTTTGTACGTTAAGTGCCACAAATCTTTTAATAACCAACTAATGTTATAAATTACACCCTACGTTATTTAAAATATTACATACATTCATCATTGTATATATCTCAAATAAATTTCTTTCTTTAAAACATATTATATAAATTATCTCGCTGTACTATACATTTTTTTTACAGTGTTCATCTAATAATAAAGAAGGCAAGAAAAATAAACTACGTACAAAATAATACGCACTTGCATAACCCTTTTTAGAAATACTGCTTCTGTACCACACACAGGCCATTACTTAAGAGATCCAATAATAATTTTAAATTTCTGTGTGTCCCATTTTAGCCCTTTATGGCTTTTATCTTCAGCTTTTGCAGTTCTTTACTTTATTTCGTAATTACTTAATGCTTAGCGAAAAAAAACTTCAAAGTTCAAAATAAATTCTCCAAGGGACTGAAGTCTGAGATAATAAAAAGAACAAGAATGCAAGAAAAGAGATCCAAATTTAATCAAATAAAATATAAAATAACTTTATCAGTTGCTATCTTCCGGGATTAACTCGAAGTTCTTTTTTTGTTTTTGGACGAAATAAAAGCCTATTGTTGCTCGATTATTTTCACAAATTTAATTTTGATATGTTTAGGTCTTTCCATTTTAAATCTTTGGGTAATAAAAAGCTAGATTTTATTTCGCTGTCTCTTCCTATTTTCAGTAAGGACGTTCATTAAGGTATTCCATTTCTTCCGAGAACGATTTTTTAAAATTTTTCCTTTACAATAAAAAGTACTGGATTTTATCAAATGAATTGTCCCACACGTACATTCATACTAACATATATTCATACATATTGTTCCGTTTTCCTGGGTTCGATAAGATTGAATAAAATCTCTTCATAAGGTGAACACAAAATAAAATTTATTATTCTGTAAATTCTTCAGACGCATACACAAATTCAAACAAAAAACACGTAACAACTGTCTTCTATATTGCAGAAAACTTTAAAAACACAAGTCAGGATAACAGAGTCTTCAATACAATACTCGCCTACCGCGCTTTCAATACATTCAATTCTCAGGAGAAAAGAACACTGAGATCCAATGCCAATGTCAGGTATATTTATAGGCATCCAAGCTCCCTCTATTGGTCAACCAACTAAATATTACTAGAAGATTCCAGAAAGGTCTAGAAAGTTGGCGACCAAAATAAGTCACCAATTTCATCGCCAATTTGGCGATAACTCTCATATTTGGCGAGATTACCACAGATTCGTAAAATTCTTAACAATATACAAAGGTGTTCAAAATTAAGAGAATTTGCACATTTAGTCCAATTTCTGGAAAATTAGAGGACAGATTGATAAATTTTGATATGGATATACAGTGACAGAAGATAAAAAAGTTTACCACACAACAGTCATAGTACGCATTCATGATCGTCAGTTAGACTTATCAGGGAAGGAATGTCCAAAATCCATGTTGCAAGATCGAACATAAAAGGATGCTAATATGGGGCATGAACCCCTACCACAGTCATACAGCTCTCACAGCGCGTTGCTATGTTGGAAACGAGGCAGTTTGATCAGTCCCTGTGGCAGTCCCTATCTTGCAGCAATGCAGTTTTCATCTCCCGGACAGCTTTCGGAGGGGGATGGCGAGCTGCATTTGCCCTCTAAAAAGGGAGTCCTTGACATGGTCAACAGTGTTTAGGGAGTGTAACGAAAATATTTTCTATTGTAGTAATTAGTTTTGTTGTCAACTGCCTAATTACACTACGCTTTTTCTTAAGAGTTTCTAAATCAAACTCTGCACTAGAACAAGAGTTATGTACCGACATTTTCAATTCTCCTTTCAAAAAAAACAGTTAAAGAAGAGATCAATGCAATTCTAAAATCATGCAGTTATACTAATTACATACACAATGTAAAAATCAAAATCTAAGTAATCAACCTTATATAAATATATATAATATTTAATCAAACTTATATAAATATATATAATATTTGATTCCCTAAGGTTATATATATTTTGGGGTATGGATATCTGGCAGGCCGAACGAATATCCTTGCTCTGAAGATAATCGTCGACTAAGTTAGCTCTATGTGGACAGCTTATTTATGTATAATAAAGTAGACTAAAAACAAATATTTTATAACTCAATTCATCAATATTTGCCTTGCGTAACTGCTACAAATTAAAATAATCACAATGATAAGCAGTCACAAGATTTTGTGATCACTAGAGATAATCTTGCAATATGATATTCTTGTGATCACAGCAGAAAGATTCAAAAGGAATCCTCACTATTATAAAATTTCCTTTGATTCCCCATTAGATGAATACAAACCACTGTTAGAAACAAAGCAGATATGTTCTTGTTTTTTTGCTTTATATATATATATATATATATATATATATATATATATATATATATATATATGACAGGCGTTGGCTTTTGCCTGCTATTATGTCGTTTGCAGTCTTCTTGTTTTATAATCCATGGCATCGAGATAAGGCATTCACTCAGAGATGACTCAGCATCGTATCCAATAAGTAGAATTTATTCAGTTCAATTCCATATAGACCACCTCTCCAGATCTACGCATTTCATTATTCGCCATTTCTTTTTTAGAGCCGCGGCGAAATACACATCTGATAGCATCGACTTTTATTCCGCGCTCTGACAAAAATTCGCGGGCATCTCCGCGCGCCAACTCTCCCTGCACATGCGCAGAGCCCGAACCAGACATCTTTCAAGGCTAAATGTAAATGTTTCCTCCTCGACCGCAGAACCCAGAGTCGCGCCAAGCGCCTCTGGGTTACATAATGAAAAGGGAATTTCCCTTTCCCAATTCGCGTCTTGAAATACGAACAATTAGAGGCGAATTACGCCACGAATATAATTTAATTCCCAAGCCCCCTTTAAATTTAGAATAATCATTTTTTTCCCACTAAATCCTTGACACACATATATATATATATATATATATATATATATATATATAGATATTCATTAGTACCCTGTTGTACAACTTTTAGTCAAACTTATATTGTACTATCTTATACACATTCAATTAATTTTTTGCCAAAGATCTGCTGTCCTTTATAAAATAACAATTTAGCTGTTTGATTAAAAAAAATGCAATACAATGGATTGTTTTACCTCCTTTGTAATTAATTGTATAACACAAAAGTAATTCTGAAATTCTTAAAGGTAAGTAATTTTTATCTTATTCTTCAGCCTTTTTAAAAAATTGTTATATATAGAATTACCCTGATCCGAGTCTAGAATTTAAAGAGTTTGATAAACTGTAAAACTGACGATAAAAGCTATAAAATAATGGAAGACAAATTTCGGATTACTCTAGTGATGCATTAAAATCGAAGATCTTTTTACTTGGTATAAAAAAAAATAAAATTAAGTATTTCTCAAATATTATGGTAAACTTTATACTTTAAGTTTTCTAATTAATTATCAAGTAATCACATAATATAGAATCATTCAAATACCGATAAAAACTATAAACTTCTGAAATGGATTGCTGTGGTATTTCTAAGAAATCAATGAACTATATATAATACAGAAACAGTATTTCATAAAAGAATATTAAATGTTTGTATATATATATATATATATATATAAATTCTCAAATATTATGGTTAAAGTTTAAACTTAAACCAGTTTTCATATTAATTGTCAAGTAATCAGAAAATATAGAATCGTTGAAATAACGATAAAAACTATAAAATTTGAAAGAGGGCGTTAAAAAATATTGTTGAGTTTAAAAAAAAGCAATGAATTGTATATAATGCAAAAACAGTACTTCAAGACAGACAGACAGATAGATAGATAGCAAGAGAGAGAATTTTTTTTTTAAACACTTGTTATATTCCAGGCTAACTGTGCATAGAAATGACATTAGGCCTATGCAGAAAAGCCTATACTATGATATTAAGCATAAAATTTAAAACATTTGTATGTTATTTTTGTGTAAAATATAAAATACAGTGTGGACTATAAATATAACATTTAATGAAATTAAAAGATTTTAATTTCAAGCTATGTGTTTTGGAAAATTTATTAGTTTTTTCGAAAAATTATCTTGAACTTTTGAGTTTTTCAGTAAAAGGTTGAATGACCAAATAAAACAGAGAACCATAAATTTGAGGATCAAAGCTGTAAAGTACTCCTGTGGAGCTCTTTGGAGATTTAGATAATAATAATGATTCCGGAAAAAAATTACATTTTTTTAAGTCTAATTTGGAGGCACTTGTAGTTAGACATTTCCCTTTTGTTCTTCATCGCTATTTTACTGACTACTTTAGCATGGGAACACCATATAGGTGAGCTTGCATTGCTCCCTATGCGGGGAACGACACGGAAACGAACAAGCGCCTTATTCGAGATTTGAACCTAAGCCCACTGCGTGGCAGCTCAGAACTTTAACCTCTACACCATGTGGGCGGCATATATAATATAAAAATAGTATATTCTAGGGGATTATGGCTGTGCTTGAGTATATCTTTTTTTCCTTTAAGAATCTTTTTTTAAGAGTTAAAATTAGAATGTTACCTTTCCGATGCTCTTGGCGCCTATACGCGCCCAGCGTTTGGTATCATGAGGTTCTTTGGGCGCATATATAAGTGACGACTAATTATTACCATGTTTTTATTAACTCGCTTTCTTGTTTGTTTGTGTGGGTTTGTGTTTGTCCGGTACAAATCTTGCAATCGATTTTTAACTAACTTCCCGACTAGCTAGACATTTGAAACTTTTAGAATATCTCAGAACACGATGACAATGCGTTATTTTAATACTTCTAGCCATCTTTAAGCAGAATTGAATTCTTTTACAGTTAATTTTGTTTTGTAGGCAGGTGCAGCGATCTATCGGCCGGGACGGGAACGAAAACTTAAACGCAACTTAACTTCCAACTAACTTCATTTTCTTTCAATTTGATGGGATAATTCATCAAAAATTTTTAAAAAAGTATTTATTAATACATAGAATTGTCAAGTTTGTATGATTCAACAGAAAATTTAAAAACATGGTATATAAAAAGTTATTTTTGTCTTGTAATTATTTGTAAAGTAACGTTGTATTGTAATGCTTACCACGAGCATTACATTACAAAATTACCCAAATTTCTTTGTGAATACTCGTTTTAAATGCTCAGTTGAAAATGTGCTCCAATTTAGACTGTTCAGCGTGACTTTCACCGACTTGTAGGGATCAAAGCGATTAGGGGGGTAAAAACACAAGAATCCAATGAAGCACATTTCTCGACTTCAGCGGCTCACCTCGTTGCTTACTTACAAGCACTAGCTACCAAATGCTCGCATTGCATTGCATTACATTACAATGCTTTGTTAAGTCAGTCGCTGCCCTTAGATTTTGTGCATTTGAAGCACTATGGCCTCCATTACGCATTCCTATGGTCGTATAGTCGTATCCGTAACGTAAAGTAATACTTTGTGAGCGATTTAATTTATTTTAAATTGTTTCTGCATCCAAAAGAGTGTGTTCAAAACTCCATGTGTTCTCCAGCACGTGAAATTTTCAATTTGGCGTCTCTAAAGTGTTTCTCTCGCGCATACCTTTTCCACGTTTACTTTACTCTCGGGCGCGGTGGCCCGGTTGGGAAAATTAGCGGGCCAGTGACCTGAACGCCGCTGGTTCGATGCCAGTTGCTGACAAAACCACCGACGTGTACACTAATGCGGCTGGTGCACGGAAAAAAACTGTCATAGCTGCAATGTCCTGCAAGTTCCCAAAATACCGGGGGTCTAGCATTCCAAGTATTCCGGTGTCGTCACTCGGATAAAAATTACGGGACAGATGTCCTTCGAGGTCAAATCAGTCTTCAGCCCTAAAGGTACCTCGCCTTAAAGCAACGGTTTCCAACCTTTATGCTACTACGCCTCCCTTAAAAAAAAAAAAAAAAAACCGTGCCTACCCCCCCCCCCTCAAAAAAAAAGAATATTTTCCGAGTATCCATATCTTTTGATAGATATAATATACACGTTTGAAATAATACTAACTTTATTACAAAAAAATGAAAACTACGATTAACAGAATAACAAGATTTTGCTATAACAATACGAACATGCATATTTATTTTTATTTTAAACTAGCTGAAAACTCGCACTTGACTACGGAGTACATTCAAATTAAATACAACTGTCAATGTATGCAATTAATGCCAAAGATATGTTTAAATACACTCATGGAGAAAAAAATTAGCGCACCAAGAAGGAGTCGTCAAAATGAAACGAAATTTTACATACGTAATGACTACTTTGATATAAGTAAATGATAAGAAAATCAAAGAAAAAGGATAATTTATTAAACTTCTGTTTTAGTGAGCTATCACATGACAATTCTATCAATTTTTCTCTTTCGATGGTTGTCAACTCAATTTCGTCTATTTATAGATATAATGGTTTATTAGTTTATTTATCGATATTATGGTATGAACATTGATCTTTTATTAAAAAGTTTAGGCACCTCCCCTGGGAGTCGCGTCTCCCAGGTTGGAAACCGTGGCCTTAAAGTGAAGCTACTTACTACCCTTCGACAAGGACTAAGATCCTTTGGACTTGGTGTAGGTTTCCTACACCAAGGGGATTGAAAACAACACTTTACTCTCTCCGACTTACTTGACATCATGCTTTTATTCTTGAATATAAAACAGAAAAATTAAATCTCTCGTCCAACAAATACTTTCCCTATTCTTTTGTAGGCCATTCAACAATTAGAAATATCGTGTAAACTGGAACTAACTAAATTGATGGATTGAGGAACGATTGCCGGCTATATTATGTGGGAAAAATTTGTCAACTTTAACAAACTACAAAATTAAATTAAGGGGATCCGGGACACATGTTTAAAAAAATTTTATTTATTGAGTTTAAATTTTGAATTTTTTTGTGATGGTTAACTATATAATTTGTAAACAAAATCACTTCATAAAACTTCTCAAAATGTTTTTAAAAAATTTTAAAATTTTAAATTAAGTGGGGTAGCTTAAAATTGTTATAATTCGAAAAATAATTTATTTATTGAGTTTAAATTTTGAATTTATTTGTGATGGTTAACTATATAATTTGTAAACAAAATCACTTCATAAAACTTCTCAAAATGTTTTTAAAAAATTTTAAAATTTTAAATTAAGTGGGGTAGCTTAAAATTGTTATAATTCGAAATATTATTTGTCGAATTTCGATTCTCTTTCATTTAATTAAACAGAAATATTTTTTTTTAATGCGGAGGCACTTTGTCGCGAAGACATTCACCTATAATTCACTGCAGTTTTGCTGGCCATTTTATTATGGATACGCCATATAGGGAGACCAGCATTGCCTCCTATGAAGGGACGACACAAACGGAGGCATTTTAGTGGCGCTTCTCCAGGATTCGATCTGAGCACCCTCAGCACCGAAAACCAGCGCGCTGTACCACAAGGCCGCCACGGCCTTTAAACAGAAATATATAAGTTTTAATTTTGATTCAGCATTTTTTTAAATATTAATTTTTAAAAAAAAAATAAAAATATTTATATTAAAAATTACCAAAAAAAATATGTAACATTTTTAAAAAATCATATTTTCAAAAGTAAATATTTTTTCAAATTTGCTGAATTAAAATTAAAGTAATATAGTTGAAAAACCATGTTCCAAGTTTTGACCATTTATCTTTAGCGGTTCTTGACTTATAACAATTTAAAGACGAGAAATGGGGGAAAAACCCATCATTGAGAAAAACGCACTTACAGGTTTAAACAACGCTTGGCTACTATTAGAATGTTGAAAAAAAAAAAATTCCTCCTGTTCTAATTAAGATAGAAACACGATTTAAACGTCATTTTAAGCGTGAAAGAACACAAAAATATTTAATGCAATAGAATGTTTTTCGAAAATTCGAACAATTTTGTGTCCAGAACCCCCTTAATTTCTATTTTCTTTATTTGCATGTGTGTATGTTATTGTCATTCAGCCTTTTAAGATACTGTTTATACATCTTTAAAATTCACAGTAAATACCTTTGCATAAAATATGGTAATGTAGAGAGCATATCAATCTTACAGTAGTCATGCTACAAAGAGAGAGACAGACAAGTTTTTATGCTTTTAAAATTGGGGTGATTATATACAGTGGCTCCCAAAAGTGTTCGTACACTTACGAATTTCAATGAAATAGGGGTCTATCCATTAATTAAAAATGATTTGGTTTCTTAAAAATAAAGTTTTACTATGTTTTCAAAATATTTCATGTAGTTTTGTTAAGAATAGATTATAGATCTTATTATTAAATACCCATTCTGAAATATTCATTTTAATCAATGGATAGACCCCTATTTCATTGAAATTCGTAAGTGTACGAACACTTTTGGGAGCCACTGTACTAACCCTGAAGACCCTGTTATAGTACGCATTATGGCCGATAATGCATTTATATTAATTTAGAAAAATTCCTAAACTAGGAATATGATAAGCCTCTAAGCTATGAAGTTCGCGGTCGACAAAGAAGTACTGAAATAACGGCTTGTAAGAATACGAAATGCTAAAGCTTTCACATTAAAGAATGGAGAAATGGGAATTTGAGAAAATACTTATTAACACGTGCTTTCATGCTAACCCTAAGCATATTCTGATAAAGGCAATTATATTAACGGATTAGAGTGACTTAACAAAAAACTCGTATAGTTGATAGAGAAATTGCATTTTTTACCTGACATATTCAAAGTTATGTCAACAACTTATGATATATTTTAGTTGTAAAACCATTCAAAATATAACTGACATTTGAAAAACCATAAATCAGTTTTTTTTTTACTACATTGATACGCATTAAACAATTTCATCTCAACTAATATTTTTTTACGAAGATTTGTCGTTCAGTAAATGATTTGCAATCAAGGATTAAGCAAAGGAGGGCGAAAAATATTTAATAAGGGCTTGATGATAAAAACTTTCTTTGGGGAATTTTCTACTTTTTTTTATTTGTTTGTCATAATTAATGAACGCCGCTCTTTACGTGAGTGAAAATTAATTAGCGACATAGGAGAAAAACTGAGGCAAATCATAGCAATGAAAAAAAATCAGAAACGGTTTACTATAAACTGTTGTTTTTGCAAACATATAAAAGTGGATCAGTATTTAATATAATAGGCTTACAAACTCGTTTCCCATTGTTATGAATTTTTAAAATTTTGAAATCTTTAAGAACACTACTGTTTTGAACTTATAATCCACAGTTAGGAAACCAAAATAATCTCAAATTGCTTTGTATGATTTAAAACTGTTTTTTCTATACGCAAATATCCTAATACCCTAATTTCATATTTTGAATTAAATTATCTATGAATAAGTAAATCTCTAATTAGTACTCCAAAATAAATTAATTTCGCTGTTAAAGAAATTAAATTTTTAATTAAATAGGAATTTCCATAATCCTTACACTCTAAATCAAACAATATTTAAGGAAAATTTTTAAAAAAACTAAGAAAACAATGTTTTCTCGCCCAAGATTTATAACGTGATAATAAAGCTTAACTAAAAGCTTTTTAAGGATGAAAGAGATGAAAAATGAGCACGAAGCTTTTATTAATTAAGTAAATGTATAAATAATAAAACTTACATTTTATTACTCGCATGTTATTATGTGAAGATTAAGGACGTAAGTTGTTTACATTAAAGAGTTTTCAGTTAATGGGAATACCATTTAAATTCATAAAACATATTTCATGTTAAATTTAGACGAGTTATTCATTTTATTTACATAACTTTTATACAATAGAATAATTAGACATTATATAATTTATATTTTTTAATAAGCTAGTCATTGGATTCCTTCGTATTCCTCATCACTATCAAAGAAGGCGTGTACAAAAATTTTGATTTAGAATTCAACATTCAAGATACTAAAAACATTGAATATTGTGTTAATCTATTTATATAAAATATATGTATGTATGTTTGCTCCAGCATAACTCTGGAACGGCCGGAGCAATTTGATCCAAACTTGGTACAAATATGACTTACAATATGGGAAAAATACTGTTGAGGTAAAACACCCCTAGCACCCTAGGGCTGGGGTGGGAAGGGGATGACGTGTAATAATAATCTAAAACGACCGATGTTAGTATCGAATCCATAGTTGTTCACGGGGTCGCTGAAATGCATAGAGGCATTCTCGATGCCGTTTAAATTCAAGTTCAGTTCCCATCGGCATTGGGGGGGGGGGGGGAGGAGTGAAAATTAAAAAATGTTCAAAATGACCAGTAATAGTGTCAAATCCATAGTTTTGGGGGTCGCTAAGCTAATTGGTGACTGTTCTGGGGATACTTAAGAGAACGGTTGACGTTAAAAAGTTTTTTTTTAATCAAATATATGAAATTTTGCAGATTTATACACTTCACAATAAGTATACAGAATACTTTAAAAATTTCCAAACCTATTATAAATTTTTTTTAAAAATTAAATTTTATAAACAATTTTAAAAGGCTCCTTGGCGTCTTAACTTCTGTATTATTTCCTCTATTTTGCATTTTAATCACTTAAAGCTTTATTACAAACAAATCTGGGTATCCGTTATTTAATCCCTTCAATAGTTAATTTTTGAGAGATATTTTTATGAATTCCATCCCGATTTTCATGAAAATTTTGCTTTTTAATAAGTTATAAATCAAATTTAACTTAAGGAAGTCGAATTGTAAAGTGATCTCCAGTTTCTTTGTAAACAGTATCAGGATTCTCCCTTATCAATTTCATGAATTTTGAACAAAAATTAAGTAGCATAGAGCTTTTAAAAATTCTAAAAACCTTGAAAAATCTGATTTGAGAAAAACAAATTTAAAGTTTATTACTACACTTACCTGTATTGCTTTCTTCGTAGAAGCTTCATAAATGAATTTTTACTGGTAAAAAAACTAGGTTGGTACTATTATCCTACAGAAATATATTTTTTTACTATAACACAATAAAAATTACAATATCAAAGATTTCCTCAAATGAAGGGCTCAAGTTTAGTTCACTCCTACGGGTGGGGGTGGGATAGGGGTGACATTAAAAAAAGCGAGATTAGTGTTGAATCCATAGTTTTCGGTGCCACTCAGATGAATGGTGACACTCCCGATGCCGTTTAAATCCAAGCCCCGTCGGCAGGGAAGGGGTGAAAAATAAAAAATGTCGTAACGCCGGGCAATCAGCTAATAATTATAAATAAAACTCAGTTCAGTTTAAATAAATAAACTATTTTTAAAACAAAGTTATAAACAAAGTGTAAAACCTCAGTATATCGGATAGCATGGCACTAGCCATTGAACTTTCAACAAATCTTTGAAGACGTCTTTCGTAAGTCAGATATGAATAAAAACCTATGACTAGCGTAAGTTAATAATCAAAATAATTTTCATCGCATACTAACAAAATCAAACCGTTCTGTTTAAAACAGCCCTAAAAGAGCTTAATTTAAAAGCCAGCTTATATTCAAGCACAATCACCTCCAACTTTAAAGAAATATTCTATCTACCAAGTCCCTTTTTCGTCGTTTGGGTGTTATCTTCTCGTCAATATTATTCTGTACCAAACTGTGTCGGAAATACAAACTAACCCACTAAATGCCTAAAACTAATTTTAGGTACCATGCCACAAACAGATTAACTTTTAGCTACCAACAAATGTCACATTACATACAAGCACCGTTTTATATTCAAGACAAGTATACTTGCTACCTTGAAATAGGGATGCGACATCGATAACAAAACATCGTTGTTTTGAAACATCGATGTTTTAGAACATCCATTTTTTAAAACTGGTTTAGTAATCTCTAACATTAAGTTACTTCGGTTAGTCGTGGGGGAGGAGGGATTATTTAATTTTACTCTCTGATTGGGCTGACACAAATGACAAAAACTTGGTTGCTTTTGCCTTGGGCTATATTGATGACTCAAAATTCTCGTTATAAATATCGCCATGTTTTGCCTTCAAATGTCCAGATAAATTCGTGGTATTGCCAGAAGTTTTGAGGGACTTAAGGCAAATATTGCATTTCGCCAATTTGTCAGAGGTTTTGCAAAAATATTTCCAAACGGTACTTTTGGGAGGCATCTTACTAATAATATTAACGTCAACTTATATAAAACCAGAACAAAACAAAAACTTAAATGGCTGCTGTCGTGTATATGTTACCGGCAAAGTATGAAATCCGGCATTCTATAGAATGCCTAGGCATTGTATACAATTCCTAAAACTAGCCGGCAATGTATGAAACGATTCATATTTCACACATTCCCTAGGCATTCTATAGAATGCCAAATGAGAAACCGGCAAAGTATTAAATACACCTCCGATTCGTTTCGAATATCACGTGGCAAGGCACTCGACTTTTAACGCGTGCCTCAGGCTCAGAATTTGTCAGTTGCACTTTGCGGTTTGTTCGGTGGAGTGTCTAAATACGCAATTTTACTTAAATTTGTTCAACAAAAAATTTGTTTTTTACTATGCTGCATGAAAATGGAGGAGCAAGCTCTAGTGTTGGATAAGAAGTCATGGTCTATATACATGAAACAACGATTCGACGATGAACTGTCCAAAATTAGAGTTATTAGCTCCCTTTACACGTACGCTCTTTCTCGCGTGAAACCACAATCCCGCGCGATTGAGTGCAGGTCTGAAAGTGTCGAAGAGGAAGGAAAAGCTGCTTTGGAGCGTATTGCAAGTTTTCCCGCGCGCAATCCCGTACGCTCCAAGTACTCGCGAAAGAGTTTGCGTGTAAAGGGCGCTAATGCTGCAAAAAACAGTTCTTTCTTAACCGTAACTATTTACCAGAAGTTAATAAATGATGTACAAAAAGCCAAAATGACTACTAAGAAGGAACCTAGGGACTATTGGTGGCTGAATCGCTATGATGCAATGATTGTGGAAAACAAAAGTAAACTCATTTACCCTGTTAAAGAAGGAGTCAGTACTATACAGTATTACGTCACAGACTCTGAGTTATTTCTCGTCTTCATGAAGCAAATTTGGCTATTGGACACGGAGGACGTGATAGAATGTTGAAAGAACTTTCAACCGAATACAAAAACGTTACACGTCATGATATTGAACTGTACATCCACCTTTGTGAACCTTGCCAGAAAAAAACAGAAAGGTATTAAAAAGGGCATTGTTGTGAAACCTATGATTTCCCGTTATCAGGTATATCTTATTGCCTTTCAGTCTCAGACAGAGAATACAAATTTATTATGGTGTACCAAGATCATCTCCCAAAATTTGTGATTCTCAATTCTCTAACGTCAAAGAGAGCTGAAGAAGTAACCTACAACCTAGTGGACATATTCTCGTTGCTTGGAGCGCCATCTATATTACAGTCTGACAATGGTAGGTAATTTGCCAATAATGTGGTGACCAGCTTGAAGTAGTTTTGGCCAGCACTGAAGATCGTCCATGGGAAGCCTCGCCACAAAGCCAAGGTAATGTCGAAAGAGCTAATCAAGATATCGAAAATATGCTCTATACTTGGATGCGGGACAACAAATCTGACAGCTGGAGTCAAGGACTGAGTTTCGTTCAATTTATGAAAAATAGAGCTTATTCTGGGATCAAAAGAACACCATATGAGGATCTCTTTGGCTGCCAACCTAAAGTAAGGCTTGCAACGTCTTTTCTACCCGAAGATGTTTTAAAAGACAAACACAGAGGAGCAGCTAGAAAAAGAATAGAAATCGTCCAAACAATGGAAAAAGGTGAAACTAATCAGATTATGCAAGAAAAAGAGCATGTTTCAAAAAACGTGGATGAGATTATAGTCGATAGTGGATTAAACCAACATGATGAAGACATGCTTATAAAAGAGATTTTAGTTTCTGATACCCGTTGTGTGTGTTTAAAAGAAACGAGTGATGCCCTTGCATGCAAAAAGTGTCAAAAAATTCATACCTCCTGTGGCCATGCTAGTAAAGATGATGAAATGGATATTTTGTGCACCCTTTGTTTCAAAACTGAAAATGCTATTGAATGTAAAATGAATTCTAAAATAAATCTCGAAATACAAGCAAAAAAAAAATGAAAATGAATTCGGAAAAAAAATTCCCACTGCTTTTTTGGGAACTACAGTGCATGTTCCTATTCCTGACGTCGACAAGGGGAGACGTGATTCGCCCAATATATTGGCAATTGTAATAAGTGTGACAGAGGATGGTTTCTACCGACTTGAACCTTCTGAGGGAATTTTAAAACAACTATATGCGAGATCACAATTCACTCTATACCCTAAGAACTTGATTAAAATTGAAGATATTCCTGACCACGAAATTCCTCTCCGGTAAGTTGCAATTGCTCAGTCTAGTGGAAGCGGCCAAGGATTCGTCAAATGCATGTATAAAACAAAGTGCCAAAATATCAAATGTCTTTGCGTGAAAAATGTAATGAAATGTAATTTAAAATTTCATCCAAGTCTACCATGTTTCAACAAGTAGGTTAATTTTAATTTCTTATTTTTTATATGAAAATTTTGTTTCCCTTAATAAGAAAGGAATAAATTTTGTTTTGTACAACTTTCATTTTTCTTTACGTATTTTGAATAATTTTTTTTAATGGCACTGATTTTTTTCAGAATAACATTTGTATTTTTGAGGAATGCTTGTCATTTATACAATAGCCTTATCAGAACCTTTTTTTCATACTTAGCCTAAATAGCATTTGTCATTCTATAGAATGCCTAGGTATTATATACAATGCCTAGGGAAAGTATGTAATAATTCTCATATTTCATACTTTGCCTAAAAACGTCCGGTATTATATACAATGCCTAGGCATTCTATACAATGCCGGCGTTTCATACTTTGCCGGTAACATATATACTATTTGTAAAATAAAACCCCATGGAAGGTTCTGGAGTGTCAGGAACATTCAAAAAGCTCTGATAGGTTCATTGGTTGTTGATTGCCATTTGTCTGTTTGCTAAGGAATCATTCCCCCCTTTTGTATTAGTCGTTTTCAGAATTCAGACTTACATTTACTGAGTGTGAAAATTATGCTACGTGGTAATTTTTTTTTATTATGTTACTTTTTCATTAATAAAATCACCGAGACAACGTAAAACATCGAGCACAAAACATCGATATTAAAAAACATCGGCTTCAATAAATCGATGTTTAAAACATCGACATCGATGTCGCATCCCTACCTTGAAACATTATAAAAACGCCCTGTTTTGGGGTATAAACTTAAATAAACATTTATTTAGTGACATACGATACATGTCAGTTAGCGCGATGAACATGTTTGGTGAGAGATCGATAGACCCGATCTCGGCTATCCTGACAGAAAACATTACGCAGAATTATTTATTTATTTTTTTTATTTTCCCGGCTCATAGAATTATGAGGATTACTTCCCCACAAAGATACGCGTGTACCCACGTAAGAAATTTTGTTTTCGCTTTACAATTGAAACGTGACGAATTCGGGTTGCCTGTGTTGTCAAAGTTCAATAAAATTTTGCAAAATATGTGTTATTGTAACTAACACTGTACTACCTTTTAACTAAAAAATAAATATTCGAAAAATTAGTTTGTTATTTAATGAACTATAATTTATTTGTAAGTTATAATTTTCAATTAGATATAATTTGTTACTTACCAAACGCGCACTCACAACGAATATAATACGAATTTTTTTAGGATCATATATCCACCTATGGGTAATACAAAATTAATGAGCTACATAACAGTTATATGTGCATATAAATACAATTTCTGAAAAATTACAGAAAACAGAAAAATATTCTAAATTTATTAAAACTGTATTTAAAACAGGTATAACTCTAAAGTATTGTATTTTGTTTTCTAGATTTTCGGTAACTAATATCTGAATATCCACATATAATAAAAAGAAATTAGCACTAACTCAGTATTTTTGCTGTGCGTATTGAAAGCATCAGATATACTCAACATATTAAAAAAATTGATTTCACCGAAATAAATTGGTTTTTCTCCGCTGTGATGTTTTATGTACATATCTACAAGATGCTATTTAGTAAATTTGTTGAGTTTAAAATAAATTTGAACGTCTAACGAATGCAGGACAAAAGATAATAAAACGAAGTTTTCCTCAATAAGTTACGTACGAGATTTATAGGTAAAATTTGAGGTATAAATGTAGCAGGTAGGATTTCCTCGGTAATTATTTTTTGTCCAATTATCAGCCTTATTTATAATGATAATGCCTGTTTTCACCGACATTTGAAATGATCCGTCACAATACCAAGCATGCAAAATGTTGCAAGATATCGTCTATTTTTTTATGACTGCGCCTTCATCAAACAGATCATTTGAGGGAATATGAAATGCTTTCTACCGTGTTAAAGGTTGGTTAGCTAGGGATTTTATTTGGCCCAAACTACTATGGACATTATGATCTTACTCAGTAGATGGATAGAGCTGAAAAGGACAAGTTGGCCTAGGCGTAAAAATATATCCAAGATACAGGGCAAGTTTAAAAGCATTCTAACTTATTATTAATATTTCTATCAGACACCTACAATAAGCAAAGGGAGATTAAAAATGTGTACAAAATGTGATAATAAATATGTTTCAAAGTTGAAACCGGCAGTAGAGTGAAGAGCGAAAAGACCCCAGGAAACTATTTCTGGATATCATGTGATAAGGTTCTAATTATTTTAATTATTGAACAACGTCCATGTGTAAAGCTCTTCCATCATTCATCCTGCAAAGTGGTACACACCCCAATTGAGTCAACTTTTCATCTCTTGATTTTTATAATTTCATAAAGTGCAATGGCTATCAAATGAAAACAAACTGGATATTTTTCTTGTTGAATACTAAGTACCTTCCTTACAGAAAATCAACTGATAAGAGTTGAATATTTTAATTATTGAAGATATGCCAATTTCCACCCACGCGGATAATCATCGTATTTTAGGATCGAAGCAATCATCAGAATTTATTCGCCCTGTATACATCCACCTTCAGAGGTGTGGCAGAGAAGTGATTTAAAAAAAAAGATTCCCTTTCTTACAGAAAATATCGTTTTCACAAGTAATTTTTCTATTTAAATGCCATAGAGAAATTTGAATGTTTTACTTACAATTTATCATATGATAAGATTGTAAATCAGTGATGTATATTGGGTACAAGACATAAACTGAATAATCTCACCATCCCATCACATCCATTATAAAATTGCAGAGCTTGTTTTCCTTAGTAAATTAACAGAAGAAACATTTTTGGAACAAAATTCTTTTACGCGGCTTACAGTCGAGTGAACTGGCAGAAATCGTCACGTAAGGAAAAAGCGTTATGCCCCCTCCAGGTGACCTTTCCCTCTCTTTCTCTTTCTATTATATACGGTTGTGTGTGTGTGTGTGTGTGTGTGTTCGTTCGTTCGTTCGTGCGAGTATCGAGATTCGAGAAACAAGCATTGTGCGCGGTCAGCTGTATAACCCAATTCTAAACACGTGTAAATATTATTTAAACTTATTTTTTGTTTGTTATTGTTTTAATTCACACGGGATTTATATTGTGTCATTATTGCAATTTTATAATGGAAAGTCGAGACACAGAAACTGCAGCAAGTGTAAATAATGCAAACTTAGAAAAATAACGCAAGGAACTTCGTTCCTGACGGGGTCTCCCGATCGCACAATTTTTTTATACAATGTTAGGTACAATTTCTTGCTAACGTAACAGTAAATTATCATGTGGACTAGGATTTTAGCGTTTTGTGTTTGCATATATAATCAGTGAACATTCTCTTTTCTTTTTCGTGAGCTAGAGTGAAAAATCTTCACATATTTTATTAAACACCTCAGCAGATAACATATAGTATACAACAAGGAAACAAATGTTATGTTTTTAAGTTTTCTCAAAGGAACAAGTAAAAAAGGATGACTTATCGTTTCTTAAAGGGCTTTCCATGCAACGGACATAAAAACTGTATTTATTGCTTCGTGGTTGGGTTCAGTACATTATTGATTTTATAACTTTTGGTTTACGACTACGTATATACTCCAACCGTCATAAAAACCCAAGATGTCGTAAACGCACCTGGAAACAATAAACGTAAGTGAAAAAGTATTTATGTCGTCCGATCTTATAAAATTCTTAGAAGTCTTCCCAGTCGTATTATATATTCTAACAAACAAGGCACAAATGTTGGAATTAAACCGAAAAATATCTCTACATGTTTCAAAGCCTCTGGATTTAAACATTCATCTCTTTTTTGCGGGTTTTGTTTTATATTCAACTTTTTAGTACCCACTTATTCATATACTTCAACGACAAAGAATTTCATTAGGTCATATGTATATTTGTAAATAATTCAAGATTAATGTAAGAGTAATGTAATTGCATTGAAATTGCTCCTTAAATGTAAATTGTGGGTATATAATGTAAATCGTAATTGAAAATTGCAGTATGTCCGTAATGTAATGGTAAAGGTTATTGTAATTGAAACTGCATGAGAAATTTAAAATTGTTAGCATATAATGTAAATTGAAATCGTAAATCGTTAATATGTTGGTAATGTAATTGTAAAATGTAATAGTAAGAGTAAAAGTATTTGAAATTACATCTTAAATGTAAAATTGTAAGTATATAATGTAAGTTGTAGTTGTAAATTGTAATATGTTTGCAAGTGTAATTGTAAATGAAATTGCATTTTAAATGGCAAACATATAATGTAAATTGTAATTGTAAAGCGCAATTAGTTTGCAGGGTATGGATAAGATAATTAAATGTATAAATAAGTAAAGGGGGAAAGAAAGAAAGCAACAGGGAACTGGTGGGAAACTTAAGCGGGGTTGCCATTATAGATTGGTTAAATAGATGATTGCGTTTGCGAATTGTAAAGAAAAAAAATTCCGGCTTGGTGGTGTCTGAGCAAGTCTTTCGCCTCCGAGACAATGGGTCCCTGCTGAGCGGATTGCTGACGGGACGACTTGGTTTCAATCAAATTTGCCGTATAAGCTTATCGGTGTGGTCTGCGGAACCTTTAGAATTGTAAATAATTCAAGTCTTATGTTAATACCCACCATTTACCTTGGTTCTCCATTTTTTGGACTCACCATACTTTTTTTTTCTCTATTAAACGGGGGGGGGGGGGGATTTCAAGAAAAAAAAATAATAAATGAATTAATCATTTGATTTCAGTCATTTAGACCTTTTGATGTCATGAATATTTTTGACCTATCGTTTTTACGTTTTTGAGACAAAATTCAGATCCTCTATATAAAAATGCAGTAAACCCTTCGTAATAGGTGGAGTCACTAATGCAAATTAAGGTTCTCAAGTGCAATGAGAAGTTATACGCGTACCCCTTGGGGGTATGTGAAAGTCTGTAAGGGGTACGCGGTTAACTACCCAAAAAGTATACAAAACATGCTAGAACATGCTCATACATGCTAGAATTTAATTGTGGCAAAAGTTTGAGTAATGATTTAAAAATGAAAACTATCAGAAAAGGAGCAAGCAAACACGTCGCTCGTCGCAAGCAAACACAAAGAACTAGCAGACATTGCTGTAAAGTACATTCTGGGGTTTACGACAACTTACTTGGGCGAAAAAGTATTTTCAAATTTAACTTACCTGAAGAACAAGTATAGAAACATGCTTAATGTTGAGGATGATTTACGGCTGTATTTGACCAAGCTGGAGCCAAATATTGATGAACATTGTAAACAAAAACAAGCCCAGCGTTCCCACTAATTATTTTCTGAGACTTTAATTTTATGTACGATTAATAAAAACTTTGTAATAAAATTTCCATTAAAATATTTTTTTTGTTTTACTTAAATTACCTATTTGTAATTAAACTTTAACAGCTTAATATTTAAACTAACTAATATAACATATTTTAATAAAACTAAAGTGTTTTTGTTAGGGGTACGCATAGTTAATGACACACAAAAAGGGGTACGTGGGTTGAAAAAGGTTGAGAACCACTGGTCTAAAGCTTCGCCCTTATTTCAAACGCCCCAGCATTGCATAGCCAAGTGGAAGGGATTCGCTTCTCTCTTAATATTTATAGGTGTTCGACAAAATTTTGCCAAGCTTACCGCAACGAAAAGAAATAACTTATCCGATAAGGGGAGCTAA
Organism: Dolomedes plantarius; assembly: GCA_907164885.2. Lineage (NCBI taxonomy): Eukaryota > Metazoa > Arthropoda > Arachnida > Araneae > Dolomedidae > Dolomedes > Dolomedes plantarius. The sequence continues at coordinate 109,256,259 of OU015496.1, forward strand.
ATTTAGGTCACCTTAAGATGTAGAAAATATATGGAATGCAACATAAGCAGTCCAAGATCTCCATTACGTTGAATCTATCGATATTTTGCCCCATGTATGATGAACGCTTAGTTCTTTTCATTTTGGGCTAGTTTCGCCAAAATGTGTTACACACCTGTAAAAATTTAGATTAAAAATATATTTTTGAAAGTCTTTTCCATCCAGCATACTTGCCGACTGGTCTGTAGTGACAAGCCATAGCAGGGGATCTTTAATTTGGCTTAGCCAATACTGCACGTACATATAAGTGTCAATATTTGTATTTGACTAGTCTATTAAGATCTGCTCCCTGAAATTTAAAGTCATATACTCCTAAAAGTCCCTCTCATTTCTACTTCAAACATCTTTAATTAAAAATGTTTAACACAATTTCAATGAAATGACTCTACAGTATGGGCGAAATGTATTTCCGTAGCCACTCCAATCTCTGGAGATGTACGATAGAGGTTATTGGTGTATGACTAATCATAACTACCGAATTATTCCTTTTGAGTAACATCTAGAAAGTTATTTCTGAGTGCCCTATTACTCATAACTAACTACAACTACTAACCGCTATTCATAACTAATTAATGAGGAAATGACTAATAACATATATATAAGTCCACTCTTAAATTTTAATGACAAGACTATTCCTGAATAATATCTACAAAAATATTTATAAGAAAATGACCACTTGAATGGGATATAAATTCTTAAACTTTTATAAGCCCTTTCGTTACAGTTACAAAAACAAATACATTTTCGTGACCATGATAATTATTACGATATTTGATTACAATTTCTTAAAGTAAAGATCAGTCCCAGATTTTGAAAATTCCCATAACCTTTGTTTAGTGAATAATTGGATGCAACTAAAAAACGTACTTCAGTAAAACTACGTAAATTTGATAGTATGCGTAGGTTGGGTTTTTGGGTCAGTTCAGAATATCCCTCTGAAACTGCTTCTGAAGTTTCAAGTTTGATTTGATCCAAAACACTCTTTACATATTCATTGCATGCATTAAATTCAAATGTTACTCGCGGTCCATACTTTGCTGGAGCACATTTAATTACTACAGTATACAAATTGATTATCAGACCTATATTAAAATACTTTCGCATTCTCTACGGATTTCAAACCAGGTTGAAAATAAGTTTTCAGTTTTAGAATGTGATTACTTCTGGTCTTTAGGAAAATTTTGCGGGTTTGGGATAGCCTTCTGATAGCGAGCTGGCTTTCGGTACTGAGGGTGCTCGGATCCAATCCTGGCCATTAAAAACTTCCGTGTCTAGGCCGGATATGGGCACGTTAAAACCGTAGGCTGGAAAGTCCGTCGATGAGGTCAGAGAGGGATCCCCCCCCCCCAGATGTTACCCCTGGGGTTGCTCGGTCAAAATTGATGTATCAACTAGCGGCGACGGACTCGCTAGTTGTCACATCACCTAGCGAGACCCTTGTGGAGATATATAAACCGGAGCCGCGCACTTCTCAACTATAGCCCTGTATTTAACCTCTCTCCATTTTTCGGAGACGAACTGCTATAGTCATGTCACCTTCTAATCTACCGTCCTTGCCCGATGCTGATTCACTTCAAGGTCAAGGTAGTTCGTTGCGTGAGGGACCTAGCTAAATCCGATTAAAACAGTTGAAACTTTAAACATCTATCGATAGGAAAAAGTTAATCATATATTGGGTTTCTGAAATAAGATGTGCCAAGGCAAACTATAGAAGGGGGGAGAGCACACTCGAATCAGCATGGAACAGATAACTGTCCACGTTGAAACCTGAGCGGTGAAAAAACCGTTAACACGTGATAAATAGTGGCAAAACGACAACGATGTTGTACCTTGACGATGATAAGAGTCCAGAGCACCTATTTTTATTGAAAACAATTGTGATGGAGTTACAAAAAATACATTAAGCGCTGTTACAAACAGTAGTTGCAGTTTGGATAACATACTGCCGCCATCTGTCGGCGGGAGAAGAACCATGCTGATTCACTTGAAGTCCGATGCTGATTCACGTGATTTCAGCTGAAGGCATTTGAACTCACAGGATTCTGAGCGCACCAATCACTTTCCTTCTGTTTTTTTTTTTTTTACTTTCTGTTCAATGATGGTTCCCCGCTGCTTACCTACTGAAAATCTGAACTAGAGGGCGTGGCCCAGAAAGTGCAGTTTGACCTATGGTCCTAATTCAGCCCGATGCATATATGGACCTGGTTTGGAACATCCAGCCAGGGGGGCATTAGAAACAACCGGAGAAATTTCGCTCTTTTCCTGTAAAATTTGTTATGAGGTAAAGTGTTGACAATGCACAGAATACAGTATTCCCCTATTTTGTGTAATTTATAAGGGACTATTATATAAAGAATATGACTTCACAATCGTCCTTTGTATATATCTCAAAAAATTATATATAGCTGCTTAATTCGCATTTTGTTTATGATATTTATTATTTAGGGGTTACTCTCATAAAATAATAAAAATAATATTTATTGTATTGCATAGCATCGCATACATATTTGTATGATTTTTGAGAAAAGTTGAAATCTCCTTTTCGCTTGTAAATTTATGTTTACTTTTCCTGCAACATGCATTCATTGTCGCTCCCTGCAGGATTAATCCGATTCGATTTGCTGCAAGAAATCAAGAGCTTGAATTCATGTGTCTGGGAAAGATTGCATTACTGGGAAATATTTCTGCTTTTCAGTGGCTCCGGGACACTTTTTGAAGCTCAGTTTATTTTTTGACAAATCCATGAGTTTGTTTTCTAAATCTAGAAAGAGTTCTTTTAAAAAGCTAAAACTTATGTATTTGAAATCCTGAAAATCCGATTATTATAAATAAAAGCCTTTTTATCATGAAAATCTAAACGTAGAATATATATCAGTTTCACAAAACAATCCTTTTAAAAAATATAAGTTAAATCTTAGGAAATTAAATGCTTGGGGGGTACTTGATTTGCTGAGTTCGATGTTCTACTTGGAGCAATCTCCTCACCACATAGTTTTGAGTTAGTGCTTTGATGACAATTTTCTGAATTAACATTTGGAAATTCCCCCCCCCAGTCACCATATCTATATATTTAAGTTGCTAAGTCGACTTTGAGCAGTCCGTGAGAGAAAACTACTACATCAATTTACTCCATTTTAATCTTAAACGGAAAATTATAATCTGTCGATTTGTCAAATTTGGTTTTTGTAGTGGCAATTTCTATTTATCAGCGATAATTTACAGTTAAAAATTGATTTCTGTGCATGCTCAGTGGCATGTTTTAATGATAAACACATTTATGCCGAGGAGTCTCTAGATTATTCTCTGCCATTTTTATTTTTGTGATAATTATGTTTATGAAATATAATATTAAACCTGATGGAAACTGTTTATTTCGTGCTGCTTAATTAGCGATAATTTACAATTAAAAATTGGTTTCTGTGTATGCTCAGTGACATTTTTAAATCTGGCTTTAGACACTCACTAAGCACGAGGCCGCTTAAACACATTAATTTGTTTTTGAGCATTATGATTTTCAACATTTGGCAATCATTATGTTGAGTGTAATTTGTGTATTAGTGCTGGGTGGTTTTATTGCCGATTAAAGGTTTAAATTATTTTAACATTAAAATGTTAACAGATTCGATTAGCAATTACTAATTACTCAGGTTCGTTTTAACCCAGCGTGTAACTCTGTAGGAAAAGAGACACAACTAAATGCTTTAAATGATGAGGACGAATATTTACAAATTAAAAACAAATATTTATTACCACAAATAAACAATTAGGTTATACAGTATACAATGAATACTATTCGCATAACTACATGAAAAATTAATAATTTGCTAAAATGATTAATATTCTTAAATATTAATGTGGGTTCTCACCTTAGTAGGTATGTATCATTTAAGTAATATTTAATTTTAATTTAATCTTAAAACAGTACTGTCAAACAACAGAACTGCAAAGACCGACTTACCCCAAAATCGGCTTGCCTGAGAATTGTTAAGGGAAAAGTGACGACGTTCCATCTTTGTCGCAGGGCCGCTTGAAAGCCCCAACCCCAGAGCGGGGTCTGAAGGCCACTCACTCTCTGCGTCAAATCTCGTCTATCTCTCTCTCTCTGTCTGAAAATCTCATTTCTACCTCTAATATTAATCTCTACTTTTCCATATTCCTCTCTCTACCTTCCAATCATAGTATTTTCTTATTCATCTTAAACTCCACCTACGTTTTAAAACTTTTTCCTAGTGGCTATAATATTTTTCTTTATTAAATTCATACTCTCATTGGACCTATACTTTTCTCACATTTTTCTACATCCCGTCTCTACCTTCATTTTTCTTTATATTTTATTTTTCTTAAATCCCCCTCTCTAACTTTTCCATAACTCAACAATACTTACTGTGGCACACATTCCCTTCAATTCTTATTCCATTTTCTAAGGGACTTTTTCGACTGACCCTCGCTTCTACGCAACTCTTTTATTATGCGGCCTTTTTAACTCACCGCGATTCTAACTTCACTACTGGGCCTTTCATATGGGGCCTATATATGGGATCGGCGGCTATTTCTAAACTTTTCCCTTACACCATAAATATATTTTACTGCATGGGTTTCCCTTTTCACTAGAACTCTGTGTAAAAAATTTATACCTATACACGCACTTAACCTTTTAAAATCTTTTAAACTTATCTAAAAGGCCTTTTCTTGTGCTGACCACTACAACCGGCTTTCTCTAACCTTCCTCTCCGTGTCAAAATCTTATGGCTAACTCCTTTTCTTATTTCTTACCATTTTCACAACGTTTTACAATGCATACAGAAATCTAAACATGGCTTGTAGCTGCTAAAATTCACCGAGTAACCCTTGCTGGCTTAAAGAGCCAACATTAGGACATTTATTTACTATCCAGCCGCCATGATTTGACGAGCTCCAACTAGTTTTAATTTATTTTTGACACATGCCTTTATCGTTTTATCATTTTAATTTAATCGCTTACTTGATACATGAAACGTTCAATATTATTTTATTTAATTTACTACATTTAAATTACTACCGACTAAAATAGCGAAAATTTGCATCAAATAACAAACAAAAATAAAGTTCAGGTAGTTTCTTCTAACGGAACTACCACAGGTTATTAACGTAGGATTACTTATCATTGTTTACCTCTATGTATATATGTATGTGTTACGTATATATATATGTATCTATATACATATTATACATATTATATATATATATATATATGTGTGTGTGTGTGTGTATATATGTGTATGAAAAAATTTTGACGCATTTTAATACTTTTCTGTTTAACAGTTTACTACTTGCCCAAGCGATACAGGCTGAGTGTGGCACGCTGCCAAAATTATAACTCGTGACGATGGACGGTTTTAGCGTCTGAAATTTTGCTTTCCAGAGGACCGTTATGGACAAACGCAATCCTACGTTAAAATCAAACCTCAAATGTTTGTTGAATTTTGAGTTGAATTTTTCTTAGATAGGTTGACCAGTTGGTGTACTGTTGGATTAAACTGGATTGTTTAAATCATGAGAGTGATTCTAAAGTTGCTTTATTTTTATTCGTACGATTATTGGACAAGAACTTGTGGCCAATTTAATAAACCGAAACCTCTATTAAAATACCGGAAATAGCATCATTTTAAATGCATTTTCTAGAAAAATAATTTTGCAGTTACTTTTGTAAACTGGGAAACAAACAATTTTAAAAATTTTCAATACGCTTTTAGTAGTGAAATTTTGAAATAGTGTTTTGCATATTACTAACTATGTTTTCACCTAAAAGCTAAGCTATATGCGTTAGTTAATTTTACAGGTACTTGCATAAATACGTGCATAAAAGATAATCTAAAATTTTTAAAAAATCAGAGTTTTCACATTTTTTGTATGTTTCAGTGAATTTTGGAAATATTTTAAAACTTTGTCTTCAGCACACAGGTAAGTGTCATAGTACACTATCTACCAATAAGTATTTAGACAACTTGAATATCGTGTAGGAAATAACATTGGTATTAAGTCGCATGCAAAATGCCACGAAGTGCAGAGTTATTTGATTTCGAGAAAGGTGTAATCATCGGGTATCACAGAAGTGGCCGATCCTATAGGGGACATATCTAGCGAGCTGAATTACCCAAACTTGACACTGGCCTATATGATTCCGAAGTGGAAGGGGAGCGGTGATTGTCGGAATCTGCCCCGAGTCGGAAGACCTATGAAATGGGAGATAGAGACCGACGGGTACTGTCCAGGGAAATTCGGAGGAACCTCACCCGATGGCCCACACACTCCAGGAGTTTCAAAAAGTATCCGGGAGTGTTGTTTCGATGAATACAATCCGTGAAGAATCACATCTGCTTGATTTTTATGGCCGTGCTGCCGCGCATAAGCCTTTGATCACAAAGTCCAACTGCGCTGCTCGGTTAATGTGGTGAAAAGCACGTCGAAAGTGGTCCGTAGGTAAGAGGAAACGGATTCTCCGGAGCGACGAAACAAGGTTCACTCTCTACCGTTCGGGTGGCAGGGTCTGGGTCTGGCGTCTGCCTGGAGAACGCCTCCTGCCAGAATGCATTGTGCCCACAGTAAAGTTCGGCGGAGGTGGAATTAGCGTCTGGGGGTGTTTCTCCTGGTATGGACTGAGGCCCTTGGTCCCAATTCATGGTAAGCTCAACGCTGACACCTACTACACTATTTTGGATGACAGTGTGCTTCCTACGTTGTGGCAGTTTTACGGGTTGGACCCATGTTACTTCCAGAACGACAACGCCAGCTGTCATGTTGCGACGTTCACCATGGATTAGTATGGTGACAATGGGGTTAACCGAATAGACCAGACTAGCCTGCCCAGACCTGAACCCTACCGAGAACCTGTGGGACGAGTTGGATCGCCGAATTAAGGGGTGTAACAAACGTCCAAAATCAGAGATGGAACTTGCATGTCTTCTCCAAGCAGAGTGGATGAAAATACAACTAGCCGTCATACAAGGATTTGTGGAAAGCATGCCCCGGAGGGTTGAGGCTGTAATTGGCTCTCGCGGCTTCTCTACCAACTATTGAACATGAAAACAAATTTTTTTTTCTTTTCTATCACAGATGTCCAAATACTTATTGGTAGATAGTGTAGTATATAGTATAAAAGAAATTAAGATATATTTAGTTGAATTGAGCGTAGGGTCTCTGACTTAAGCACTAAATTGTACTAAAAATTTATTTTAAAAAATCCCTCTATATTAAAACGTTTACCAAAATTATATTTGTCTTCATGATTTTATATCACATTTGAACTTAAAATATATTTATTTAATAAGTACTGAATATTTGAGAAAAAATGTTCTCTGAACGTAGACCGATACCTTAAACATGAAGATCTTCTGCCACTGGGATTTTAACTTTAAAAACCGGATGAGTCGTTTAAAAATATATAGCTATTTCTGGGAAAATTTAAAGCCGAGATTTGTGCTCAGAAATAATTTGACTTTCCCCAACGAAATATCTAACAGAATCCTCTTTACTGCTATAAACAAAACGACATTTTTTTTTCTACGCTGAAAAGGAAATTATGAATAGTCCTCATTTTCACCCATAATTTCGAGCTCCCTTTGTGGCAACAATTCATTCCGCTTAGCCCGTGGGCAGGCTTACTCAGATAACGAAAAATAAATCATAAAAGGAAATCGATGGTAGCATCCCAGTACATAGTAAGATTGATACCGTGAATAGAACAGTCCTTCCTTCGCGTCATTTGAGATGACTTTTTCGGGCAGAACTCAATCTTGAGATGGAGGAATCTTGTTAATCAAAAGAGGATTCTGGTAGAATTTTCTTTTGCTGCAGGCTGAGTATTTTTTGGGACAGATTGAAATTAACAAATACTCATTGATTAGAAGTTACTTAGGTTTTTACAAGATTGGAAATGAAGCTTCAAATGAAGAGTTTCTAACAGAGATGACATAGCTCTCAGTATAAACTAAATAGTATAAACTAAATAATAGTATAAACTAAAGGAAATTATAAATTGAAAATAGGTATGATTATATATAAACATATAAATAAAAGTATGTGAAAGAGGTATACTTTTAATTTTTCTTTCTCTGTCACCGTTTTTTTTCTTTCTTTTTTCCTTTGCTTTTCTCTCGGTGAAAACTTTTAAATTTGCTTGGGACAAGGTAGTTATCCAAAATTAGTTTTTTTTTCATGAATCTGGAATCAGGTAGTAGGATCAAGTGTAATAGTAATGAATTTTCTAATGATTATTACAAATACAGTATTACTGTTTAATATATTAAAACTAAGATCCTTTGAAGTGACCAATTAACTTAGATAGAAAATTTAGAAATTACATTTGATAATTTTATTAAATTCTTGCATATGATATATGTTCTTTTAAAAAGTACTTACGTATGTGTCCGCATGCATTGAATGCTTTTACATTATGTTATCTGCATTAGCAGTATTTCGTAACTCTTATGTGAATTACGCTTGAATCATAATTCGCATTTCATTCAGATAAGAATGACTGGTAATAGACAAAAACTTTAATATTTTTGCAGATTCATAAGATAAAATTAAAAATTAATAATTTATAAGGTACTATTTATACACAAATACCAGTTATATCTATACTGATAAATAATTAAATTTTTATTTTTAAAGAATGACAAGCAAGTCCTTGCACTCACTCTGGTTGGGGGGGGGGGGATAATATTTCAGGAAAGAATCCCAGGGATCCTTAATTTTAGGAGTCTGGTAAGAAACATATCTCTGGCTCATCATGCATCGTCTCGAAGTCACAATTAACAAAAATGCCCTATACGAAGTATTAAACAGAAAAGAACTTAGGAAAAGAGGTTCTTTTCATGAAAATTTCTTGACCGATTGTGGTCTTATATTTCATCGTTTTCCCAAAGGGGTAAAGAAAATATCCCTATTCTATATAGTGGTTCTTTTTTTCACTTTTCTCCCTTTGTCATTAATGCCTGTATAGATTTGGTTTCTAAATAAATATCTCCCGTTTACGTCCCAATCAAGAAATTGCTCACGCAAGCTGAAAATTAGAATTGAATAAATGGTCCTTTTTACTTCACTGGCATTTGCTTCGGATAGAATTTATTGTATATATCATGGATAAACGGGAAAATTTATCAAAGGGACCTACTTGGCCCAACAAGTACTGGAAGCTTTCATTTAAATGTCTTTCTTTTGTAATTCTTTGAAAGGACTTATAGGTACAATATCATTAAGTTCTATTATCCTGCCGGGCATCTATTTATTTTTATTAATCCGTTGCTTGTCTCGGGGTCTCACCAACAGAAAAGCAACGGATTCTAAGGCTGCTAACAATACACATATGTTTATTCTTAAGGCTACTGTGTACTAACTCTATTGGATTCGCTCACCTCAGTGTTAAGCTATGCAGAAAATGTGTCCAACGATTGAAGACTTGGATGTAAAGACTTTTTTGATTTATTACGTGGAATTAAACAGGTAACAAAATAGATGATCACATAGTGGCATTTTTGAAATTGTTAATTGGAGAAAACACATTTTGACACATGTCTGAGATAATCATAAAAACAAACTCAATTTTATAAATAATATTAGCATTTAATTTCTCTTATTTAAAATTTTTATCGTTAGTTACAATTTGCACAGAAACATCATAATAATTATCAACATACATTAAGAAAGTATTCGAACACATAATAAAACCTAGTTAAATATATTAATTATTCTGTGCTCTCGCCTGATTAAATATATTGCAAATTATTTTTACTTACCACACCCCTCATTGTAGACTGATGTTCTAGTCTCATTGTATTTCTAAACTTGGTCCAAAAGCAGACCAGAAATCTCGAGATATCTCAGCATACAAAAATGACGACTGGGGCTGAAGAGTGCACAACCTCGAGTACAGTCGCAGCTTTTTTTTTCAACTGACTCAAAAAACCGTTAAAACTTCCCAGCACCGAAAATCGCAGAGGTCAGAAAAAGTTCTAGAACAATTAACCTTTCAGACATATGATTGGTTAAAAAGATAGTTCCTCCATAGCAACGACCCAGCAACCATGTCCCCCTAATGACCGAGAGGGTGGCAAGTAATTCTCCCTTCTTGTGCAAATGACCTTGTGTACTATCCGTACTGTTACAGGTCACACTTAATTGCATACGGGAGGCACATTCCCTTCTTCCTGGAAAACTGGTATGAAAAACCACAGGAATGATTTTCAGCACATAGACAATTTAAGATTTACAAAATATAATAAATACACTAGATGGCAGCACTGATCCAGTAATTTCTTATTTTGTAACGGTGTGTGTAAACATGCACTGTTGTTGAAAAAAACATTCTTATGTACGTGATGCGAGCAGGGCTTCTGCTTCCTTATTCCCTTTTGATGTAATTACCTCAAAGTTTAAAGGTTTGGATGATATCTGGGAATGGAAAATTATTCATCATTCATATGTAAGTCAAATCATAATTCATTCTTTATGCTATTGGGTTTTTCATTTTCCCATCGTTGACCCATCCCTTATATTCAATTGTATTCTATTAAATGTGCAAGTATTGTAATTACTTTGTTTTAAGTCAAAATAAATCCTTTAAAATCATTTACAGTCCACTAAATCTATAAATCTCACATATATCTTGGGGCATTTTTAGTTTAAAAAAAATGAAAATTATATTTTAAGATTTAAATTATTCAAGGAGAAAATCTGGTATAGTGTATTTTAAACTCTCCTAAATTCCTTTGATGAACGAAATTTATAAAATTTTTCCTGTTGCAATGTGTAGAAAGGTTCGGGCTATCTGAAAATACCATTTTTATTGGATTACCAGCATTTATGTAGCTGTAAATAGTAGAGACATTTTCACCACAGGTTAACATTGAGGTGAGCGAATGTAATAGAGTTAGTACCCAGCAGCTTTAATTAGGCATTTGTATTTCTGCATGCATTCAAGTGTTACTCACTTTTCAAGCCGGTTACGACATTTTTCAAAAACAAGCTAAAACACTATTTCTTCTTTACAATGATAGTAGCATTTAGTTCAATTTATCTCCAAAATTTAATCGGCTGAATTAATTACTTGCATGGTCATAAAACGTTTGCAATAAATATGCTTAAAATGATAAGCAGAATTGTTTAACGAAATTAATCAACGACATACTAATCCATTTATTTGTTTATTCCCCACACACTTTTTTTGGATGTTAACTAAAAAATTGCATCCATTAGTGAACTGTCACTTTCGAACTAAAAATTTCTCTAGACAACGTAATCTGAATATCACGAAATCAAAATTTAATTAAACTGTCACCCAGTGAAAAGCACTAACCTATTTTTTTTTTTGTACTTCTGAAAAAAGCAAGTTTAAAACTGTCGTTGCTTTTAACTTGAATATTTGGAAGGCATGGCAATGATTTATTACGAATATTAGAACTAGGCTTGTAAATGGAAATAAAATATTTCAGCAAACCGCAATGAAAGATTTCTTGCAATCAGAAATTAAACTTCTTTCAACTGAAATTTTTAAAAAAAACTAGATTTTTTATTATTTTTGTTTTGTGTACCCCAACAGCAAACAGAACTATTCTTTTTCTTTTCCACCAAAGGTTTAATTTCTCCTAAATAGACAAGACTAAATATTTTTTAATGCAAATAATACTAAATATTTCAATGTTTTAATTTTATTAAACTTATAGTTTAAAATAATCTAACGAAATATTTCATAATTCAACTAAAACATGGAAGTTTTTTTTATTCATTCCTGCAACACTTTCTAAACTCCAGTTGTTTTACGTTCATACTGCATCCGATGGTTTGGCCGACGCCTCCATAATACTAGTTAGATGCATAAAACTAGGTGGTTCGGACAATTCGACAGCTCGAAAATCATTCGTTAAACATTCGGCTTAGATCGGAAGTACTCGTTGATGCTTACGCCAATAGTTTCCAGTATTTGGATCTCCCAATATTCTAGCCTGTCGCTCACTCAAACAGTGTAGTGATTAAAATCACTGTAATATTACACTCTGCATTGTTACACATACAAGTAGCATTGAATCTAGATGTACGCTACAGTCAGAAAAGGTACGATAGCAATGTATATTTTTGCTTTAAGGTTGTTGTGTACTAACTCTATTGGATTCGCTCACCTCAGTGTGTTAACCTATGCAGAAAATGTGTCTGCAATTTACAGCTACATGAATGCTGATAATTCAATAAAAATGGTATTTTCAGATAGCATGAACTTTCTTTCACCTTGCAACTGGATTCGTTTTATAAATTTCGTACACCAAAGGAATTGATGAGAGTTTAAAAAAACACACTAAACCAGATTTTTCCCCGAATTATTTAAATTTTAAAACACTTGTATTTTTTTTAAACTAAAAATGCTCGAGGGTGTAACATTTCTTTCTCTATTACGGATATAGATTTTTAATAAAAATCTTTAAATCCAAGTCGGCAATCCTTGGGCAAATTTTCTCCATATGTTAGCATTAAGGCTAGAGAATCCAATAGGGTTAGTACACAGCAGCCTTGATCCGTCTTTGGCACGCTTCATTTTCCTGTAACTTTTGTACCACCGTTCGTGATAGACAATGATCCTTCTCAGGACTACAATTTTTCGGTCATCTTGCTGACCCCTCTAGAGATGTACGTATATATTTTTTTATTTGCAGCTCAAACGCACATTTGAATATCAGAGGCATTTTTTTCGCAAAAGAGAGTTCTCGGGGAATTAAGACTGTTGTGTACTAACCCTATTGAATTCGCTCACCTCAATGTTAACCTACGGAGAAAATTTGCCAAGTACTACCGACTTGGATTAAAAGATTTTTTTAAATTGTACTCCGTAATAGAGAAAGAAATTTTACACCTTCGGGCATTTCGGATTTAAAAAAAAATGCGAAAAAAAATTTAATTTAAATTATTCGGGGGAAAAATCTGGTATAGTGTGTTTTAAACGCTCATAAATTCCTTTGGTGGCCGAAATTTATAAAATGAATCCTGTCGCAAGGTGCAGAAAAGTTCAGGCTATCTGAAAATGCCATTTTTATTGAATATTCAGCATCTGTGTAGCTGTAAATAGTAGACAAATTTTCTCCATGGGTTAACATTGAGGTGAAAGAATCCAAAAGGGTTAATACAAAGCAACCTCAACGTTTGAGCTCTGAAAATATTTTATGTACGAATTCCCCTCACAAATTTATATGGATGTCAATTTTTTACATTACCTTCCTGTAATAACCCCAATTGGGGTCCTTAGACTGTGATCGTATACGTACAATTAACGTCGCGTAGCGACCAAATCTGTTTAGCACACAACTAAAAAATGGGTACAACTCTCAAAGAAGACTCGCTAGTTATACATATATACAATTTATTTTCATATATAAATATTTACACGTACATAAATTAGCATCAGGTTGAATTCATAATCGTATTCAAACACAGTATCTATCTCTCTCTCTCTCTCTCTATATATATATATATATATATATATATTCAAATGCATATTATTCGTATACAGTAAGCAATGCCGACCCTTGTGGAGTAAGTGGCGAGTATGTAATCATCTAAGGATGTGAATTGAACAATGTTGAAAAAAATGCTCACCCTGAGGCTGTTGTCACTGTAGTTTGGGCTCGTTCCTACCAGTTGTACACAAATAGTCTGAGTAATGTTCGTACGTCACTGTGCACAGTTCTATTAACAAAGTTCTAGATCACTAAACGGAAAGAGTTCTATATCTCGTAACGAAAAGAGTTCAGGATCTCATAGTTCGACGATCACTCAGGAATACACCTCGGATGCTCTATGTCCATCTGCGGGTTTGTCAGCAGAGGTCGTCGGTCATAGGTGCGTTCACCTTGGCACCTCGTAGTAAATTTTCGTTCCGATAAGCTCTGATCAATAAGCTCCGATCTCCTTAGATTCCTTCATCGTTTGGTAGCTACAGGAGGGTATGTACATGCTCGTTCAAGTAATGGTCAGGCAGCATTTGTCTCACTCATGCTTTTCCATTTCTTTTCTCATACAGTTGAACTTCATCTTGATTTGCAAACCTTCGTTGGGCATTCAATCTTTGCGTAGTTTCATAATTCTCGTCAGCTCTGTAGCAGTTTAGTTTATTTTTCTTTTTTTAGTAGGGTGCTTCCTGTAAAATGCTTCATACTCGTATATATATATATTTCTTTTCTTGTTTTACCATTGGTTGTTGCCCTCTTGGCTTCTCTTTCGTTCGCCCCATCCCTTTATTGGGATGAGGGACGAGCCACCTTGTCCATAGGTTCGTTCACGGCTTATTTTCATCGCATTGGCTGCCTCCGAAATATATCTGTGCGTACTAATTAATTCTGATGCCTGTTCGTGTCTGGGATATTTCTCAATCAACATGCACCTGCTTCTTAATCTTTGACCTTAGATTTACTGCTGCTGTCCTGTTATTTTTTATGTTTTTATGGCCCGTGTCATTGCACGGTACACGTCTTATTCATTGGCGCCCCGAAGCGTCGGAGTCGCAAATTCAGCTAACAGTACAGCCTGGGTAGTCACTAGCAATTTAGATTGCCGCATATTCACATCCCGCTTATTACACTTCCGTTACTAAATTTCTTTACTCACATCTTCCTTCTTTTACTTACTACTTCCTTCCTTTACTCACATTACATTCGCCATATATCCAATAAAAATATCATTTTTATTGAATTATCAGCATCTTTGTAGCTGTTAATAATAGACAAATTTTCTCCATACGTTAACATTGAGGTGATATAAATGGTTTTTACAGCAATAATTTGCTTTGGTAATCAAATATTAATCCTTCAATATATTTCAGAAAGAGGAGCCCCTTAAAGAACAAGACTGAACAGTATGAAGAGATATACGAGATGTAGTAAATTATAATGCATATTAGCAAAGAGAGGACAGATCATGTATATTTATATGAAAGCATTCTCTAATGAAAACTGAACGTACTGAACTATGCCGCACCTTTTATAAATCTAATGAGTCTGATGGATAAGAACAAAAATTAACAATCAAGACACGATCAATATTTTAACAATTGCTTATTATTCTAAATCTGCTGATTTCAAAATATCATTTAAGCTGTCTAAAACATTAATGCAGTAATAAATGGAATTCCTAATCCTCTTACTTACATAAAATCTAGCTCACGATCATAACAGCCTCTAATTCTTCTGAAAGCATCTGCAGTTTCTCGCATAAAGTATTTATCTAATAAAGCGATATTTATGTACGGTACTAAAATTTATGATGCGCTTAATCATGGATTTTCTTGTACTCAATTTAGAAAATTTGTTTGGATGCTTTTGTGACTATAAGCAAATCGTTCTGCTGCAGTACAGGCAGAAATAAAAGTGCAAATGAAGACTTCCATATCATGAGCATTACTCCATGAGAATGTCGTTTTACGCTGCAGTAAATTACGTTGCATTATTACTTAACGAGAATTTATTGCCAATATTATGTTTCGCGATTTCTAAAGAGGATAATTTTAAATGAAAAAATATTCTCTCAAGAATGAGAAATTTCGTGAGAGAATTTTTAATAATGTTTATGAAATTAAGTTATGTTTATGTAATTGCGTTTATTTTTAAAATTTACAATTATAAAGTATTAATATATGCAACCGGTTTTTAATGCGATATAACTCTTTAATAAAGTAAATTTTTACTTATATACGTTAACTAGTTGAATACCCGTGCTTCGCTACGGAGTACATTTTAGGGTAATTATATGAAAACATAATGAAATAACTTTTTGGAGGATTTCCTTATAAACAATTTTTGTTTCTTCACTGCACGAATCTAATATTACCAGGTTCGGCCGCGAACTTACACGTCAGCAAGCTACGTAAATAGAAACTGACCGTGGGAAAAACAATTTTTCTTAAATCTACGCCAACGTATTATAAAGTTTGGCCTTGATACTTATTTATCATCATGCCGATGCTTACTTTGAGGGGAAATTGCAGTCTCTTAAAGTCAAAGAGGAGGTCATTGGGCATTAGGGAAATGCGTGGCACGAACACCTTTTCTCCTTGAACACACCCGGTTAAAATAATGGCTTCGATTAAATTTTTATGCATGGCTTTGACATGCACAATTTCAGTGGTTTTAAATTCCGAAGGTGCAATAAGGTTGTGCCCTTCCGCAGATACAGCTTATGGCATAGAAGACCCGGTGGTTGAAGGGTATTTTAAAAACTCTACCGGATAGTTAACGGTATCATCTGAATTACAGACTGTGTCTATCGACTTGTAGACCATTTCTTCCCCGTCAAAGCACTTTAGCAACATGTCATTAATGAACACAGCTCGATCGTTTTCTGGAGTCAAAATGGCCCTTTCACAAAACCATTCTGTAGATTTATTCTGTATTTGAGCAATGTCTGGATAAATGTGATCTATTAGTTCCTGGATGGTAGTCACTAATTTGAATTAAATTCTTAATAAACTTCCATCTCAATTAGTCTAGTGGTTAAATTTTATCTTTTACTGCAATTTAATATTTTTTGGCCATTTATTTCGTTATTATGCACGTGACGCAAAATTAATTTAAAGTATCGGAAAAAGAAAAGAAACATCGTAATCAGAATTTAATAAATTAAATTATAATAATTACAAGATAAAAAGAACTTTTTATATACCATGTTTTTAAATTTTCTGTTGAATCATATAAACTTGACAATTCTATGTATTAATAAATACTTTTTAAAAATTTTTTTATGAATTATCCCATCAACTTGAAAGAAAATGAAGTTAATTGGAAGTTAACTTGCGTTTAACTTTTCGTTCCCATCGCTGCCGATAGATGGCTGCACCATTCTACAAAAAATATTAACTGAAAATGAATTCAATGCTGCTTAAAGATGGTTAAAAGTATTAAAATAAGGCATTGTCATCGTGTTCTGAGCTATTCTAAAAGTTTCAAATGTCTAGCTAGTCGGGAAGTTGGTTAAAAATAGATTGCAAGATTTGTGCTCGACAAACACACACACAAACGAACAAGAAAGCGAGTTAATAAAAACATGGCAAAAATTAATCTTTAAAAATTCACCATAAATCAGAAAAGGGAGGTAGATTCAAAAAAGATTTCATTTTAAAGGAATTTTTATGATCTTTCTTGTGATATAAATTTTATAACCATCAGATTATTATTTTAAATGCAAACTTTAAAATATGTAAAAAAACAGCTTAAATTTTTTTTTTAATTAAGAATTTTTCAAAATCTTTCTTAGTGCACCCCTACAATATAAGAAGAATCGCAATGCACAATTTCAGCTCTTAAAGGTCCAGCGGTTTGGTCTGTGCGTTATCTGTCAGTCAGTCAGTCACGGAACTGTTTTATATATATATATATATATATATAGATAATTAGCATACTACACTGTGTATATTCCTCGTGTAAGAATGTTTTGGCTATCTGTTGAAGAGGCCTAGTCAATCATTGCCTGATGGTATTTACTTAGCTACCATCTTTATGGAATCTTAAGAACCTCACATTTTTAACTTTGTTTTTTTCAGTTACTTTTTTAACGTATCTCGTCTAGAACTTATCGTCAGGGAAAGTGAAGATGGTTGCTATTTTTGAGGTAATAACTGATATTTCGAACATAACCCATTTTGTAAATTATTTAAGTACACTTAAAAGTTTCGGAAGATGTAATCTTGGCTGAGATTACAACTCCACTTCCATAGATTATTCAAGCTTTTTTGACTATCCGTAAACCCTTTTTTATATTATTAACATTTACTTATAACTTTTGACTTGCAAATCACGGTTTATGGTCGGATATCTGAGAGAATATCTGTGCAGATCAAACCGTTGCAGATAAATCATGGCACGTGGACAGGATATCTTAGATGTCACTTGAAATGCGAAGGGGAAATGTGAGGTCCCTATATCTTCACAGATCTGTCAATTAGTGAGGTTACGATAACTTTTCAATAGGAATAAGAGCCGGAACTAAGATGGTTCGTTGGTTTAGAGCGCTGCAACCATCCTTCTGAGCTGAGAGTGAACATGAGTGGTAAAAATTGTACCGTTTAAACCACAAGTCACTTAATATAAACCGTCCTGACCTGTATGGTATGCGGCGTGTTTTAACCTGCAGACCAGTCGCTACGCAATAACCCTGAATACGCAGCCGAGGGTCTGCCTGTTCGCTCTAATAGTTTAGGCCTTGGGAGTTGTGTCAAGTAGTACATACTCTACCGACTTTTGACCCCCCCCCCCCCCCAATCACCCTGTGAAAACTATAAAGATCTACAAAGGATTTCGGGAAAGGTCAACGGCCTTTAGTTAGGACACGTGACGATGTGTCAAAGTATATCATGATACCTGACCGCAAATTAGCACTGATAAGTGCTGCGTGTTTTTGCCCTTGTGCTGTCTTAAAGTGTATTTTTCATTTCCGGAATCATTTCCAGTTGACATCATATATATCGAACCGTATCGTCATTAAACGTGTTTCAGTTCTTAACTTTTCCAATTTGTATGTCTAGAATTGCATTACATCCAATATAAGTCATAAACCTTTCATGCACTTTTAAATCTGCCTACCAAAGATACCAACTTATCAATTCTAGTTTTTTACAGCCCTATGAATAATCGATTGTTTAATATCAAATCACTTACTAATATCTCTTAGTGCTAACTAGTTTTACACAGTGATGGTTAAAGGTAACCATTTTTTTAGTCTGATTTCAGTTTTCATTCGTTTAAATTTCGCCTCTTTTTTGAGGCAAAGACATTTGACGTAATTTTAACTTCTTACCACAGAGATATCTTCAAAAGCTTTACTTTCAGCTAAGTTTAATAATGATAGTTTCAAAAGTTGCAACAGCCGTTGTTAAAAAATATTTTCGTAAGATTTGTTTTGTGAAGATCCTCTTACTTGTTTCAGACCTCTTTTCTGGCTCTTTCTTTAAGCTGGAATAAACCCTTATTCCAAATTATTCCATCCTCCAATTTGGTTTTCAAAAGCGTCAAAATTGTGCCATCGGAGACACTTTTGAACACTAAATTTGGGGGGAAATAATTTGTCACAAACCCTGTTCAAGTCGAAAGTATTTGACCGAAAAATATGTCCAGTACTTAGATGGTTAGAAAGGGGGGGTCATTTATGTGATAAGACAGATAAGTCACATACGACAATATACAAGCTTCCACATGTGAGGAAGAACTGCCGTCTGAATCCAGTTTGAATTATCAACGGTTAAAAGTGATGTATTTCATATCAACTGATAGAATTTGGGATAACTGTATTTCGCATTCTATCTGAAACAGTTACTGGTATTAACTCATTTCTATACAACATATAAATCTATAAAAGGAAGTTTCTGGAATGTTCTACTGATATATTACTGAAATTAAAGGAATAATTGCATATCATAATAAAACTGCGTTCTCAATAGGAAATCGACGAATTTAGACGGTTGCAATATCAATTATAATTATGAACATTAAGTGGAAATTTGATACACCCGCAATTGCATGCACGCAAGTATTCGGGGTTTTATTGATTACTCTATAAATACACTCCGGTTTCAATAATATTTCAGAGTACCTACGCTGATAGAAAGAATAATATTTACTATCCATTACATGTTCATCGGGTATTCATCAGTCCTGAATTTAGACTCAAGGGTGTCTAGGACAGAAAAAAGGGTAGGTAGAGAATCAGTTATATTTCGAGGAAACTACAAACATTTATTTTTACGATACGATCTGTGTCAGGGATGGATAGCAATTTTGTACTCTGATTTTAAATAATTTACTCATCTTATTAGGTAATTCCTCGCTTTATTTATCAAAAAACCTCATTTTCTTAGGTTGAATGCCCACTGTTTTTTTCAAATAAACGTAATATTTTTTGCATTGTATATCGCAAATGAAGAACGCTTGATTAATCTTTTCCTTACGGGGTGGGATAGCATGTATCCCAAGAATA
Source organism: Dolomedes plantarius (assembly GCA_907164885.2). Lineage (NCBI taxonomy): Eukaryota > Metazoa > Arthropoda > Arachnida > Araneae > Dolomedidae > Dolomedes > Dolomedes plantarius. The sequence continues at coordinate 109,276,281 of OU015496.1, forward strand.
CGGGTCCAAAAATAAATATACAGTGGATAATAAATATAGCAGTGGAAATAAATATACAGTGGATTCGATATAATCGAATTCCTTGATAAACCGAAGTTTTTCCATTCCCCTTGAACCTGCCTAACACTCCCATGTTGCTATTAAATCAAACCTCGGTATATTGAAATCCTCGATGATTCGAAGTTTTCTCGTTCCTCTTGAGGTTCGATATATCGAGGTTACACTGTGTGTGCGTGTGTGCGTGTGTGTGTGTATAAACCCCCTTAATGGCCGTTCTTACAAAGAGGATATGAAATTTCCCGTTCTAAAGAAGGAACCGGAAAAATAGGCCCCGTAAGCTAAAGGTTAAGAATATTTCTTTTTCCATAAAGGAATTTTCTGCAACTTTAATGATCTCTCTTCAGCAATGAATTATAAAGCTTAGAACCATCAACTTGCGTTACCTCGACTACACTGGTGAGAGACACACTGGTAAGACTACACTGGTAAGAGAGTTACACTGGTAAGACTACACTGGTAAGAGAGTTTGCACATTTTATTGAATTTCTTAAAAACAAATGGACATATTTTAATGATATTTAGTATAGATACACAGTTCTATAAGCGAAAATTATACCATATAAACAGTCATGGTATGCATTCATGATAGTCAGTTAGGCTCATCAGCGCAGGAATATCCAAAACCCACGATGCAATATCGAACATAAAATGACTAATATGGGTGTGGACCCGTTTCACAGTCATACAGCTCTCACAGCGTGCTGCCATATTAGAAACGAGGCAGCTTGATGAGTCCCTGTGACAGTCAATCCCACTCCTGCAACAACGCAGTTTTCGGCTCCTGGATGGTTGTTGTTGTTGCTTATGCCACTTAACCGACAGCAGCATCAGATCAAGCCCCGAAGGTTATGGACGATGAAGGTGCGACTCCTGTTTTGAATTAGCACCACAAAGGTCGGAGTCCGATTTGGCTAAATGACCGGTCCCGTAAATTTTGAACCGAGTCAAGTGACGAAACCGGAACACTTAACCCCGCACCTCCAGAGGTAAAGTTGAGAACTTGGAGGACATTGAAGCCACGCCCTATTTTACGTGCCCCTGCCACCGTTAGTGAACACGGCGGTGGATTTGCAGAGACGAGCATCGAACCAGGGACGTTCAGATCACTGGCCCGTTGCTCCTGCCAACTGAGCCATCGCGCCCTCCTGGATGGTTATCGGAGGGTGATGACGAGCGGCAATTGTCCTCCCAAGAGTGTCCCAGACAGTTTTATGTTTGAAATTCCAACGTTGATTTCGTACATTTCTGCGCTGATGAACCTAACTAACGATCATGAACCAGTACCATGATTGTTGTTTGGTATAAATTTTTCACTTATATAAATGTGTATCCGTACCAAATTTCATTAAAATCTGTCCATTCGTTTTCCTGAAATTCCACAAAATGTGCAAATTCTTTTAACTTTTAACACCAGTTTAGTTCTGCCAGCATTATCTAAACAATCAATGGCACTGTGGTGATCAAGAAACATGCATTTGATCACGAGCATTTAACTTGGGTAATACATACTTCAGCTTGTTATGTTTTACTGTTGTCGCATCTTAAACATCATAAACACAAAGTGGGAAGTAAATATCAGTGAAACAAATTTGCGGGGGAAAAATAAAAAAATGATTTGCACTGAATTTTTCTGTTTTTTAAAGAAACAAAAAATATTAAATAACTGTATTTAAATTTTAATAAATTCATGAACAGGGGATCGTTTTATATATCACATCACATACTATTCCAATGATAGATATGTAAATAAAGCTAGCATCATCCCACGCATTCAAAATGTGTTGTCATACAGCTCATCTCCCCCGAGACATTAAATGCGCTGTACTCGATGAGACGCTCTTATTAAACAAGTATTATTTTATAAACATAACATTATTTTCGAGTAAACTTGATATATTACGTTTATCGCAAAACCTTGTTTATTTTGCACTTAATGCGTCGTATAATTAACAATAATTTTTAAGCAGTATATTAGAGGGCAATGAATTTACGTGACAAGACATTGTTTCGTTCTTTTATTTTTCCTATACATGCACTTTTTTGTGTGTTTAATGGTCATAGTAATAAATTTGAGATAAAATGGCTGCATAATAAATTGTAAAATATTATCGAGCATTTTATGGATAAGAAAAAAGTAACAAGCAAATAAGTGCGCATAAAACTCTGTAAATATCTTTTCAAATTAAGAAAAATGATATAGAAATAATCTCTAATGCGCACATTTTCCTTTGCTTTATTTTTAGAGACGTTTAAACTGGATTTTTTTACCTTCAAATTATATGGACAGGAATTTTTCATTTTCTTAATGTCTCTTCGTATTGTAATTACTTTAAAAATTAAAAATCGATTAAACTGCTCTATGTCTCTAATGAGCTTTTATTTCACCAACTATTTATCATGGAGATATTTTACAATCGTGTTCAAATCCTAAATTGATATTGATGAGTTTGATTTACCTGTCTGAAAAAAAACCATAGCTTAAAATCATTTTATAATTTCTTCTAACTGAACAGTTTGAAAATGTTTAAATTCCTAAATAACTTTCATTGTAAGCTGAAAATTTCACAAATCATATTTTCAGTGAATATCGTCGGTAACTTTTAAGTTTGTGCCTTTAAAATAAGAGAAAAACTTTGTTAGTATATAAATATGGATACATAGCAACTGTTAGGAATTTATAAACATAGTTTATATTGTGTATTACCGTAAAAGGAGCAAAAGGTTTCACATTTTGAGATAATATGTTCAGTCGCTATGAATTACCGACTACATAAAGATTTAAAAGAGTAGAATAGGAATTTTTCTTTTTTAAGCTGATACATGTCTCACTAAATCTAGATCCAGGCTTATCGAAAAGGGATATGCATCAAATTTCGAAAATATACAGAGTAAAAAAAATTTAGTGCCCAAGGTAGCCATTCGGTAACGCGCCGGCTTTCGGAACGGAGGGTGCTCGTATCGAATCCCTACACGCGCCGTTAAATACCCCCATGTCTAAGCTAGATATGGGTACATTAAAATTCGTAGACCGGACAGACCTATGAGGTCAGCGGGTGGGGAAGTTATGATCCCCACTAGATGTCACCTGTGGGGGTGCTCGGTCAAAATTGTGGTCGCACCTAGCCAAGCAGGACTCCGACCCTTGTGGTGCTACTATAAACCAGAGCCGCACTACTCATGCCGAAGTTTATATGGACCTGGTATGGGACTTCCGGCCATGGGCATTAGGAACAACGACAACAACAAAATTTTGGAAATAGTAGCTTTTTTTCAGTTATGTGACATTAACATACGAAAACCATATATCAGAAATATCTTTTCTTCAGTGGGGATATACTAAAGACATTTTTTTTATTAATTAACAGGTCGTTTAAATAGACGTAAGAGTTTTTGGTCTTTGAAAAATATTTAGACAGAACATTTTACAGGAGTATCAAACTTAAATGTGTTAAAACCCTTTGTAATTCGAAAAATTACGGGGTTTTCTCAGTATATTTGAGAAACTTAATGTCGCAGATTAAGCATGTCTTCCATTTTAACTGGGGTTTTACTGATTTATGGATTCGTTGGAACATTCGCCAATATTCAGTCTCATAAAATTAGAAGAGTAAAAGGAAATATTTTTTTCGGAAATAATCGGACAGATGGAAAACAGGTACGATATCATCTGTGCAGCGTGTGTTCCGTCCTTGATCTGAAAACGGCTGGTTATGACTACTGTTTAAGGTTCTGCAGCTTCATTGGAAGAGAAACATGGTGTAACACAGGTTGATGGGTTTTTACCCACTTAGCTGAAACTCAACTTCATCACTAAGTAAATAAGACGTTTCAAAGTACCTACGAAGAGCGAGCGACCATGCGTGTAAGTTTATTTATTTATTTTGTCTAATGCGGAGGCACTTTTGTCTTGAGACATTCGCCTTTTGGTATTCACCGCGACTTACTGGCTACTTTATTATGGGAGCACCCTATAGGCGAGCGAGCATTGCTCCCCTATGAGGATGTAAAGACTTAGCCTTAAATAAATACTGCCAGCCTTTTTGTATTAATTGCTTTCATTGCATTTCTCGACTAAATACAGGCTGTTTGCAATATATATATATATATATATATATATATATATATATATATATATATATATATATGGATTAAATTCGTGGGTTCACGGTATCGACGAGGAAGGTCAGACTTGAGTTGTCGCTGCACTCATTTAAGTATATCTAGGCCCGACAGTATCTCCTTGTCTCCGCCTCCAGCGTCACTCTGAATAACTTAATCTCTGAATCACTGACTTCTTTAACTCGCGTCCGACGACTTTATATACCTTCGCTGAAGGTTCTCGAAAGGTATGGAAAGCGCCGCCTTTCTCTATTCAGTTATTGTTCCCAGACGACTAGGCGCCTTCGGTCGACAACTTCCCTTTTGTAACTGACAAAGTGTTCCTCGAGCTGTCAGTAGCACTTCCGGTCGTTGTCGCCAGGACCGTCTCCAGGAGTGTAAATCAATTATGTGCACAAACCGCGCGTTGGTTGGTCTTCCCGAAATTTCCACGTACAAAATATTCGCTATTGTACGGGAGTCGTTACAAGTAGGATGACACGGAAGCGAACAAGCCATGTTTGGGATTTGAACCCAAGTCCACTACGTGGCATCTCAGAACGCTAACCACTACACCATTCGAGCGGCGTACGTTGATAAATAGAATACAACAAAACTGAACAGGGAACTGGAAATTCAGAAAGGGATTTATACACATCGTATGTAAATTCGGAAAGGTTTTATTTATACTCTAATGACCCTGAACTATGATACTTCTATTAAAGCAATGAAATAAACTTTTTTTATAGCGAGTTTGAACATTTTTGGTATGAGCCGCTGAGCGTCACATACCAATCTCATACCAAAGTCTTTTTCCAAATATTCTTACACTAAAAAATATTTTATGAGACGCTCAAAATAATTTGAAAGGATGCCTTGAAAGGAAGAAAAATACGAATAGTTTTCGCTCTATCTCAATAAGTTTCATCAAATATTCACTTTAAGTCTAAATGCTGACCTTTCTCATTGATCAAATCTACCTTAAAATAAGTTTTCAAATGGAAGAAAAAAAGATGTCAGATTAAATCACTATGTAGCAAGTTTCACAGTTCTATTTTTGTGAATAATATTTTCTAACAGGTGCACTGAAAAATAAAGTTAGAAAATAAAACTTCTTAGAAACTAAATGTTGGAAAGGAAATGTCTTCTGGGAGCTTTTTATGTATTCGAACATTACATGCAACGGTAATCCTCTGAAAAGAAGCAGTTTTTCAAAAGACATTTCCGTAAAAATCCATCAGTCTGAAGAAAATAATCTTTGGATTACTGAAAAGTACTACTTTAATATCTGTGCAAAGAAACATATTGGAGTCTTCCACCCATCCGCTTGTATAAATATTTAAAGCTAGCAGGGTTTTTATTGCGCAAAGATCTTTTGAAACTTCCAGATATGTACGGAACACTTCATTTTCAAATGTAATGGGTGAAAATGACGTTTCATGTCGTAGTGCGAGGAAATTATTTACGTTTGTAATGGAATTAATACAAATGGAGACAACGCTGGAGTTTTATATTTGTGACGTTAAAAGCCCCCAATCACGTTTTGAATGATCTGTTAAAGCTTGTCTTTTAATAAAATGTAGACATAAAGAGATTTTTAAAACTTTGTTTTACTCACACTTTACAATAATTTACTTAAATTTTAAAAAATTGTGTAGTTTCAAATTTTTCATTTGTGATGTTTCAAATGCCTCTAGCCTATAGAATTCCAGACCATGTCCCTGTAAGCTAGTGCGCTGGGGGTCGCGTTTTCGGTTTATAATGGCACCACGAGGGTTGATTTAGCCAAGTGCCACCTCACTTTTGACAGAGCACCACCAGGGTCGGCATCTGGGGGTGGATCGTACCCTTTTTCACCCTCTCTGACTTCTTAGAGGCATTTTCCGGTCTACGGATTTAACATCCCCATATCCGGCCTAGACATATTGGTATATAAAGGCGCTTGTCGGGATTTGATCCGAACACCCTCAGCACCAAAAGCCAAAGCGCTACAATTAGGCTACGTTGAGCCCTTCATCATTTGCAATAAATTTAATGCATTATCCTATATATAATAGCCGTTGTCTCTGTATGACACTTCCGGGCTGTACTCATCTTTCAATTGAAGCCCTCAGTAAACAAACCGCCAAATAGGCTTAATTTCAATTTCAGATGTGGATCAGAATTTTTTCTTACCTAAAAACAAATATCTTCTCCATCAAATCACATTTGTTCAGCCTATTTTTCTATAAAACATTCAGAACTAAAACAAATTGGATGTTTTTAGCTGTATATTTAACAGTTTTTAAAAATCTGTTTACTTTTGCGATGAATTCTGAAAGTAAATAAACTTGAATGTGAATGAATCGCGAAGTGAACTGTAAAAAAAGTTTTTAACTTTCATATACTTTTTCCATTATGACGTCATTTTTAGTATTATGACGTCAAAATGACGGGTTGGATGGCAGTCTACTACTCCAATCGCATGAAAAACTAAATAAATAAAAAATAATGAAAGAGTTTGCTTTTACAAGGTGTCGATTAAATGCAATATTTTAGATAATTCGGGATATTTTTTAACTTTCATATACTTTTTCCATTATGACGTCAAAATGACGGGTTACCTACTAGTTCAGTAATAAAAATTATACGTACTCAACAGTATATCAAGCAGGGCGGTCGACCTGCAACGCCAAGCTAAAAAAAAAAAAAAAAAAAATAGACGCCAAATGAATAAACGCGCCAAGTAGAAAAATTCGTCAGACCGCTATACTACTTAATATACTCTGCACCTCTTGCTCCTATTCTCCCCATGTTAAAGCAGTTTGCGAAAAATAATAAAATTCTGAATGAACAAAGCATCGTACAAAATTAAAACAAAAAGTAGAAGAATCTTATCAGCGATTATTTTAAATTGAGATAAAAATGGACTTTCAAAGTTAAAAATTAACCGAGATACAGAATTTTTAATTTTCCGTAAAGTTAGGGATTTTGCTAGAATCGAGTTCGCGCCAAGAATTATTTCGTCAACATTTTAAGAAGACCTATAGAGTTTAATATTCAACAGATTCGAGTGAGGCTTGGTTTTTTTCTATAAGTTATTCACTAACTTAAAATCTTTTATATGTTTCAGTTAAAAAAAAAAAATGCTATGTTTAATTAGCATAAAACTGTAAAATCAGCATCTCAGGGCGATAGTACGCCAAAATGGCAACCATTACTCGGCAACACCGCTATTTTCCCAACCGTTCAATCATATAAAACTAGCGATTGTCGCCCAGTGGCTGAGTGGTCAAGACATGAGCCTTCCACGCCGTGGGCGCGAGTTCGATTCCCGCAAAAGAATTCTTTTCCTTCTGGAGAATTTTTAATTATTTTGTACATGTGTGCCCGTATTTGTTTGTTTGTTTTATATGTCCATAGAAAATACTAAGGATTGAATTCAAATAATAAGGAATAATTATTATTCATATTTCACTTTTTGCTACAACCACGTGGGTTTGCAAATTAGAGAAGTATTAATTTCTCAATAAAATATACATATACAAAATATACATATAGCAAATGATTAATCTATATATATAAAAGAGAATGTTTGTGTGTTTGTCTTTTATGCGTTTCCGAACGGTCCATCCGATTGATATGAAATTTTGTACAGATGTTCTCACTCCGGTGGGAAACACTGGCGGGAGGGGAAGACACCCCTAGCTTCCCTAGGGGGGCAGGGGGCACATATAAAAATAATCGAAAACAACTAATATTAGTGTCGAATCTATAGTTTTCGGCGTCGCTGAGATTAATAATGATACTTCCGACGCCGCTTAAGTGCAAGATCAGCCCCCTCAGCATTGGGGGGGGGGAGGAGGAGGGGAAAAAAGGGTGAATATAAAATGTCCAAAATGACCGAGAGTAGTGTCGAATTCGTAGTTTTCGGGGTCACTGAGATGAATAAGGACACTCCCGATGCCGTTTAAGTGAGAGTTCAGCCCTCCTCAGTATTGGGGGGAGGCGAGGGAAGAAAGGGTGAATATAAAATGTCCAAAATGACCGAGAGTAGGGTCGAATCCATAGTTTCGGAGTCACTGAGGGAAATATAGGAAATTAAAAATGTTGTTTATAATCAAGTTTTGAGTTAAATTAATAATTGAGTGAATTTGTAATTTTACTTTATCATTTGTATACTGCATTTACTTTTAAATACCTGTAAATTAAATTACTTAAATTTTATACTATTTGTAGAATACATTCCTTTTCCTCTGCAATAAAAAAAAATTTGAGATAAATAAATACCCAGGCAACGCCGGGCAAACAGCTAGTTATCTATAAACAGTGTTTAGTACGATATTTCCCATTGTGTTTATAAAGATTGACTAGAATAGAAAAATGCCATCCGAATTACAATTAAAACGAAAAAAAACAACCGGGCCTATTACAGAGATTCGAAAAACAAAAAGTTCTCCAATTAAGTTCAAAAATTGACACATTTGTAACTGATAATGAGACTCCAGGTATCAGGAAATTGTTTGCTTACAAAATCCCAGTTTGTGAATGGTTATTTACCTATTAAAAAAAATAACTGATATACAGTTATTTTTTTTTCAGCGACCCCGAAAACTATAGATTCGACACTAATATTAGTTGTTTTCGATTATTTTTATATGTGCCCCCTGCCCCCCTAGGGAAGCTAGGGGTGTCTTCCCCTCCCGCCAGTGTTTCCCACCGGAGTGAGAACATCTGTACAAAATTTCATATCAATCGGATGGACCGTTCGGAAACGCATAAAATACAAACACTGATAGACAGTATGTTTATAAGATTCAACAGCCTCATTCCAACATAAGGTACTACAAAAAATGGTGTTATATCAGATTTTTTTAAGCACTGGGACTCAATTGCATTTCTTAACAGATTTTTAATGGGATATTAGTCGTTTTAATCAGTCTTCTATTTGAAGTTAATGCATGATGTCAAACAAAACAAACCGTTATCTAGAAAGAAAAATAATAAATAATGTTGTCAAACCCCAAAAGGAAAAATTTTGCATTAAACAACAAAAAATATGAATACCATGCTTTGGAATTACGTTGCCCAAATGTAACATGAAAAGAAATTTGAAATTTATAGAAAAATTCGTGAATCTTAAAATTTCTGCTACATTCATTTTAAAAGTAACCAAATAATAGGACACGCATATTTTGCATAAATAACTAAAATGAATAATTTATACAACTAAATAACATACTTTCGACGTTTCAACAGACAAAATTTATTTATTCCAAATAGGAAAAGACGGCCGACAAGCCTGGTATGTATAAATATTAAAAATTAAATTTTCAGATACAGGTTATGATGAGTTTGGTCTAGGGAAGAAGGGTTTCTATCAACAAGTCATTCTTAACCATTTCACTTAGATGTGAAAAATTCGTGATTAGGAAATTAAGTACCAGGACTTAATTTCCGATGTAGGGAAACATTATGGATATGGGGCTCTTTAAAAAGACTGGTGTATCGTGAAGGTGTTGCGACATTGAATGACTTAAAGAACTCCATAACGCTTCAAGTGCGAAGCCTCACAACTGATCAGTTACGATCTGCTGTTGAACACACTGTCCATCGACTTGAAATTTTGCAGGTGAATGAAAGTGGTCACGTGGAGCAGCTTTCCCTGCATGTCCTGGACACGATTAACAACTGCTCCTCTTGTGCAATTTCGTCCTAATCTGTTCTTGTTTCTGCAAACTGAACTGTTTTTGTTTCTCCCTTACCTTTACTTAATGTGGTTCGATGACAAGATGATCAGAAACTAGTCAATAAATGTTAATATTGTTTCTGAATTCCGTTTTGGTCGTTTATTGTGTTAAATTTCATGTTTTTCCTGAAAAAGCGCCCTCTGGAGGACATTTTGGAATTAATTTTTTTTTTCGAAATTCCGTGAGCGCATCTCGTGTATAGCCCATATACAAAATTTCGTTGCATTCCGTTCACCCGTTTGCTCTGTAGGATGCCGTTTATAGGGGAAGTTTAATTATAACCACCCAGTGTGTGTGTGTATATATATATATTATGTGTGTATATATACACTGCTGGCCACTGTAAATGCAACACTCTGAAGGAAACATGCAAATAACATGAAATTTACAACATGCATTAGCGGAGGTGAGATATGCAAATGTTTAGAATTTCAGCGCAGACGCACATCACGCGCGCCTGTGGCGCCACTTCAAAGCGCTATTTAAGGCTTGGAGAATTCGACGATTTCAAGTTCGGCAATTGTGCTTTTCTTGTGGTTTTTTTCAAAAAACGATCAATTATGCCTCGTCGAAAACAGCGATCATCTTTTGATCAAGTATCCGAGTTCGACAGAGGAAGGATAGTGGCCTACCGAGATTGTGGATTATCTTTCAGGGAAATCGGTACTCGTGTTGGACGAAACCAAACAACTGTAATGCGGATATGTGATCGTTGGATGCAGGAGGATACGACGGGCCGGCGTGTTCGATCGCATCCACCTCAGCGCACCACTTCACGTGATGACAGGCAAATTGTGCGCATGGCAGTGACGGATCGCTCAGTCACATCACGAACCATAGCACAGCACATGCAGTCTGTAACGCATCATCCAGTGTCTGCGCGTACCATTCGACGCCGTTTACAGCAGAGTGGTCTCTCCGCAAGACGTCCATTGCTTTGTCTACCCTTGACGCAGAATCACAGACGTGTCCGCCGCCAATGGTGCGATGACAGAAGGATGTGGACGGCAGAATGGAATGAAATTGTCTTTACTGACGAGTCACGCTTCTGTCTGCAACACCACGATGGTCGCATTCGAGTCCGGAGACACCGTGAAGAGAGGATGCTGAACAGCTGCGTTATGCACCGCCACACTGGCCCTGCACCGGGTATTATGGTATGGGGCGGTATTGGATATCACTCTCGCACACCTCTAGTACGCATTGCCGGTACTTTAAACAGCCAGCGCTACATCTCCGAGGTGTTGGAGCCAGTTGTCCTTCCTTACCTTCAGGGCTTGCCCACAGCCATATTTCAACAGGATAATGCGCGACCACACGTGGCACGCATTGTCCAACGGTTCTTCGTCAATCGCCAGATTGAATTGCTTCCCTGGCCGCCTCGCTGTCCGGATCTTTCGCCGATAGAAAACATGTGGTCCATGGTTGCTTTACGATTGATCCAGATTCCATCCCCAGCTGCCACAGCAGATCAACTTTGGCAACGTGTGGCAGCTGCTTGGTCTGCTGTACCCCAAGAACTCATCCAAAGTCTCTTTGAATCAATGCCGAGGCGTGTGGCAGCGGTGATCTCCAACAATGGCGGCTACTCTGGCTACTGATTTTGGCAGGAACCACACTTCACAGAAGTCTATAAATTTAATCATTTGATACTTGGCCAACATGTTATCTACAAAATAAATTTTGTTGTGATATCTCTTGTCTTTCTTGGTGTTGCAATTTGGGTGGCCAGCAGTGTATATATATATATATAAAATGCAAAAGAAACGTCTGCACATTTTTCCAAAGAAACTTCAAATTTGTACTTCAAGAAAACATACTTACTACTTTGTATACTTAGTTTTTGCTAGAGGTACAGCTTGTATTAATACCTAAGATTTGATTTTTTATAATTTCATATTGTCTGTTTCAACACTTAAATATTCGCTGTTTTTACTGACTACTCCCGTAAATTATGTTTTGTTAGAAATTTATCATTTCCTTCCGTGCCAATCCAACCAATAGAAGGAAAGAAATCCAATAAAAACAACTAGTTTACAACAGTAAACTAAAGTCTGTCAGCTGGTGTTTTCTTTTGATGATTTCCTTTACAGAACAACAACTTGTTGCACTAGTACACTCATATTTGCTGCGCTAGTTGTGAGTACAGTATTTACAGCATTCGAATTATCTCAGTAAACTTCATATTGGCAACACATTCTCAAATTATTAAAGCATCGCTATCCTATTTTACAATTGGTCCTAATTTTCTTGCAGTTAGCCTTTTTGTGTCTTTGCTTGCTTCAGTGATTCTCAAACCTTTATGCGAGCCTGATTTTCCGAGAGTAAGAACACAGCTCTTAAAATAAACCAAAATAATAGAGTCAGAACGAGGACAACTTTCTCAGTATTTCCCCTATTTCATCTTTGCGTTTATATAATATTTATGTATTACGTATATGTTGTTTTATAAGAACTTGCATGTTCTCAGTTTTAAAGTATGAAATACATGTTATAATTTAATTTTCTCCGAAATAAACTAGACGGCCAAACGGTTTGGGCTCGTTACTACTAATTTTTCTTTATTATCATCGGCTCTCTGTTTTTAGCATGTTTACCGGACTAGAATTGCAAATTGTCATTAGTGTTGAATTTTCCATTAAAAGACTTTCTTTAAACTAACGACAGAGTTTGTAACCTCTTCCCTTTTTTTAAGCAACTATTTGCTTCTGTAAAGATTGATCTGTGGGAGATTAAACTTAAATCCAAAAGTTGGACTTAAGTTTAGACTAGAGGCTTAGTTTAGACTAGAGCTTATAAATATCCAGTCTGACTCATGTGTCTCCATCCTGTTTTTTTATTTCTCAATTTCGGCAAAGCACGCTTTACCCATTACCTTTTTAGCTATTTCATCGCTTGTTTGGCGTAGGATTCTTTTACGCATGTATGTAGTAAAATTATTTGAAATTTGACACATGTTCGTTTATAAGACAACAAAAAAAACATTCTAGGAAAAGAGAACAGATGAATCTGTATTTCCAAATTATGTTTTGGGGTATTATGTTAATGTTTTGGGTTTATAAATATATCATGTATACATATGTGTGTATTACATTGCTTATTCCTGTAAAAATATCGTAATTCCCCTCAAAACGTTCAGGGACTACAGAAGGCAAATCAGTGTTTCTTTCTTATGGTTTTGGTTACCTAATGACCACATAAGAAAAAACTGCTTAAAAATGAAATTTATAAACTTCCTTTTATAACAAAACTGTTGCATTTGCCTCACATAAGTGTGTATCTAACACCATTTTTGCAATAGTATATTATATTGTCAGATAAGTTCCAAGACTGTATTCTTATATATATATATATATATATATATATATATATATATATATATATATATATATATATATATATATATATATATATATATTCAACTTATCAACTAATTATCATATGTCTTGTCACCGTAGTCCCCTTTGCTATCTAAGCACAGCTGCTTTCGTTTTATGGAGGTCATGAATGCAAACAGTGGAAACTCAATACGGGATGTTTCTCTGCACATCTGTCAGCGGTTTGGATTTCTGCTGTATCTTCATGACGCTTCCCTTTAATGCGGCGACAGGTCGAGTGAATATGGAATTGTAGTAGAGAAGGGATGCAATAGGTGTTTTCCTAACTTAACGCAGAACTTATGTTAACTCTCTGTTTGGAATCCGCATCCATTACGTCATTTGTGTCACTTCCAACTAAATGCGGTAACAAGCCGAACAAGAGGGGGATGCTAAGCACAGCCCTGCCACCTAGTGAGTTTACATGGAAACACTACCAAGGCCATGTATGTTCAGAACATATATCAGGTGACTGAATTACACCCATATCTTCTATCCGAATATCGTAGGTAAATAATTAAAAACAAAACAGTCCTGCAACTTTTGTGGCAGTGTTTATATGTTAAACTAGCTGGATACCCGTACTTCGCGCGGAGTACATTCAAATTAAATACAACGGTCGATGTATGCAATTCATGCCACAAAAAACAAAATCGTAACGGATATTTTTAAAGACAAAGTAATGTAGAAGAAAATATTCAAATTAAGTACAGTGGTCAACGTCTGCAATTAATTTGTATGTTTAATATTCATTAAATTCTTAAAAATCTTCCATCTCAATTAATCTAGTGGTTAATTTTAATCTTTTACCGTATTTTAATTTTTTTGTCAATTTATTTCGTTGTTATGCACGTGACGCAAAATTAATTTAAAGTATCACAAAAAGAAAAGAAACCACGTGATCAGCAGTTTTAAATTAAATTCTAAAAATTAATCTTTAAAAATTCATCAAAAATCAGAAAATAGAGGAAAAGATTCGAAAAAGATTATTTCACTTTAAAGGAATTTTTAAGATCTTTCTCGTGATATAAATTTTATAACCCTCAAATTATTATTTTAAATGCAAACTTTAAAGAATGATACAAAAAAGCTTAAAAATTTAATTTAAAAAAATCTAAGAATTTTTTCAAAAATATTTCTTAGAGCACCCCTACACTATAAGAATCGCCATGCAAAATTTAAGCACTCCAGCGGTTTGGTCTGTGCATTATCTATCTGTCAGTTAGTCAGTCACGGAACTGTTTTATATATATATAGATTACTTATTTATGGCAAAACATCTTAATTCTACTCTAGAAATTCTGAACACTAGAATAGGCAAATTAACTTTTAATTATTTTTTAGATTCCTATGATCTTCTAAGATAAAAATCCATGCTAAAAATAAGACCCGTACACTGTCTTTTGTAACAATGTTCTAACAAATTCCTTATACTAGGTTTGCAACAAAAACTACAGAACTGTTCTTTTTTTACTTCAGAGCATTATTCAAAAGAACGTGACTTGATATTCTTTATTTAAATCCCTTCGACTTCATTCCCGTTCATAAAGCTTCGAGAATTACATATGCATGCAAATGTCTTCCTCCTTAATCAACAGCTCCGAAAAAAATATCGGTGCAGCGAATGGATTTTGAATCTCTTAAAGTGGTTCTATTGGAGAAAAAAATGGTGCAACATGAAAATAAAATATTGGTTTCCCGCTAATGTGTGAAATCATGAACCCCATCAGGAAATAGAAAAAAATAGTGGAAACGTTCTAGTTAGTTTATCTTCATCACCCGAATCCAGTAACTGAAGATGCAAAAAATATTTTCACCGAAATACATTTTTATTTTATGTAACCTTTAACTTAACAAAAAAACAATATTTGTTAAAAAAAATTCGTATCATGTTAATTAGATTATAAGAGTGATATATAAACATGTCTTGGCATGTCTGTGAGGTGGCCTAGTGGTAGAACGTCAGCTTTCGGTGCCGAGGGTGCTTGGATCGAATCCCGACAAGTACCATTAAAATACCTCCATGTCTAGGCCGGACATGGGTACGTTAAATCAGTAGATGGGAAAGTTCCTCTATGAGGTCAGAGAGAGTGGGAGAGGGTACGATCCCCCCCAAGATGCCGCCGCTGGGGGCCGACAGGGTGCTCTCTGTCATGAATTCTATTGATCCTTGTATTCAATTTACATGTGAGGAAGAGTTTAATAATCGTTTACCTTTCTTGGATGTGCTTGTTATCCGCAGTGACGAGGTTTTTCAGACTACTGTCTTCCGCTAGCCCTTTGCCGTGTCTCTTCCCACACATAAGCTTTCTGCCCATCCTCCCAGTCAAAAAATTGCCTGTTTCAACACGTTTGTCCATCGAGCGTTGAACATTTGCTTCACTCCTGAACTATTGTGCTCCGAGCTTGATTATCTGAGAGCGGTCGCAGTGGACTGCGGCTATGCCTCGAATATCGTTGATTCCATTTATAAAAAATTGTCTAAACCGGTCCAAAAAAGGTGTATTTCAAAGCCGAACCTGCTGGTGGTTTTGCCCTTCTTTCCGAAGATCAGTCATCAAATTGCTAAAATTCTTAAAAGGTTTATAATTAAGGTTATTTCCTCTCCGGTCAATAAAATATCTTTTTCGGATCTCAGACACCCCATTGATCGCTTAAATAGCTGGGTTATTTACCGGGTTTCTTGCCAGTGTAGCCTTTCTTATATTAGTCAAACCAAGCGTGCTCTTAAATTCCGCTTGAAGGAACACGAGAGTTATGTTAAAAAGCAAGAGTTAAATCGCTCGTCCATTGCTCAACACGCCTGGACCTTAAATCATCGATTTGACCTTCCTTCTGCCTCCATTATTCAGAAATGTCACTCGCCTGCCGATCTTGATTTCTGGGAAGCTTATCACATTTTTAAAAATTCGGGTTCTTTGGTTAATGATTTGTCAAGCACCCCTGTTTTTCCTCCATTGTGGAAAGGGTTTATTTAGCTGTGTTGGCCAGTTTCTTCATTTTTTCAATTCCCCCCCCCCTCTTTTTTCCACTAGATGGCGCCGCTTGCCCTATTTTGGTCTCTCCGCTGCTTCGTGTCTTTGGCGCTCAGCACGCGCGGGCTATTTAAGTGCGTGTGCACTGATCTGTTCGCTTAGTCTTCGGCTTTTTGAGCTGCCACTAAGTTCGTTGCACTGATGAAGAAGCTCCTTTGTAGCTTCGAAACAGCCGTATGCAAAATAGTTGCATCTTATTGCTATTTGTGCTTTATTGAAGTTGGTTTTCCTGTTTATATAGTCCTAGTCGGGAATACCTCCAGACATCAGGGTCCAGAGGTCGGAGCTGTAGAAACAACAACAACATGAGTTATTGCTGGTGACCATAAAACGCGAATTCCTTCTCTATCTCATTTACCATTATTTTGATTAACTTTCATGTGTAACATGTAATACACTTACATCTGCTAATTTAGAAACTTTTGCAATGGAAGCAATTACTTTGAAAAGGTACAATGATTATTACGATTTAGTAATTTATGGGGAAAAAATTATATACTTCCAATACCAAAAGAGGAATTTTGAAACCGCTGCATATTTTAGGCCTTCAGTCGAACATGGTTAAGGACAATTAACTAAACTGCCAATTATACCCACATCACAAAAGTAAAAAAAATAAATATAAAACAGAAAATGCCCGCAATAGTGTTAACTTGTCCTTAAAATGAATATATTTAGAGCAGAGATTCCCAACGGGGTCCAGATGGACCCCTTGGGGGTCGATGGAAGTTTAAAAAAGGGGTCTATAGTAATTCAGGGGTCTATTGGGGGTCGATGATGAATTTTTCTGTTTTAAAATTTGATTTTTTTTAGGAATGTAATTATTAGATAATATGAGTTTTTTTAATATGTATAAATACAGATTTGCATAGGGCAGAGTGATCCACGCATCTAAAGTTGACGGCCACGGCGCTTTTGTTTATGTGTCGAATGCCGCCGTCGGTTTTTATTTGTGTACCTAACTAGGCCAAATTTGGGAAATCCACTGGACCTTAAGGAGAGAGATTACTTTACAACCTTAAAAAAACTCATTTTTATTATGATTTAATTTTAAAGAATGGAATGTAAGGAATCTTTTTAAAAAATTAAGTCGATGCTACGATTAGAACCGTTTTATGGCCAAATGTATAAAGCTAATAGTAAAAGTAATTATGTTGTATGCTGTATACTATTATAGAGAAAAATGTCAGGGGATCAATGAAGAAAATCATTCTTTTAAAAAGAGTCGATGTAGGAAAAATGTTGGGAACCCCTGTTTTAGAGTGTATATATTCTGTATTGATATTTAGAATTCTTAGATCCAAAGAAAAATTAAAAATTTGAAAGTTGTATTATCGTTTTAATGTAATCCCTCGGATAAAACATCTTTTTTTTCGATTCTCTTAGCTCATCCCTGTGTTAATCTGCGCAGCTGAAGAGAATTCTGAGTACAGCTCATATTCAAAATATTAGAATTACATTTTTTTACAAATTGAAAATATCGCTTGGTAATTTAATGTCTTTTAATGCAAATATACAAACGATATTTTTATTAAGAACTTATTGTTGATTAAACTTTATTATCTTAAAATTAATATCATTTTTGAAAAGATTAATTGAAAAAAAAATTATTTTGAAAAGTCAAAATATTAGAATATTTATTCAAGTGGTTCAAAATATTAGAATATTTCCAATTAATTCTCCTTTAATTATCACCAATTCATAACTGGTGGCATCATTGATTAAATTCAGACGATTTTAATTAAAATCAGTATTCTTTTTGCAGTTTGTTTGCTTTTCCGTTTTAAAAAGGGTCGTGTGAGTGATATTCCTGAATCTATTAAACTTCGTATGGTTGATTTGTATCGGCACTGTAAAAATCAATGTTATATAGCGAATTATTTACATAGTTCGCAATCAAGCATTAGTAAAATACTAATACAATATTCCAAAAATGGAAAATTTCAAAATAATCGCCGAAATGGCGGCCGAAAACCAAAAACATCTGCTAGAGATGACAGGAAACTGAAGCGTATAGTTAAGAAAAACCGTTTTAAAAGTGTGTGATTCTTGCACCGAAAATGGAAAGAAGGAGTTGAAGTTTCTAAATCAACAACATTAAGAAGTCTCCATAAATTTAAGTTTGTATCTCGTGTACCGAAAACAAAACCTCTCATGACTGCAAAACAAAAGCGTATAAGATTGAATTGGTGTAAATCAAGACGTTTATGGAGCGAAGAAGATTGGAAAAAAATATTATTTAGTGATGAAAGTAGTATGTTTTGTGTTTCATATGGTAATCAAGGTATTAGAGTTTGGAGAGTGAAACAAGAAGCATTTCATAAAGAATGCCTTAAACGTTCGGTAAAATTTGCTGCTACTGTCATGGTTTGGGGTTGCATGAGCGCAGAACGACCTGGAAAGTTATGCATCGTCTACGAAAAGGTTAACTCTGAGATATATCAAGAAATTTTGGAATATAACATGATTCCATCATCAGAATATTTATTTGAAGATGATTTCATCTTTCAACAAGATTTAGCGTCACCGCATACCTCGGTGTCAACTGAGAATTGGTTCCTCCAACGTAAAATTAAGGTACTTCCTTGGCCACCAAACTCACCAGACATTAATCCCATCAAAAACTTATGGGGTATAATGAAGAAAAAACTCAAAGAATATCCTCCTTCAAGTAAAACTGAGTTAGTGGCACGTATAAAGTCTATTTGGGCTAATATTGATAGAAATGTTTGTAAACACCTTGTATATAGTATGCAAGATCGATTGTACGCTGTTATTAAATCTAAAGGGGATGCTACAAAATATTAACTACCATTTACTTCATATTCATAAGGTAATATTTTTGCGTAAAATAAAATATTCTAATATTTTGATGTGTTTCAGAAAGCTGTTGTATACCTAATTTATTGTATTTTATATTTTGTAAATGTTAAAATCTTATCTAAACATTCCAGATTTAATTTATAAGAAACTTAATTGCATTTACTTAGTATCAAAAATAAATAAATGGAAAATAATTTCTTTCTTATTACTTTTTCTCAATTATTCTAATATTTTGAATCTGAGCTGTAGATCATCCACAGCAATTTCAATTACTACAATTTACATTTTCAATCACTACAATTAGCAAATCCTGGTTAAAGTCAGAGAGAGTAAGTTTTGGGATTATTCTGGAAAGGATAGCGATAAATCATCCTCCTAGAGCTCCATCTAACGGAATTAAGATCGGGAGAATATTTTGGCAGGCTAATGTGGGTTAAAGTATTTGATTAAGAGCATGTCAATTATGTGGCACAAAAATTCTTTAATTAGCATAATCCGGCAATGTTGCATTATAAATACTTGAATAAGCGTTTTCGTTCGCGAAGCTCTAACCATCGAAGAAAATGAACGCTTACATAAGATAATTTGATGAGTTTCCCTCTTATGAAGTCTCGATATAGCTGAAGTAGAGAGCCCAACATTTTGAACGCTTTTCTCCTATCAAACACTCAACAAGGTAAGCTTTTAAAAAGACCTGGTTGATTGGTTTTGGGAAAGCTATGGCCTAATTTTGCTACAAGAGTCTTTGAAAGGGAAAGCTGGACAGGGTGCTTTATGCTGTATTTAATTAGCACAATAGATCGGTCATATCATGTGTACTCCGTAGTCAGGGCACATTAGCACGAGCCTTTTTCTGATTTGTTAATCCCTAGAGTGCAGAAAACTTTATATTTAGCTTTTCTTGATAGGAAGTATATTTTCGAACTAAAATAACTTTGTTTAAGCTTTCTATGATATACGAGGAAAGCAAATTATAATGCTGAGCTTGTGCATCCGGAATTTCAATTCTATCACTGACAGGAATGGACTCCTATTCTTTCCTATTTCCCTTCCCGATGACTAACTGATTCGAACTGCCTGATTGGGGTGGTCAAGTGAGGGGGAACCCACATGGCGGGAAGTGAAAAAAAAAGACTGGGGTCGGGGAGACATTCTCTCGCCTGCTTTTGGAAGGTGAATGATCGGTGTATAGGAGGTCGCCACATGGAAAGTGGCTTGCACGTGATTTTATTCATCAATGTCAATTTGTAATATATAAGTGTATATAGTAGTGTGTGGTGCGTCCCAGTAGAAATATATGAATAATAAATAATTTTGGGACTAAAGATCATATCTTGATTCGTCAACTGTGTAATCCATTCCTACAAAGAACAGCAACGGACCCAGGGGCGGTTAGGTCTCGTCGAGGGTGAGTGCTCTCCCTTCATCAATCACCACGGGCATTTTCTTACGTTGAGTCCCTTTCACTGTATTTTTTATGCTATAATTCCCAATTTTCTACGAAAATTTGTTTTTAAAAGAACGTAATTACATTTCTAGTTTATTTTTTCAGTCCCTCTCTAAAACCCTCAAAAAGAAACTAGATTTTTATTTTAGGTCCCAACCCTTCTATAGTTTATCTTCAATTACGCAAAGCAATTCATTAAGGTTTTCAATCCATGTGGTATCGTGGTGAACGTCGTGAGGACTTTTTCTCGAATTCCGAGTAAGGCTTGGTCGTTACCCCTGCCCCCTCATAGGAAGCAATGCTGGCTCACCTAAATTGTGCTCCCAGTAATAAAGTAGTTAGCAAGACTTCGCGGACGTTTATGGTCCCATGTTAAGTACCTACCGTCAGAAGACACATTGAAAAAGAATTATCAAAAACAAATTTCGTGTATTTTATATACATAATTATACCCCAGTTGAAAACTGCATTAACCCACAGAACTAATTTCAAACCATCAAAACAGATTTTTTTCAAAAATTTATAGAGAAAAAAGTTTATTATAAAGTAGCCAGTAAGACTTCGAGTTGAATAACCAAAGGCGAATGTCTCGCGACAAGTACCTCCGCATTAGGAAAAAAAAATGCATTAAGATTTTAGGCATTGAAAATGAACAAGCCATCATAGGTTATATTGGGACAATTGTCAAATTTAATTATGAACATAATGACCATTCAAATCCAGACCCTAGAATGCAAAATAATATTTCAATCGGTGATTTTGAAAGGAGTCATCTCCACTTTTCTCCAACTTTTCTGCCCCCCGCCCAAGTTTAAAAAAAATGACAAATTATATTTTTGCATCAGGATTAATGCCTCATAAACATAATAAATCCTAAATTCAGTCCAACTAATAATGTGTGAAAGCGAGTTATAGTTTTTTGTTTCTCATGAAAAAATTTTTAAAAAATAATGGAGATTACTCGTTTTCAAAATGACCGATTCATTTTCTTTCTAACCCTTAGCCGATTAAGGGGACAGTGGACCTTCAAACCTAACCTTTTTTGCTTTGAATGGATTCGCTTGAAATTTGAATATGTGATTAGTACCATAGATATGTAAAAGTGGTTAAAATTTAAAGATTAAATATTGAAAATTTTGGAATTATGAATTATATCAAAAATTGGCCTAATTAAACATCTTCCATGCGCATTTCTTTTGCATATAATATGGTAATTTTTATTTACAGGATATCTTATAGAACTAACAATGAAACTTATTGTTTATTTTAAGCATTCCTTAAAAATATAAAGAGAAAAAAATAATAGTGAATTCACCCTTTTTATTACGCAAAATACCTATAAATCATCTTTTCAAGTACAAAATTTAGAATTTCTGAGCTACGAAGCATAATTTTTTTTCAATAAGATTTATTTGATATACAGTTAAGTATATAAAACTTAAATGTCAAAGCAATACGATCATTAGAAATGCACCTGGAGCAGTTTGGATATGAAAATTTTGGATATGAAATGAAAATTTTTATTTTGGGAAAAACACATTTAAAGTTATTGCTATTAGTAACCACATAATATCTAAATTAAATACAAATTCCTATAACTATGAAAGTAATCACAGAAATGAAAAATTCTTTTTGCAACACATTTCTACTCGTCCGTAGTTTCACAATTCAATAAAATAAAATCGAATTTTTGGACAAATTTTACAATTTTGAAAGTCCACTGTCCCCTTAACCTGCGATCGTTTTATATCACGTAAATGCAGTAACGTCTTGTGCGAATCTCCTAAAGCTCAGAATTTTACACTGCCTTACTTTGTACGAAATTAATCGAAACGTTTAGCTTTCTATAAAATCAAACTAATCTAAGGTGTTTAACCGCGGTATTTGTAACTTCATTACAAGAAAAACCAACCTTATATACGTCTTTGCCTTATCCTATTATCCCAATTTTCAAACAATTTTCCGCATATAATCAAAAATCCATCTATGGCACTAATAATTCATTAAGCCTTCTAAAGCCTGGTGCACCCTATGGAAAATTAGCGAATATACGATTCCAAAGCGGATTCGATAAGAGTGTTTAATCTGGTGGTACAGCCTTTAATCTTCGAAATCCCCGCCATTTAACATCAATTAGTCATTCAGATGTCATTTCACTTCAAATATTTAAGCAGGGCGTAGGAAATATAGCGAGGATTTCTGGCACAATTTCCAAAGTTTTGTTAATTCCCCCATCTAGTCTGAATTAGATTATCTATCAATTACCAGGAAGGGGGTTGCAGCCTGGTTCATTAAATAAAAGTCGTGACTTATTTCGATGGCGCAATGAAAGCAATTTCGCACGGGATTACATCGGACTATAACGTTTCGTACCTTGAACTAATGCATCATAAGTAACGCGCAGGACTATTGTATCCTATTTGGGAATGATGGATTTGATTGAATAGAACGTTATTTATTAATATCAGATTTTTCGAAAGAGAGATTCTATATTACATTAATGTAAGAGCAGATTTGATATAAGGGGGAAAGATCGCTCTGTATTTAAAGAATGAGAATATCCGAAGAGTAAACGAAATTTTGGGGGATTTCTCCATTTATATCTTATTAAAATATAAAATGAACCGTGTTTAAGAGTAAACAAAGAATAATTTTGGAATCTATGTATTGTTTATTTATTGTGTTGTTTTTCCATAACAGAATCATTCGGCTATTCCTGTCATTTCGTTAAATTTGTTGTTGTTTAAATCCCCTGGCTGGAATGTATTCCAGACCAGGTCCATACAGGTTTGCGGGATGAGGGGTGCGACTCCAGTTTATAATGGCACCACAAGGATCGGAGTATGACTTAGCCAGATGCCACCTAAATTTTGACTTCCCCCGCCAGATGTCGCCCACCCACTGACCTCAAAGATGGACTTTCCGAGTTACGGATTTAACGTGCCCATATCCATCCTAGACACTCGGGTATTTAATGTCGCCTGTCGGGATTCGATCAGAGCAACCTCAGTACCAAAAGCCAACACGCTACCACTAGGCTAACTCTGGCCCTTTTTAAATTTAGAAGAAACCGCTAGCCTTCTGTTTATAAGTTCGAGTTACATGATTCATTTGTCTGTATCGTCTTTTAAAATGAGAGTGTCTTTGATCCATATGCAAATATCCACATGGATCTATATCAATCTTTGATCCATATGGCCGTCGTTATTAAGGAAAAACTCATTTTATGAGAATATGCAAATACCTCCAAACCTGCCGTGCAAGGGAAAGACAAACATCTTACAAGCTGATAAATAAGCCTGATATAAAATTGCAAGTTTATAGATTCAAGTTTTAAGTTTCAATTAATACTGAATCATTGTTACGAGTATAACTTTGAACACTTTAAACTACCTCGTTTCCGAACATGCACCCAAAGAACATACACAAATCAATCTCAGATTTAGAGCGCCTGTGTTCTACTTAACCAAAACGATGTTTCAGTAGTTCCTGGAAAGCATAACTGAACTCACAACACGCATGGCACGTCCAACTGCTGGCGAAATCGAACGATTTAACACTTCCATTACTGGTTTTTAAACCATACGGACAGAGATAATCCTTTACTCTAGTAGCCGATTAATCATATATTTGAGGAGGTCTTATCATTTAAACGTATGTTTAGTCAAACATTTAGTCATAACATTTAATCA
Organism: Dolomedes plantarius; assembly: GCA_907164885.2. Taxonomy (NCBI): domain Eukaryota; kingdom Metazoa; phylum Arthropoda; class Arachnida; order Araneae; family Dolomedidae; genus Dolomedes; species Dolomedes plantarius. The sequence goes on from OU015496.1 coordinate 109,300,542, forward strand.
TATGTTCTGCCAAATTTAATCGTATGATAGAATTTTGTTGATTCTGAAAAATGTTTTGAATAATTTATTCAGGGATAAACACGTGGAAAATTCTAACTAAAGGAATACCTCTGCTTCTTTTGACTGATAAAATAAATCTTATTTATTATAGGCAGGAACTTTTAAATGTTATGAACAATTCTAACAGCATAGAATGGAATATACTGACATTCATAAAATATATTCATAGGTTAATTCTTTACAACTCGCAACTTTTCTTGCTAGTTTAAAAATAAAGACAAAGAAAAATGAGAATATGGTTCAAAAATGTGATGTTGGACTGAATTCAAACGAAATACATTAATTACATATGGATTTCGATGTTCCTCTTTCTTTATATGATAATAGAAAAGGCCCAGGTTTTCAATAAGGAATTGAATGGTCTGAATATAATACATTTTCGATATATATATATATATATATATATATATATAAAGGTTGTTGCCGAATTCGACCGACAAATTCAGAGGGGTGATGGTAGGCATCAAGATGAGCAATAATAACACAGGAATGTATGATCGGAAACACAAACCTGACACTGGAGATCGCTGTTTACTTAATCGGACCGTACCTCTTCCCCCACTGGATGGCCGGAAATATCGCATTTTTCTGTAGGAGGTAGAAAACTCAAAAACAAAACAGAATCACATAGGAATGTATGGCTGGTAACACAAACCTCATCAACTAGAGGATAAACAGAGAAACAGAAATGTTGACTTTTGATTTATGCATCTTTGTTTATCCTCTAGCTAACAAGTGATTACAATTTGAGAAAAATTGGATGATTTCTTCAAGAGCTTCACAAAGTGAAAAAGTCAATAACGCATTTGTCCACCTCTGGCCCTTATGCAAGTAGTTATTCGGCTTGGCATTGTGTCACGGTTAAAGAGTAACATTATATAGAGTAAAAGGATAATTAATAATCCTTTGAAAGTGTCGGAAGGTGAAACGAACAAGGGAGAAAGAATAGACTATAGAAGAGGTTAAAATAGATTATTGATGAATACAGGGATGAATAGGCGGTGGATTTAGCGAGCTCCTGAAGAAGTGAAAAGGCAATTATGGTATGAAAAGAAACGCCGCAAGAAGACTCCAGATGGTCCAGGTGGAACGGAGAAATTATGGCACGGAAAAGAGATTACAGATGGGGAAACGTTTAAAAAGAAAAATAAGTCTTTAAGAAACAGGAAGGTGAATAGAGAGGCATGAAAGACGGGAGAATATATATGACTTAGCCGAAATAATAAGAATTCGGAAGCAAGATGACAGCGGGATAGATCAAATGTGGTCCCGAGAAAGGTGCTCCCAGAAAAAATTAATGACCCAATCAAGAGAATATAGGAGGAGTCAGCGGCGGAAAAAAATATATAAAAAAGAAGTGGGATAAGGATTAGACTCAGAGATTTTGTTTTGGCTAAAAAGGATGACCGAGAGTCCTGAGACGTAACGAAATCCCTCCCCAGACGGATGACAGTGGTAGTGGAAAGAGGCAATGCCCGACAGTTTTACCGCTCGACAGTGAATGTATACCAGAACTGGGAGTCCTGAGACGTGACGAGCGCCCTGACCCGACGGATGACAGATTGACTGTGGAATGAGGTGATTCCCGAGAGTTTACCGCTAGACGAAAGAATGACTACCAGCTCCCAGGGGACCTATTGAAGGCCGGTCCAACATCAGCAACCTGCTAGACCCCCGCCTGATCTATAGCCGTGTGAGGTTCAACGTGATTCCAGACGCGTGCCGCTATCTACAAATGAAACTTCAGTGAAGGTACGTGTGGCAGTCAATTATTGATCCCATAATACTGTGTTTGCCTATCTACCGCTCATCCATAATGAATTTAATAATACCTCATTGATGAATAAGTTAATTATATGTAATTGAGTAAAATGAAGTCCACGTATAGATATTGAAAAATATAAGAATTAAATAGGTAGTTAAGATAATAGATATGATATGTATTGTAATGTATTTATATGTGTTTTGTTTGTTTAATAAATCTATCCATTACAATTTCAATCAGATTAGATTATTTTAAAAACACAACGCAATTCAAGAATATGAGACTAATTGATCAAGCAATCAGGTAGTATGTTAAATAATTTATATATTGGCAATACACCCAAAATTAACTACCTTGAGCCTAATCATTTAATGAGCAAGAGTAAACAATTATAGTTATTGCGGTATATTCTCCAAACAACCCACCCAGAATACATTGATTGATAGAGGTGGCGGATGTCCTCCTGCGGGATATCGTCCCAAATTCTGTCCAATTGGCACGCTAGATTGTCAAAATCCCGAGTTTGTTGGAGGACCATGCCCATAATGCTCCAAACGTGCTTAATTCGGGGGGAGATCTGGTGACCTTGCTGGCCAAGGTAGCGTTGGACAAGCAAGAAGATAAGCAGTAGAAACTCTCGCCGTGTGCGGGCGGGCATTATCTTGCTGAAATGTAGCCCATGATGGCGTGATATAAAGGGCAACAGAACGGGGCATAGAATATAATCGATGTACCGCTGCGATGTAAAGGTGCCGCGGATAGCAACCAAAGGGGTCATGCTATGAAATGAAATGGCACCCGAGACCATCACTCCTTGTTATCGGCCCGTAGGGCGGAAGACAGTCAGGTTGTTATTCCACCGCTGTTCGTGGCGTCTCCAGACACGCATTCGCTGGTCATCGGGGCTCGGTTCGAAGCGGGACTCATCACTGAAGACAATTCTACTCCAGTCAGTGACTTTCCAGGTCGAATGTGCCCGACACCACTGCAAATGGGCTTTTAGGTGTACAGAGGTCAATGGTAGTCGGCGCAAGGAGCTCCGTGATCTCAGCACCCTTTATTTGAGTCACCTATGAATGGTCCTTGCGGTTAGCACCAGTTGCACGCACAAAATTGAGAAAATTTGCATATTTTGTCGAATTTCCCGAAAAGTACTGAACAAATTGTAAAACTAATGCTTCGAAATAAATATGCAAATCTTTAGTGTCAAATCCGCAAGCATACACGTGTGTATGGGCGGAGCGAGAAGAGGAACGAGCTTTATAAGCGAGTGACAATTTCCGCATTTCGTCCCCGTAGCTCTTTATGCAATACCGGTCTAGTTCTATGCCGCGAAAACTCATATCCATAAACTGGCGGTCATGCAGAACTCGACTCTCAGACGTATTCGCCGAACGATCCGTTATATGTCTAATGAAACCATACGACGAGACTTCAGCATCCTATCCTTCAAGGAAACTGCACTTAAACTCTCTAAGAATTTATATGATAATATTCCTAACATTCGCAATGAGATTATAGCCGAGTTTCCCGACTATGACGACTCCCACCGTGCTAACCGCAAGCGCCCTCGGGCGCTAACTTAAAAGCTAACACTGTCTCTTCTATCTTGCTTACTTATTCTTATTTTTATACTCCTCCCTCTTGTATTTTTACCAACCCCCTAGAACTTTACTATATTGTCAGTGCGAATATCTTCCTCATTTTTCTTAAATAACTGTGGCAACTCTGGCCCAGTGGATGCTCGTACGCCTTATTTTTCTCCTGGGTGCGATTCCCGACTTTTGCTTTTATTTTACTATTACTTATTTTACTTGTATTATGTTTTTACTGATAAAGGCCCATTTATGATATTTAATTACCTGCTGAGAAAATATATTTCTGATCCATAATGTTACAATTGGAGATAAAGTCCTACAGACCTTGGAGCTCCGACAAGTTGATATACCTAAAGCTGAACCGCATTTCGTTCGCTAGCATGACTCTCCGGTGTTTTTTGCAACATTCGGGGAAATTCAAAAGTAAACAGTAAAAAGAGCAACCACCAACGTTAAGAGGGTGTAATTCTGGTGAAGTGGGACCGACTGCCACAGAGATTCGTAAACTGGCAGATTTCCAGTATGAATTCACGTGAGAGATGTATAACTGTAAGGGGGACCATACTCCCTATTAACCCATTTTTTGTTTGGTATTGCAAGCTATGTTTTATACCTTCCTACGCTGATGAGTCTTACGCACGATCATGCATTTGTATTATAACTGTTGAATGGTTATTTTTGCATTACATCAACACATGTACATACCAAATTTAATATCTATCCAGTAGTTCTAGAGATAAGAGAATTTTCAGATTTGGTTGATTAAGTTTGAACATGAGTGTATATTGTGTTACGGGTGGTAGGGAATTAAAAATGTCTAAGAGTTTTTCCGTCTCTGTAAACTCATACTTAATAACATTCTTAACCTATCAAATTTCCGATTCCTGTTACTTAAAACATCATTGCTTCAGGATGTGAATTGCACATCTCTATCTGGTTACTGAGCTACTCAGACACGAGATATTAAACCCTGCTTATTAAACTATTTTAACCCTCCTAGAACAGATGAGTTTATGACGATGATTAATCATTAAAATTTCCTTTAGTCAGGTGATTAAAAAATATTCTTCGGAAATGTAATCGGACAAATTCATTATTACAGATATAGACACTAGCATGGGAAACAGATTAGATTTTCTCTTGATTCAGACTATGTGCTAACTAAAGCAAAGTGGATGATTTAACGAGAAATTATATAACATATTTCGAATTTAGGACTATTAGGATGAATGTATTACGCTATGTAAGGACTTTCAGTTTGAGTAAACGTGCTGTTAATTATTTTACAGTCACATGCACATTGTATTGTGTATATGTGGATGAGTGTTAATTGTTAATGTCAGAGACTGCTAAGCGTTTACTCTATGAATGAATTTCTATATGTACGTAATGCAAATACTCCCTAGCGTGATGCCTATGAAATGCATCACCAGGTAACACAATGCATGCTTTGTGTTCATAATAATGAAACAATTCTAATAACCCTTTTTAGTATTGATAATTTTAGAGCTTGCATTTGATATTTGCCTGAAACCACATTACAGAGCTCAGACAAAGGGCAAAGCAAAATGAACAGTACAAAGTCAAAACTCAGAAAAAAATATCCCTAATTCATTGGAGGACTGATAGATCAAACTATGTAAACATATCTTGGTTGAGTAAATATACATCTGCACTTTTCCAATAATTTCTTATTTTTGTAACGGTGTGTGGCAACATTCATTTTTGTTAAAAGAAATCTGTTGTACGTGTAGTGAGCAGAGGATGAAAAGAAATGGCTCTTGTTCAATATCTCTGTTTTTGGATGTATTCTCAAAGTTTAAAGGTTTGGATGATGTCTGATAAGTGAAAATTATTCATCATTCATATGTAAGTCAAATCATAATTCATTATGCTATTGGGTTTTTCATTTTCCCAGTGTTGACCCATCCTTTATATTCAACTGTATTCTATTAAATGTGAAAGTATATTCTATTTGTTATTTTGTTTTAAAGTCGAAATAAATCTTTAAAATTCATTACAGTCCACTAAATCTATAAATCTCACATAGTTTTTAATGATTTAATCAAGGAGGGTAAATCATTTATTTTGAAAGAAATAAAACAAAATTGTGTACTTTGATAGAATCTTTGCAAGAGTTAATATTTGAATTAATTGATGAAAATGATCTCTTTTATAATGAATATGCAAATGACAAAAATTTCATTGTAGAAATTCTTTGCACTTACAAGAACAGATATCAAATAGTTTGTTACTATGGGTATGAAAATCTTTTTTATCGTCAGTCAATCGTTTACAAGATTTTATCATTTTTTTATATTTTGAATGGTAAGCTTTTATCAACTGTATAATGCGGGTGTGGGATACGATTGGAATTGAAGCTTTTTGCCATATAGTTTCGATTCTCACCGCAACAATTTCCGCAATATGTAAAACAGCTGGCTCCCTTCGAGTATCCAATTTAAGCTTTAACTGAAATCTTACAAAATTATAAAATTTCATGACTTCCTTATACGTAGGTAACATATTACCTTTCACGTGTTCAATGTTGCCAAAAATACAAGAACTAGAAGATTTTGTTGTTTTATCCATATTCAACTCTGTAACAATTAGCAAAAGAAACTCTAGTTACGACCGAACTGTGGACAATAATCGTTGAAAATCACTGATTTTGACCAAAGAAGTGTGTATGGCGTGTGTGCTTGCACATGCGCACGGGCAGAGGACTAATGACCGCCCAAGGACATTGACCCGAACACACATATACGATTGCAAAAAAAACCGCTCTTTGGCTACTTAATTGATTTTTGTATTCTTACTCTTTCGCGGTTCCAAATGATATTGCAAAGAGAAATTGGATCAGATTTGGAGAAATTCAAATCAAATGCGCCGGTAGATAAGACTCAAAATAAATTTAAAATATTTTAGGATTCGCTTTTTGAACGGTTGGGTCAAATTATTTTCGCTATTAGGAAAGAATTTGGCAAAATTGCATTTTTCGCTCCACCCTAATACACATGTATGTGTTTGTGTGTATATATGTATATGTATATGTGTGCGTGTGTGTGTGTATGTATGTGTGTGTATATGTGAATGTATGTATATGCATGTATGTGTCTATATATGTGTGCGTGAGTATATGTGTGTGTGTGTGTGTGTGTGTGTGTGTGTGAGAGTATGCGTGTGTGTGAGTATGCGTGTGTATGTATATGCGTGTGTGTGGGGTTATGTGTGCTTCTGTGTAAATGTATGTGTGTGTATATATATGTATGTGTATACGCGTGAGTGTGTATGTGTGTGTATACGCGTGAGTGTGTATGTGTGTATCTGTGTGTGTATGTGTAAATGCATGTGTGTATGTGTAAATGCATATGTGTGTATATATGTGTGTGTATAGGTGTGTATGTGTGCGTGTGTGTAAATGGATATGTTGGTATTCATGTGTGTAAGGTGTATGTGCGTGTATGTGTTTGTATGTGCGTGATTATATGTGTAAGTGCATGTGTGCGTGTGTATATTTGTGTAAATGCATATGTGCGTGTGTGTATGAGCGTGTTTATGTATGTATGTATGTGTGTATATGTGTGTAAATGTATGTGTGTACGTGTGTATATGTGTGTGTATATATATGTATTGTATATATATGTATGTGTGTATACGCGTGAGTGTGTATCTGTGTGTCTGTTTCTGTATGTGCATATGTGTGAGTGTGTAAATGCATATGTTGGTATATATGTGTGTGTAGGTGTGTATGTGTGCGTGTGTGTAAATGGATATGTTGGTATACATGTGTATATGTGTGTATGTGCATGTGTGTATATGTGCGTGTTTATGTATGTGTATATTTGTTTAAATGTATATGTGTGTAAATGTATATGTGTTTATATGTGTGTATGTGTACGTGTGTTAATGTGTGTATAATATATATATAGATAGGGTCAATCCATTTCAAATCACCAAGGGGGTGTTGCTCGACATTTTTAATTTTCCTAATTGTTTAACCAAGTTTTCTTCATGGTTTTATGAGTTTAAAAACATGATTGAAAAATTTTTTGACCTTATAATTTTTTTGGCGGCCATTTTTATTCAGTTTCGGAGTCATTTTTTGATAAAAATGGTAATTCACGGAAAATTCTATAGCGACTTTATTTTTATACCTGTCAAGATGAATAAAAAAACTAAAATGTTCAGCAGAAAATTGCCTACATTTTAGATTATTAGAGAATTTATTAGATTTAACGATCTAGGCCAAAAAAATGTTTAAAAACGTTAGAAATGTAAGGTCAAACCCCACATTTCGTAACCCTTATTTTTAAATGCGACTCACCTTAAATATTCTTTTCTTGGACAAATCTCTCATAGAGCTACTTGTTGTAAAAATGTCAATCTTGAAAACCTTTTCCTTTTTTTTGTACAGCTTATCAAAAACCATGTTAATCCTGTTTTAGGTAGTTTTCACTAATCAATATCTCAAAAGGGACTGAGTAAAAATTCTAAAATCTTAGGATAATAAACATCTTTGTAATATGAAGCTACCATATAAATTTTATGAGTGATACTTGACTGGTTTTTGAATTACAGTTCACTAAAAATGCCCAAAAACTATTTCGCTTCAGTCCAGAGAAAGGAAGTTTTAACTTTTCTTTGTATGATTCTATTTTTTAAAAAATTATCCAAGATTGTTTTTTTAATCTTAATATAATAAAACCTACATGAATAAATTGTATCCTTTAGGTTTTATTGCAATTAAAAGAACATCAACATAGAAAGTATTAAAAATAGTATGATTTGATTTTGGTCATCCCCTTAAAAATTGTTTATAAAAATATGTGAATATCCTTTCTTTTATTAACTTACTTCTTTCCTTTTTAATACCTATAAAAATATGTGTATATTACAGTATTAAACAGTGCGGAAATTTCATTGCATATCTTTTCTAAATTATTGAATGTTCGTCCAGAAATAGTTGTCAGTTCAATCGGAGTCAATTTGCATAGGAATTTAATGACAGGAATAGCATAGGAATTTAGTGATCCAAATACTATCATTTTTTGAAAAATTAAATGTAGTTGCAGGTCCTGATGAATGAAAAAAAAAGGCACTAAAATGTCAGTGTACTCTTTTCTTTTATCTTTAACTTTATCGATCCCCCATTCATCGTTATAAATGCATGTAATGCTGTCGTTATCGTCAGAGGATGAGGTTTTTGTAAACTCAATTGAGGTTTTGAAATCCTCAAAACTGTGGCATTTCAAAGTAGTTTAGCACCTAATCTGATTTTCACTTATGGGTACATAAATGATAACCTCACGTTCCTGGGATTGGTACATAACATTCAATTTTTTTAATTAAAGATTCTTTTGCATTATTTCCTCTGTAGAGAAAAATATAATTTATCCTTAATATTTCTGCTGAAAAAAAAACAAATGTATTTTGTGGTGTGAGTATTTGATCACTAAGGTTTTTAAAGACTGGCTCTTGTTACTTCCCGTTTCGTGGTTCCACCTATACCACCGCAAGAATTTTTTCCGTGCTATGAGGCAAAAAATTCCATTCTGCTGTTATGCAAAAATCGTGTTTCTGTTGGCAGACATTGATGAAATTCTTTTTACTTTTGTATTGACTGATGGCACCATCGCTAATGTAAATTATCTTCTGTATTCTAGCTACAACATTCACCTCATGTACAACATCATGTTGAAATGTATACATAGTGGTTTTATCGTGTATAAGGTGGTTGCTAATAATACAAATACTTTTACAATATATTTGATTTTTGCTTAATATAGCAAACAAAAGGATGTAGTGCAGCCTGTGTATTCGTCCAATGGAAGCTTTGAATTTTATCTTGGACCGTAAAAATTTAATTCTCTGAGAAGTCTCTAATAAACATGCATTCAAAATCTGTAAGATTCTCTTTCAGTTCTCTACCGTGTTGAGTTTGGACATTTGATATAAAATGGTATGATTTTTATGAGATGAGTTTCTACAAACTCTTGTGGAAAACTGATCACTAGGTAAAAATTGTGATAAGATCAGCTCTATTTGTCTTCACCCACTGTTTGAAAGGTATTTCACCAGACAAGTTACCAATATCATTCATTAAGACTTCAAGAAGTACTTCTGGTCCAGGATATTCCAAGCACTTATTCAGCATGCAGGTTCCACTCTCAATGTCACACAAGAAGTCAAACAATGTCCAGTAATTTGTGTTTAATTTTGCCCTTTCTGTCCTCAGTTTAACAATCTGGTGATATTTACTCACACTGTGAGTGCCAAATTTTCCAGGCAGAACACACCATTTTGGCCGGAGAACACAGGACATTGACTACCAATTATACATTCTGGATATCTCTGTTTGTAAAGACTTTAAAAAGCTCATTTAAGGGTATTATTTAAGGGTGTCTGGGTCTCTCCAGGCAGGACCTGGCTCAAGATCCTCTTTTGGTGCTGGACTTTCTCAGAGTGAACGAGCTTATGGACCTGATCTAGCTCTGCTGGTCATGGGGATGAGAAACAACGACAAGGGTATTAATACTTTGTTTATATACCTTCGCAATTTTAATTTTATCTGAGACACGTTTCTTTTTACCCGGAGAGACAACTGTTATCATCTTGATAAAACCCGATCACACAGTTGACAACTTCACTTATCTTGTGTCCACCTGGTCTTTTACAAAGATTTTGCAGGATACCTTGCTTCTTAATTGTCTTGTTTGACGTACAAGATACTCAGAAACATCAAAATTTTCCATAATTTTTTTTATTGACCATAAATCTGTAAGAGACAAATGATTTTAATTTGTTTCATCTTTATTCACCAAGCTGCATTTTTCTTTTAGATGGTAGTTCAAAATTTCATACCCACTTAAGCTGATTTAGAGCAGGTCTAGTTTTGTTGTTCCTCTAAATCTTCAATTTCCTTTTTACAGATATTGCAGTTTTATCTGTCTATTTGTGTAAAAATGACAATCCCTTTTCTTTATTCAGTTTCGTTATTTTACTGATCGGAGACAACTCCAATGTAACACACACTGATTTTACTCGATTCAAATTATTTTCATCCACTAACTTATTAGAGTCGGGGACATAAATTTTAGAGACAAGTTTTAGGGTTAGGTAAAACAAAACATTTATGTTTTTGTTGTCGAAACAAGAACAACAGGTTTTAATACTGATTTTGAAAGTGGCTAGTCCGAAAAAATTAGCACAATTTTTTTCACAAATTTAATGCTCTACCACTCGAAAACCAGTTAAATATCACTCATAAAATTTATATAGTAGCTTTATATTACAAAGATGTTTATTATCCTAAGTTTTCAGAATTTTTTTACTCAGTCCCTTTTGGGATATTAATTAGTGAAAACTGCCAAAAACAGGCTTAGCATGGTTTTTGGTAAGCTGTACAAAAAAAAAAAAAGATTTTCAAGATAGAAATTTTTACAACAAGTAGCCCTATAAGAGATTTGTTCAAAAAAAAAATTATTTAAGGTGAGTCGCATTTCCTTCATAAAAAATAAGGGTAGCGAAATGTGGTGTTTGACCCTTTATTTCTAACGTTTTTAAACAGTTTTTTGTCTAGATCCTTAAATCTAAAAGTTTTCTAATAACCTGAAATGTAGACAATTTTATGCTGAACATTTTAGTTTTTTATTCATCTTGATAGGTATAAAAATAAAGCAGGTACAGCATTTTCGTGAAAAACATTTTTCACCAAAAAATGACTCCGTAGCTGGTTAAAAATGGCCACCCCCAAAAAAACTATTAGGTCAAAAAAATTTTAACCATGTTTTTAAACTCATAAAACTGTGAATAAAACTTGGTTAAAAAATTAGGAAAATTAAAAATGTCGAGCAACTTTACCTTGCCATATTTGGTGATTTGAAATGGATTGACCATATATATATATATATATATATATATATATATATATATATATATATATATATATACGTGTGTGCATCATAGTATGTGTGCGTATGCATTTGTATTTATGTGAGTATGAGTATGTATGTAATATGTGTGTGTGTGTATTTGAGCATTCCGTAATAACATTTATTCCGTCGAAATGTCCATTACCCGCACACACTTCAATAATCATTCACTTTCAAACAGTTATTACGTATTCCGCATGAGCAGAAAATCTAATTTATTTCCTCTTGCTTGTATCTCCGGAGCTGGGGGAATTAATCTGTCCGCGAGCATTCCCCGCGAGCATTCTCGCAGTTGCCTGGCGGAAAGAATTCTTAATAACTGTCAACCGCAGAAACTCATCTGTTTCGGGATCTGCGAGAATGGCTCGGTAATGAGTGATAATAATCGGGTGAAGGAGAGAGAGAGGCGAGCGGACAAGGAATACAGACTCCGAATGCTGTGTTTAATGTGTGCTGTGATCTGCTCAATGGATGTTGAATATTTCTTGATGCAGTCCGGGGGATAATGACAGTTCATGTCAGCCGGATCTGCTGTTCTTTTCGATTTCAGCATGTAGATTGTTTTGGCGTGCTGTTAACGCGTGTCTGAATGCTTAGAGATGGGGCATTATTTTTTTTCAGGGGTGAATAGATTAATGAATCGTAGCATTTTATTAGAAGTGATTTTTCTTCTCTGGAATAACAGTGAATGCTCTTGATGTTCCGGAGGAGGAAGGTGTAATAACTTACCTCTTTGTCCTTTTTCTTTCTTTTCAATAATTATGCAGCCTTAAAAGGCCTGTTCACGTAGAATCCGTCAGCGTTAGTGTTTGTCGTATTAACATATTTTAAACCAATCATAGAACTTAACAATTTCGGGGCTAATCGCTTGGAGGTTTGTAATTGGTTGATAATATTTACCTACGAGTAACGGTTACGGATTCTGTGTGAACAGGCCTTTAGAGTAATAAAGGTTTCTCAGCAAGGAACAAGAAGTATTAAAACATCCTTCCCACAAGCTAAGAATTAAAAATTTTAAATTATAGACGCAAGAGTACACACCTCCCTTCCGTACCCTTCTTTATCTTATAACCTTCAGTCATCGTCTGCGTTCCAAATTCGTTGTCAGGAGCGATGGCCGAATGGATAGGGCGCTGGCATTTGGTACTAGATTCTGGGGGTTCGAGTCGCAATGTTGGCATGGACGTTTGTAGCCCTTCGGAATCGGCTTGAATCAGTAGGTCCCGGTCTAATTAGCCCTCATGTAGCGAAAAATGACCGTAGCGCTCCCAACGAACGAAATTCGTTGGTCATCAGGGGTGGCCAGGGGAATGCCTTGCCCTGCCATATTCGAGGTTTTGGTGTTAGAGGTTATGGCGACTGCTCTTTTCTTGTGACGGACATTGCGTTGTGTTCAGCAGGAAGGAAAATCAACTCTTCAGGACAATCGAGACTCCGGAGCAACAATACACCACTTTGAAGTTCTTTTCAAGAATCTTTTTTCGGACATACTAATGCAGCGAAAAGACAGCTTGTGAAGAGTGGCCATGAAAACTCTGAATTAGGCTGTGGTTAACCCTTATAAAGTAAGGGTTGCCAGAAAATGCGTGCCTTCAGAAAACCGCCAACAAAAAATAAAGCTTGCCAAAAATTGGAGACCAACACCCCACTTCCATTCATTCAATCATAAGGACCGGAAGTGCTGGCCTCGCCAAGATAGCCGCCAGTCCCTCAAAACCTCCACCCACAAGTGGGGTCCATCAAGAAAAATGATGGCCAGGACATCCCCCTTTCAAGACGGCAACAATGTTCTAGACAGGTGGAGGAGGAGATTACCTCCCAGTCACAACACACTGCGACAAAGCCATTCCAGAAATCGGAAGCTATGGGCGGGAAAAGATACTGCAAGGCATTTACAAATCTCTCTATTCTAAAAAAAGTAACTCCCGCCGCCGCCGTCAAAAGCTTGTCATGCTATCTCCTCCGAAACCGCTGGGGGTATGGGGTCGAGACCACTACCAATAGATGCAGCAAAATGTGGGGAACAAAGTAAGACATGTCTCATCTTCGTCGGACTTTAAGTTTTTTCTTTTTATTTTATGTTTTGTAGGAAAATATTGACTTTTTCATCTTCAGATTACGATAACTCACCAAAACATGATTGTAGAATTTTGATCTTTTTACAGTCTAAGACTACAGACATTTCTCTTTCAAACTAGACCTCATTTGTTTAAAAATATTTTAAAACAGACTAATATTTTCATCAAAAAATGAAACAGTTTTTCAAGAAATATCGTCCCCAAAGTGGATATAATATCGATGCTCCTCGAGTTTTTATCTTACAAAGGAAATATTTACATCTGGAAGCTGAAAGCTTTCTTATTCATATAAACCTCATTTCAAGTCTATATCTTAAATTTTAGATTTTTTTATTTAAATTTTAAAGCTGAAACAGTGATGATTCAACAGTGATTCCCCTTCGCATAAGGGTGGGAACAGTAAATGGATGGAAGCTGTTGCATTGCCCGAGAATCCCCCCTATGTATCTTGCTATTAGCAACTTATTAATTCAACTTACTGTGCCATGATTAGCCCTGTGCTAGAGCGCGCTGCTCGTATGCGATAGTCCCCGGTTCGATCCCGGTGGACGCTCATTTTTTACTAATTATTCTAAATATTTGAATTTTATTTTTTTAATTCTTATATTTTTTATTTTACTTATCTGAAGAGGGCTTAATTTTTATATTTTTATTTTACTGCTGAGCACATATTTTCTGATGTGCATATCTTACAACAGGAGGTAAAGTCGTAAGACCATGGCACTCCAACAAACTCAATATACCTTGACCCTAACAGAGGATCGAGCGTAGCGAGCCTAGGGGCGAAACCCCTAGTATTTATACAAGAAACAAAAATCGTCACAACAGAATTGCTACCGTTTATAATATTTTTGCAAAAATATTTTGCAATTCAAGAACATGTGAATGAGAGAAACTGGTATTTGTTCTGCAAATCGTCTTGGCCAAGGTCCAAATGAAAAGCAAGGGTGGATGGAAGAGGTTAAATTTTGAACAGAAATGGAGAGAAGAGAGGGATAGTTCCTCGTGCTTTCTGGCGGGGCGTTATTCTTTTATAATTGAAATATCAATCATAAAGAAATTGACGTGAAACTAATCATTTAAAATTAACGTATAAAACAGTTAACAGAACTCTTAAAACTAAGTAGAAGCTATGAAATGGAAATAAGAAATAGAAATTAATCGAACTTTTACAGGGTATTCATGAAACCTGTATTTCCTAAATGGAGGGATTGGCAATTTTATATTACATTATCTAATATATAAAAATGAATGTTTGTATCTCTGCAATTGTATAGAAATCCACAGTTTAGGAGCAACGATCGTGAAATTTTACATACAGGCGTCTTTAAAAACAGCCGAGGGTCTGAAGAACTTCAAAAATCGAAATTAATTACCGTTGATTTTTAATTAATAAAAAACCAAAAATTTTGAAACTAAATGTAAGATGTTACACTTTGTGGAATCACCCCTCTGAATATGGCGTCCACGTTAGGGTTAGCTGAAGCGAACAGCGAGCGAAAAGATAAAAATAAATAAAATCAAAAAGTTTCAAGTTACATATTAAGCCAGAATAATAAATGAAAATAATAATCTTTCAAGTCAGATTTTATACTCTAAAATAAATCGGATCCAACGGCATATTGACACTATCACACGCGATGGAAAATTCGAATCAACCACGCTAAGTGTCACAAGATCGTTTTTAATCGCTACTGCAACCCCCCTCGCTTATGTCTTTGTGTCTATTGAAGAGTTAAAGACTAAGCTTCTATCCTGCTAACTTATTTCTAACTTAAAACTCCTCTTACTCCATAAATACATGTATATTCACCAACCCATAGCAACTTTCCAGTAATTTTAGTGCAAATATTCTCCTATTTACACTATACACCAGCATGTTATTGTGGCGCATTCGGTAAGAGCGTTCATTTACTACACTACACGAAGCGGGTTCGAATACGGATCGTACAGATTTTGCTAAACCTGTATTTTCAGCTTTTATTTTATTATTTTTTAAATTATTATTATTATTATTTTTATTTATTATTTTTTTAAATTATTTTTATTTTATTTTATTATTTTTAAAAATTATTATTTTTATTTTATTTTATTTTTCATATTATTAATGTGTAACATTTCGTATACTTTTTTTTCTATGTTATTTATACTGTGTTTATTTTTTTAATGGATTTTGGTAGGTTTATTATAAATTTATGTATTTTATGTTTTACTTTTCAGGAATTTTTGCTCCAATGATAAAGGCTAAATCTTTTCTATGTTATTTATACTGTATTTAGTTTTTAAATTGATTTTGGTTAACAAACATTCGACAATTTGACATTTTTACTTTTCAGCTTTACTTTCCTAAAGACAATTTGACATTTTTCCTTTTCAGCTTTTAGTGGTTTATTATAAATGTATATATTTTATGCTTTACTTTTCAGGGTTTTTTTGCTCCAATGATGAAACGCTAAATCTAGCTGAATTCTGAAGAAATTATTGTAAATTTATGGTTTTTTATGTTGGGTTTTCTTTTTATTCATGTGTATAACATTTCACATGCTTTTTATTCTATGATATTTATACTGTGTTTAGTTTTTAAATTGATTTTGGTTAACAAACATTCTTAAAATCCCGGGCAACGCCGGATAAATTATCACCTGTGTAGGTTGATAATTTATAAATTTTAAACTGTTACCACATGTATATTTACAGATCCACAAGAACTTTCCAATATTTTTAATTAATAAATAACCAACAACTCTCGATTCACAAGCGTACAGTAGATGGCGCCACTATTTTAATTTTTTTGTGTCTATTTCGTTGTTATGTGACGATAAATTTATTTAAAGTACCAGATAAAGAAATCACATGATCAGCGTTTAATAAATTAAATTGTAAAAATTAATCTTTAAAAATTCACCAAAAATTAGAAAATGGAAGTAAAGATGCGAAAAGAATTTCATTTTAAAGGAATTTTTATGATCTTTTTCGTGATATAAATTTTACAACCCTCAAATTATTATTTTAAATGCAAACTTGAAAAAAGTTACAAAAACAGATTAAAAATTTAATTTAAAAAAATCTAA
The DNA here is from genome assembly GCA_907164885.2 of Dolomedes plantarius. Lineage (NCBI taxonomy): Eukaryota > Metazoa > Arthropoda > Arachnida > Araneae > Dolomedidae > Dolomedes > Dolomedes plantarius. The sequence continues at coordinate 109,317,048 of OU015496.1, forward strand.
GAATTTTTCAAAAATCTTTCTTAGTGCACCCCTACATTATAAGAAGAATCGCCATGCAAAATTTCAGTCCTTTAGGTTCAACGGTTTGGTCTGTACTTTGTATGTCAGTCAGTCAATCAGTCAGTTAGTCAGTTACGGAACTGTTTTATATATATATAGATTTTTATTACTATCTCTATATCGTAACGTTAACTTCATGCGCACACATTATTTTTAACTGGCATTCAATTGGCTGTTAAAACTTTATATTTACATCCTATTTAAAAGAAGTAGGGTGTAAATTGTAGGGTGGAAAGTTGGTAAAATTAAAATTTTGTGCAATGTATTTTAATTTCTCTATTAAAAGTAGTTTTTTTTCTAAAAATCAATTTATTTCGCTTGAAAAGCTAAATATTTTATGCACGCGGTTTATATTATTATTACTATCTTTATATCGTAACGTTAACTTCATGTGCGAGCATTATTTTCTTATGCTTTTTTTATTATTATCATCTTTATAATAGCTTTATTTTCATATGGTTTTAAGCAACTATCGTTTTTATTCATATTATGTTGGTTTTTTATTAATTAAAATTAAGGGTAATTAATTTCGATTCCGGAAGTTCTTATTATCTTTATTTTCATATGCTTTTTCATTTACGAATTATTCAAATGTTGGTTAAAAAACTTTTGCGTAATTTATATATTTGTGTGTGTTTAATTATTGAAATTAATAAATGTATATTTCTGGAGAGGATGTTTCAGATTTTAGTGGTACTATGATGAAAGGCTGAATATACAAAAATTCTGAGGAGTTTATTATGGAGAGAAAAGGAATTTAATATGTAGAGGATGTTTATAGGAGTTAAATGTGGAGAGGAGTTGAATGGTTTGCAGCCCTCAATCAAGCACTTCATTTTTTTAAGATGCAACGCTGCAGTCATATCATTGTTCTATTGGAAATTTCTGCTGAACCTGTAATTGCAGCTTTTTTTTACCCCAATGATGAAAGGCTAATTCTAGCTGAATTCTGAGGAGTTTATAAATTTATATATTTATAGATTTCACGAGGTTTTTTTTCTATGTTATTTATACTGTGCTTAGTTTTAAATTAATTTTGGCTAACAAACATTAGAGAATTTGACATTTTTACTTTTCAGATTTTAGTATTAAAATGATGAAAGGCTGAAATTCTGAGACGTGTATAACATTTCACATATATTTTTTTATGTTATTTATACTGTGTTAATTTTTAAATTGATTTTGGTTAACAACAAACATTCTTAAAATCCCGGGCATCGTCGGGTACTTCAGCTTTTATATATATATATATATATATATATATATATATATATATATATATATATATATATATATATATATATATATATATATATATATATATGTGTGTGGGGGGGGACTAAAAGGGAGGGGATTCCAGAGAAAATCGGATTAAAACGCTAAAAATAGGGATTTTTCAGATAAAAATAAATTATAGTTTGTTAAAGAAATCAACAGATGGCAGCACTTGCTTCACTCGAATAAGGTATATGACGGAAAATGAAGATGACCTCGGAATATTAGAGAGAGAGAGAGAGAGGCAGGTGTTTCTTGCTGACTCAGCAAAAGGAAAGTTCCAGAATATTCGATGCAAGGTCAGTGGTTTTAGTTAGGCGCGCTTAAAACAGAGTCATGTATGATTCCAGAGCAATAAGACGTGTCACGGAGTAGGGACGGAGTGTGAATTGAGATGAGTGGTGAAAGGATAGAAGTTAAAGAGAATTTTAGAAATAGAGAGCTAGTAGTATTGAATAATGGAGTCATATTTATGTGAACGAATACAGATGCTTAAAAGGTCAAAAGACTTATATTTTCATTCGAGCCATGACCACTGCACTGCTAAAGAGGAATCAAGGATGAGTTTTATTCCACTAGACCACCACTGCACCAATCAAGAATGTACTGTATGTGAATCAATAATTCGAGAGAGTGAGTGTGTGTGTGTGTATCACAATCCATACAGATGACCTTCATGTAATTTAAAAGGTCATGATGAAAATATTCCAAATGTTAAAAAAAAGGGTACGGAATACTTTCATAAGTTTTAACACCGAAACTGCGATCCAACATGACAGTTCATTTTCTTAAAACTTTAAACGACCGTAAATCTGTACAGAAAGGAGAGCATTGCCTCCCCCCAGATCTATCGCTCCAACGCCTAATTCTCTAAAACCTCACTTCTTCACGAAACAATTTCCCGCTCCTCTTCACATCCGCTAATTAAATATAAATTAAGTAATATTTGAATATGTAAACCAAGGTGGTTCTTGTGAGAAAGTGGAGTTCTTTATTTCACTTACTCGCTACGGTAGGGACTGATTCCACAATCTTTCAAAACAAAAGACAAAAATACGCTAAAATCTACTGAGATTCATAGTGGGCCATATTTGAAACAGAGAAACCGCATGTGCAAGAAACATTTCATGGGAAAGAGGCAGTATTAATCTGAGAAATGTAGCCCAAAGTTAAAGAACCGCAGCGGTGGAAAATACAGAGTGAATGAGTTTTCAATTAACGTGTTGCCCGAAAGAAAAGTTTAAAAAGGGAAATTTAAATTTTCATATCAACAGTAAGATTACATATGCAGCGAAAGAGAAGACTTAGAACAGTAGGTAATACTTAAATGTATATTCATTTAGAAAGCTGGTTTGCCTATATGGCGTCCCCATAATAAAATGGCCAGCAAAGCTGCGGAGAATTAAAGGTGAATGTCTTCGCGACAAGTGCCTCCGCATTGAAAAAATCGAGGGGTAAAAATAGTGATGGCTGACTAGAATAAAAAAAACTTTAAAACTGCATCAAACAGTTCAGCAGGAAAAACTTTTGTCATTTTTTTATAACGTTGTTCTCCCGCTGATTGCTGCTGTATAATTCCAAAATTAAAAATTTCTCTGAAAAAAATGCAATTTAGATTACTGTTTATCAAAATGCTTAGTTAAAAAATGTCTGAACATTTTCCCCAATATGGGACACCCCCTTTAGAGTAGGGTTTTCGACTTTGAGCAACTTTTTTAAAACCCTGGTTTCGCTTGTGACGGGTTTTTTTAATTTAAAACCCGGGTTTACTTGGTTGGTTCCAGAGGATCAATAGCAAAGAACTAAAATAATAAATATTTTATTAGAGGCATTTAATTTATTTCAGAATTTCAAATATAAAAAATAACAGTAAATAAATTTAATGTTAATAAACATATACATATATGTATAACATAAATAAAAGTGGTACAAATATCTCAATTTTTATTAAACTGCCTTACAACCATCATTGCACTCAACGTATCATTGACTCAATGATGTTTATTAGCAAAGAGACTGGCTTCTGAGTTTATTAGCAAAGAGATCCATTACAGAAAATGCTCATCTTCTTCCACCGAAGTTGGTCGAATTGTTGTTAAAGACTTCAAAAGTTTATCTAGCATTTCATGTCGGCTTTTTGTTGCCCGAAACAACTCAATTCCTTTTCTTATGATATATGAACCAGATTTTGATTTTTTATGATTTTCCTTATTATCATTCTCCTGCAGAAACATACTAAGCTCATCAGATAGGGACATTTGTTTAGTACAAGCACCAATAATCGTAGCATCATCTTCAATTCCATCTTTAACTCCCAACTCAACTGCTACTTCTGGTTCAGACTCTGACCCATAAATCATTTACGTTGAATAATCGTTATATTGAGGTTGTTGCTAGATCAAATATTTTGTTTTTAAAAATTTTACTACTAAACTCATCATATGATTGGTCTTGGTTCCAAATTAAGGAATATAATTGGTATTCTACTGTATTGGATAAATAACTAATTCCCCGGGTTTCGGGTTCGTAAAATCTTTGAAAAACCCGGGTTTTCGGGTTCGGGGAAACCCGGGTCAAAAACCCTACTTTAGAGAATGACTATCTGCGCCACTGATTCCAGTAATCTTTTGAAAAAGCTAAATGAGGAAGGTCAAGATCTTTCAGTTTATAATTATAGAAGCTGCTCAAAAGTGAAGAGACAGATGGGTTTCTGAATCCCCTTTGTCATCGTGTCAATCATTTTTTGCTACACGAGGGCTTGATAGACGGAGCCTACAGTTTCAAGTCGATTCTGAACGCCAACAGCGATTCTCGAATTCTTAGAATTTGGTATCACAAGATAAAATCTTAGCCATAACGTCAATAGCCAATTAAGAGTGAAAGTAGACGATCAGCATATCTCCCACCCAAATTTCTGGGGACAAATATCTAAAATCAGTGACGCGAACACACGGGGGACCATGAATTCTGTAAACTGTCAAAGGGTAATGTTTTCGAAGCACGGAAAGAAGGAACAGAACCTTCAGCACGAGTAATGCGGAAAGTTTTTCAGACAATTAATGTTAGCCACCGGTTTAAATACATATATAACCATCAGACGAACTACCTCCAGTCACAGTATTTTCAAGGGAACAGTGGCCCAGGTGGGAAAGATAGCGAGCCAGTGATCTGAACGTCACTGTTTCGATGCCCTTCGATGACTAATCGACCGCCGATTAGAAGATCTGCAATGTCAGCTTAAGCGCCGGCTTAAGAATTAAACAGTTAAACGTAGGGCGCTGTGGCCCATTGGCAACAACAGCGGGCCAGTCATCTGAACGTCCCTGGTTCGATGCTCGTCGCTGCAAATCCATCCCCGTGTTCACTAAAGGTGGCCAGGGCACGAAAAATCTGTCGTGGCTGCAATGTCCTCCAAATTCTCAAATTTACCAATGGAGGTGCAGGGTAAAGTGTGCCCGTCTCGTCACTTGACTCGGTTCTAAATTACGGGACCGATTCGTAGCCAAGTTGGACTCCGACCAATGTGGTGCTAATTAATACCGGAGCCACCCCTTTCAGACCAATATCCTATATAAGACTTGATCTGATGTTGCTGTCGGTCAAACAGCATAAGCAACAACAACATTTTCATCAATAAACATAAAAATCTATTATGCACAAATATGGCAAACTTCTTAGCATTAATTTTAACGTTTATTAAATATTCTGGAAACTTAATTTCAATTAAACTTAATTTCTTCTAAACAATTTAGTTCATTGTTTCTAATTGTGAAACGGGAAAGAAAATCGAGTAAATAAAATAATTTCTTGCATTATTTATCAAGGTAATAGCAACAAGTGAATTAAATCAGTTTCCTGTAATTTCTTTTTCACAAATCAGTATGCATAAATATACACGCTTTTAGCGTTAATTTACAGAAAGAATATCTATGCGCTGTATCTGCTAGACGTTTATAACCCAAAATGCGTTACAACAAGAGTTCCAACCAAAGTTTAAAGAAGATTATCCTAGCAAGATGGCAGATTTCCAAACTTATTTTTCACTGAATTTTATTAATGTTTACACAGGCAATCTCCTGGTCCTCCCATCGAGAAAAAACCTATAAAGATTAATGTGTCTTGCGTTATTAAATTTTCCCGAAGCTTTAGTCCTGACAGTCTGCTAAGTATATTTACCAAATATTCAAGAACTTTCAATTTTGGGACGGATATTTTAATGCCTCGAGATAATGCATAAGAATTGAAGATCTTTCGATTATTATTAATGTGTAATCCTTAGTGCAAAAATTAAGGAAATGATATTGGATTTCTGTAATAAGTACAAAATCTGTGCGTGCTTTAATATAAATTTAAAATGAACAATTTAGTCATTTTTTACAAAAAAAAATAGGTTTTACATTATTATTGACTATTGCATAAATAAAGCATGTTCCAACTTCTTTTTAATGAAAAGTAAAGCACTTATCACCTGTTGAGTGCTACCATATTCTAAGGTAATCGGAGGAAACTTGCAAATCTCTATATTGTATTGAACTCAGAACTTATTTTCAGATTTAAATTGAATGTTTATAACTAGCTAAATACTCGTGCTTCGCTACGGATTACATTCAAATTATATACAATGACGACATGGCAAATTAAATACAATGACGACATGACAAATTAAATAAAATGACGACATGACAAATTAAATGCAATAACATGACGACAATATCATGCGGTATACTCTAATGATAATCTTACAAATACAGATATTAAATAAGAAAAATGACCACTGAGCGATATAAATATTCTCTAAGGTATGAACAGGCTGACCATACTCATTCGAAGTTAATATATATCGCATCCCGGCGATAAAAGTGACACAAGTAAAAAAATAATGGAAATTTTGAGGTTATGTCATTAAAAAATATGTGTGAAGTGCCCCATCGTGCACGAAAAGTGACACATATTTGTCTCGCAAGTTGTCAACCTGAGAGCAGTTGTATCAGTTTTATTGTAAAGCTAGTTCAAGCTAAATAGTATTCTTTAAGTAGATTTTTCTCAAAGGCTGTTATTTTTGAGTTTTGTCACTTTTCTTGCCGGGGTGCGATATGTATAAACATCACTTTGAATTTCCTGTTAGCTTTACAAAAGCGAACAGACTTTTGCTCGCTGTGTAATACACCTGCAAATACTATTTTAATCAATAATTCACTAAATTTCTCTCACCTTAAAATTTCCTCCGGGAGAATGAATATATAGATGGAAAAACCCTCAGGCATCCAACACTGTTGTCGAAGTAGAATAATTTGTGGCACACAAGCAGAAGTTTAAAAACCTTCTTTAAAAAGCATTAAAGGACTCGGGATTCAATCGCATAAAATACAATGTTCTAAACGAGCTCTTAAAAAAGTTCCAATTTACTAGCAGAGATTTAAGAACCTATTTTTAAAAACATTTAAAACGAAGGATTAATTAATTTCTATAAAAGACATCATGCTTATCAAACTGTTAGAAGAGACTCAGAAAATTTGACTTTTGCCAGATTTATCACAGAATTCGATTACAAACGAGAACCGGCCTCTGCATATTGCTAAAAATTCCAGTTGGTTAACTGCGTTGGAGCAATTTCTCGTCAATGTCATGCTCAATGTCATCAGCCAAAGTGACGTCATTGGGAGCATGAAACTGCTAGTAATTTAAAATTGAGAGGTCTAAATTTTAAAAATTCATTTTTTAAGTAATAAGTCGAATATTTAAAACTCCCGAAACAAAAAAGTCACAGAATTAGATAACCTAAGAATGTTTTTAACCTAAATTATTACATGGCCTCACAGCTTTGATAGGGCATGGGTCGTTGACGTCACCGAGTGGTAAGATATAGAAGGTGTTGGTTGGATAAATACCCACTTGCATTTTGATTGGTCAGTGGATACTACATGGCATTCTTGTTTGTTTAGGACCTTTGTCTCGGAAAAAGCATAAAATTGGTAATTAATTGTTTTAAAGAACATTCAGTTTGATGTTTTGTACTAAATATGACTAAAGAAATTATTTGCCTCTTTTGACATGTGTTTTCTTTCTGTCTTTTTTTTAAGCAGCCAATCATGAACTAAATATCCTGTTGGACTGTTCCCTTTTTTTGTACACTGCGGATTCTAATCATCCGCCTCTATTTCCCTTATGAAATATGCACGGAAAACCTACGCAGGTCATTTCTTAACAGTTTTGCCAATTGCTTATAAAATACCACCGTTCAAGTAAACAAGCTATATTTTCCCTCCTTAATGTTAGTCAACACAATCTAGTTTTTGAAAATATATCCTCCACCTTGAAAAACTTGATTTTTTAATTAAAGGATTGGTAGCTGCTGTTTATGACTTTAGATCTGAGTATTGTTGGTATACCTCGAACTTCTTCAAATCTGCAAATAAAATAGTTGGAAACAGCCCCAAGCAGAAAAAAAATTAATTCAAGTAAAGAAGTAGCAGAATGCTACCATTCCTCAAAGAGTTACTATCAACAAAATCTGAAGTATGTGAAATGCACTTATAATGCACTAGAAAACCTCCCTTTGAGCTCTGTGATTTTGTTACTCAAACAATGTTTGATATCCCATTCGTGAACTCGTAATCTTACTTGTTTGTCTCTTTTCTTATACAAATCACGCATATCAACATCCCCGAGAGGATTGTTTTGTGCGAATAACTTTCTGAAGATATGGATGTTCTTAAAATAAAGTATTTTCGAATTTTATTCTAAAGCGGATTTTAGTGAGTTTAAATATCAAGTCAATAAATTGTTTTGTTAATCTACATTACCTTTGGTACTTCGTAGCATAAAATATAAAGATAAACTCATCATGTTAGTAATAATTTTGGGTTTTATTATCTGAAATTATCCAGTGTAACATATCAATATAACATACTGTTATTAGTGATATACATGTGTGCAAGAATCCTGTTTATTACACGCAATCTTAGACTTTTGAAATGCTAAGTAAGAATTCACAATTTACAGCGACCCGGGCTTTCGCCTATACGCCTTTATCAAACTGCTGACCAGTCACTACGTAGCAAAACCTGAATACGCAGTCGAGGTTTGATTTCCCAAGTTCGGAGCAGTCCATTATTATAGGTCTGGGCGCCGACCGGAAGGTACAGATCCGCCGACAATTGGGCAACCCGGGGCCCCCTTTTAAAAAGCTAAACGTAACTGTAGAGAAGGGGTAATTAATGCACCCACGGTGTAAATAGGTTAATCAAGTTCTACAGTTTTCTCATCATTAACTTCGACAAGCATATTAATATAATATCGAATCGAGAAAGTTGTTTCGCGTTTGGTTTGATATGCACACGTTCAGCAAATCCTGATTATGTATGACACAATTTTACTATACCAGTCTAAGACGTAAGAGATTATTCCCTTATTAGTCCTTTCGAATTTTGTTATTATGTTACTAATGAATAGATTGCAATAAGTCTACTGATTCCAGGACGAAAACTAACTGCTGTAAAACACTGATGATATGAAATACTTTTACATAGTCTATCTTGGTAGTTCATAATACATTGACGTATGTCCTTTGCGTGGTGTAACGATGGACATGGAAAGACAATCTATCATGAGATGAATGACATATCACCATGTCTCATAAAATCAAGCTGATGAACTAATCTCTGCTTAGTGTAATCTGGGAGACTGTTACGAGCGCGAATAATATGTGCCAAGTGGAGGAAACATCATTCTACCGGGTTGCTTTCCCATATTTCGTCCTGATTACCATCCTTCCTATAAATGGGCACTATAACACGGAATAGTAACTTTACGGCAGCATTTCCAAATATAATCGTCTCTGTATGAACATGGTCATGTGTCTCCCCTAAAGCATTGCTCTTATAAGAATGGATTGAAGAACTGTTGAAAAGAATGCATGATATTTTTTGTTATCAATCTCCACTCACTGAAGGTGTTTGAGAAAGGGGTGACACAGGCCAAATATCTTTTCATCATTGTGTCGAACGATTGGTTGGCTGGCTGGTTTTTGGAGCGCTGCGGGAATTTTGGGTATACAAGTGTTAAACAGACTTCATGACTACATATTTACGTTCTAGCGGTTTAATAAAAGGCCACGTCGGTAGCAAAATTTCAAAATCCCGTGGAAAGCCTTCCCCGAAGAGTGTAAGATGTTATAGTGGAAAAGGGTAAAGTCCAAACTCAGATTAACTCAGAATTCCTTAATAATCTTCGTTTATATAAAAACTGTGCTCATATTATTTCATAATCTCGGTTTGTTAAGGGATTAGAGTGTTTATAGCCAGGTAAATCGACTTAAATCAATCAAATTCCAGATAATGTGGAATTTACCGTACGATTGTCTATTTAAAATGTTCAGAAGATCAATAAAAAGATCATAAATTTCCTTCCTAGAATTTATTTCGTGGATTAAAAAAAATGTGATTAATATCAATCAAAACTTGTAGAACTCTTCATGGTTTTACGTCATTGAAGACCACGATTTCAGCTTTTATACTTTTATTTACGAGTACGAGCACAATACAGAGAGAAACATACCATCAGCTACTCCGAGTAACGGAATACATCCATGATGGATTCTAGAATTAGATGCAGACTGGCGCAATTCTCTTCGACATAGAAAAAGCGTTCGACCGCGTATCGCATAGCGCACTAATTTATAAACTAATTAAACTTTAGATACCGTCTGCTATTATTCGCCAAATTTGCTCTTATCTGCTTAACAGAACCTTTAAAGTTCGCCCCACACAATTAATTTCCTCACTTCGTAACATTAATGCTGGAGTTCTTCAGGGCTCCAAGTTAGGACCTGTTTTATTTAATATATTTATTAATGATATCCCACATTCTCCACGCACTACACTTGCCATGTTTGCGGACGACACGGCAATCTTAGCGAAGCATCTCAATACTAAATATATGCACAAGCAACTCCAAAGGCATGTTGACATTCTTGAACGTTGGTTCGAACGGTGGAGAATTAAACTAAATCCTGTTAAAACGAAAGCCGTATTTTTTAGCTATAACAGGATTCCACCTCCACCGGTCACAGTATGTGGTCATCTGGTACTCTTTGAGAGAGAGGGAAAACCTTGGAGTTTACTTGGACAGCAGGCTAACCTGGAGAAAAAATATAGAATACATTATTAGAAAGTTCTTTATGGCACGTAGGGATATCGCACACCTCTTGTATCAGAACCAAATGAGTATTGATAATAAACTTTTATTGTATAAGACCTTCTTCGCCCAATTCTGATGTATGCTGTTCCGGTTTGGGGCTCAGCAGCTGACCCTCATATCCAGAGAGTGCAAACTATACAAAACAAGACTCTTCGTGGTATCAGAAAGGTGCCATGGTACCTACGTAACGCTCTTATTCATAGGGATCTGGCTATCAAACCAATTCTGCATCATATTAAAGATCTGGGTACGAACTTTTACAATAGGATATACTCAATTAATAACGAAGAACTTGCTAACCTGCCTGATTATGATCCTAGGGAGTGCTTTAGGCGCCCGAAGGCTACTTTGGTTATGAACCCCTGCCTTGTTCCTGTTCGGTAATTCCTTTCCTTATACAAATTCAAAATTACAATAGCCCGGCTACTTCTGGTCTTCTGGAAATATTATCTTTTTCGATAGTTCCTCTTTCTACCATGCGATTTCCCCTCGGACCAGCTGTTTGCTGGAGAAGGGGATTAATAACTTATTCCTGAAATTCCAATCCTGCTTGCTTTCCTCTTTGATTTCGCTACTCGCACCTTACGGACTTCGGGCCTACCGCCCTTTAGTGTAACTTCCACTAACTTGTTTTTTATCCCAATCATATTCCAAATTTCCCGTCTTCTAGTTTTTGAATTTTTTTTTATTATTATTTTTACTATTATTATTTCTTTATATAATCTCTTGTTTCACCCCTTGTTAAATTTCTCCATTATCATTTAAGTTAGCCATGCCACATTGGTTACTCGTACTCGTTCTAGTTAATTAGTTTATTTTTCAACTAATTAATTTATTCTTTCTCCCTCAATTATTGTCAACACTATTTGTAAACTTGAGAACGGTTAATCTTATGTCACATACTAACCTTGATACTGAGGATAAGGAGCTCTTGCTCCCTGGTGCCTCTATAGTGTTTTATGTCAATGTCAATGTCAATGAGAAACATACATATAACTCGGCTTGTTACGAGATTAGAGTGTTTATAGCCAGGTAAATCGGCTTAATTCAATCAAACTCTAGGTAATGAGGAATTAACAGTATGATTGTCTATTTAAAATGGTTAGAAGATCAATAAAAAGATCATAAATTTCATTCCTAGGATTTATTTCGTGGATAAAAAAATTGATGACAAATATCAATCAAAACTTGTAGAACTCTTCATGGTTTTACGTCATTGAAGACCATCACTTCAGCTTTTATACTTTAATTACGAGTACGAGCACAATACAGGGAAAAACATACACAGAACGATATACATGACAATTAGATTATATATTACAAGACATACATGGCGACAGACTTTGTTAAACTCCCAGCCAGAACTAGGTGGCGCTAACAGTCAGTTAGAATTACTATTAACAGCATCTTTGTCAGTGAAAATTACAGTTAATAGCATCTGTCACAAACTTCATTTTTGACCAATTTTCAACCATGACAATATAATGAGTTTTTTAATTCTGGGTAAGCATAAATGTATTCATATTTTCCACTGCTTACTTATCTCATCCCAAATTATATTAGTGTAAAACTGTATGGAAGCATAGTAGAGTTATAATAATCGAATTCTGAACGAGTTAAGTACCTGATCAACACTACTTGCGGATATTTTTTTATCAGGGAGGGGCGTTATTAGATTTCGCTAGTACTAGATCGATATACTGAGGAAAATTTTTACGGGGAAAATGAAACTTTTACATCAAAAAGAAAGCAAAAATATCAGAATAAAGTTATCTATAGTACGCTTAAAATTTATCATTTCAGGCTGAACACATACTCGTAGAATTTTTTTCTAAATATTTGAATATTCGCGTTGTAACAAAACACTTGAACTAAAAATCTCCGTGAAAAAAAAAGAACTGTCCATTTTTTACTTGAATAGAGCGGCAACAGCTGGAATTTGAAGAGAATAAAAGATAAGTCACTGACAGAAAATAAGTTTCGAAACGGAAGATCTGTAACACTGAACGTTGGAGGTCTTTTATTTTTTTCTACTTTTATATTGGTTTTAAATTTTTGCGTAGCCGAGCTGTTTGTGGAATATGGTTTGAAATTTCATTCTGCATGATTCATTTGTTCCCTATAAAAGGAACAGCAGAGTTAGAAATATTTTTCTCTATAAAATATTTTTTCAAAACCTATTTTGATGGTTGGAAATGAATTCTGTTGGTTAATGAAGTTTTCAATTGAGGTATATTTATGTATATAAAAGAGACCCAAATTATGTTTCAGATAGAAATTTTATATATTAAATATATTCTATTATATATACAATGAAATTTCTCTATGGCGGCTAGTCACGGTTCCGTAAAAAGTGGTCGTTTTGAGGGGTAGCTGTGACAAAGGGGGAAAATTAACATTGGCGGACTTGAGATAGCCGAGTGATAGCACATCGGCTTTCTGTACTGAGGGTGCTCGGATCGACTCCCAACACACACCATTAAATACCTCCGTGTCTAGGTCGGATATGGGCACGTTAAATCCGTAGACCGGAAAATCCCTCTATGTTGTAAGAATGGGTGGAAGAGGGTACAATCCCCCCAGATGTCACCCCTGGGAGTGTTCGGTCAAAATTGAGGTGGCCCCTAGCTAAATCGGGACTCCGACCCTTGTGGTGCTATTATAAAACTGGAGCCGCACCCCTCAGCCCGATAGCCTGTATGGACTAGGTCTGGAATACTTCCGGCCAGAGGGCATCAGAAACAAAAACAACATGACATTGACTCTGTGGTTGGGGCTTCAACCTTTTCGTATTCGCGGGCCACACCAATAATTTCGCAAAGTTCCCCGGGCCACACAACTGTGAAATAAGTAGTTTTGCAGAGGAAAACATGTATTTTTTTGCAAACAAGCTTCAGCATTTGAGATGATTGCTTGATATTATTTTTATAGCATGATGATGAAGGATTAATTCCTTCGAAACACGTCACTGAAGTTTTGTGTCTATGTGTTTCAAAAATTATTTTGTATCTTTATAACCAATATTAGTTAAAAAATATTTTTATTTACAAACAACAAAAAAATGGGAGTTGAATCAACCTATTTTCTTACTTTATATTGCATGAAAAGAATGAATGCAGGAAGACGAGACGCACGTGAGGTTCTTGAAAGAAAGAGGCTTGGCATACTGCTTTTCGTGCTTATTTCGTCTTAAGATTCTGAATATGATTACCAGTTTATTATTTTGATAAGCCTATGTGCCGTAGGCTACTTTTCCCAGTTCTTTATTTTTTTTGTGTGAGAGAATCTGCCGCTCTAAGATTTTTATTTCAAATTTATAGCAAACTTTCGTTTTGCATGATCGAAATGTATCGGTGGGCCACTAAAATACCGTCGGTGGGCCACGGGTTGAAGACCCCTACTCTACGGAGCGTGTTCAATCGGTTCTGAACAAAATATGGCCGTTTGTAAGGGTGGCCGACTGATGAATCTTCATTGTATTTGATTCCACAGTAAAAAGAGAATAGAATCCCAACGAAATCAATGGAAATGAGCATGAAGACTCCAAAAAGCACCAAACACCTGAAAACACAATACTGTAACTTTATATTAATGAATACCGAGCATATGTACATTAAACTTCCCACTTCGGTTCAGAATGAAGTAAATTTACAATAATTTTTTAAAAAGTATAGACAATTCGGCACATAGTATATAAGGTTGTCATAATGCTATTACTATCACATGCGCATGAGTTATGCAAGTTTTGCGAATGAACTATTTAAATTTTAATTTAGAGTTTCATGCTTGAATTGCTTAAGCATGGCCGATATATCGACCGTGGGAAGCGGATAAGGTCAGTTTCGAATCCTCAAAAAAGAAGACGCCCTCTGTCTCGTCAAGATGACGATGATTACGACTCAGACTTTGAAAAGTGTTACAGTTACTGATAATAACATTATAATTTGTTGTCTACACAAGTGGTGTAGACTTGATTGTTAAATTTGATGTGTTTTATGATGGATAATTTTATGTTCTCTACACCAGTGGTGTAGGTTTGATTTGGAAAACCGATGGTAACAGTTATTAATTAGTTTATTTCTAATTATGCAATGTTTTGAATATAATAAAACAGACTCCTTGTTGGGGGACGAGTCGATGTATTTGGCAGTGTGGTGGTTGCCCTAATTGGGACATCTAAATTGGGACAGAAGGATTATTGGATTGGCTCCTGGATGGTCTGGTTCGTATGCTGGAGTGAATGGTATCAAGTGGCATACCGACTAGGATTTTGGAGGTAGTGAAGAGCCCCGCAGATACGGGGTTGAGGATTGTTTCGAGTGGCCGGTCCAATGGAACTGGTATGGAGCGGGTTGCCGTCGTGACGACGGTTATCAGTAGCAGCACTTGCTGTATACGCGAATGCGGAGGTCGGCGTAACTTTTGAATCTTTATCGACTGTGGGAATCTTTCATTCGATTGTATCAATTCATGAATTTTTACTGCGAGCCTCTATGATCGTTCATAACAGTAGATAAAATTCATTACGTAACTACCAATAGTTAAGACTTAGATTAGAGCTTGGGCTTCTAAACTTCGAAGCTTGTAATCCTATAAACTGAACAAACCTGACGATTTGAGGCAGTGTTCTTTTTAATGGTCCCTTCACCTTTCCCTCGTATCTCTAGGAGGTCAAGAACACAAGATGTTGTCCAATACCGATATACATTTTTCATCTTCCTGTTCGACGATCCTGATGATTCCTTTTCCGAAAAAAGTTCAAGTTGCTTGGTTGTAGAAGCTGCGAAGCAAAAATATACCCATTTCCTGCACACAAAAATTAGCAACATTTTAAAATTGTTGCCAAAAGAGTTCACAGCAAAATGTATTTTCCAGTTTTTTAATATCGTTTCCTTTTACTATTTTACCAATTTTGTTTTCTTGTCCGCAAAACGCAAAAGCGTTTGGCCAATAAGGACATTAAAAAAGAGGGGTAATTATCATAAATTCCTTCTTCGGTATTAAGGCATCAGTTGGCATCGATGATCTTCAATCCCAACAACAAGAGCACAAACATTTGTGAATTGGCATTTTGTAATTGTGTGCTGGGCATGCGCATTTTAGAGAGATATTCAACCCAATTCACTCCAGCCTGATGAAGAAAATACTCATTCGTTTGAAACAAGTTGCCACCCTTTTTTTATTGGTAATATTAAGAAGCTGTGTGTTCATTTTATGCGTTTTCCCTAAGGTTCTTGCAACTTTTAACTTTAATGTCATTGTTAAGCTATGGAAAGTTCTCCTCTCCATTCCTCTTTTTTAATCATCCATAAACAAATGAACATTCTTGAATTCTGGTTTTTTGAGTAAAAATCTAGGCGTTTATATAAAAAACTTTAAGATTTTAAAAGTTTAAATTTTTCTATGATGAAATTTTTCACGGGACGTTAAATGATCGATTTCTATCACTTCAAAAATAAAATTGCTATATAAAAGTTAATTAAAGTTTCTTTAAAGAGCAGGTACAGTTTATTAATAGACATTTTTTGCAGAATATTGAAGCAGGAAAAAGAATTCAAATATATGCCTTTGTTAGTATCTGCGATTACAGAAGTACTACCCAGAGCTAAACGTTGGGACTGAAGATCTGCAAGGTCATTTGATGTACGTATAGGTAGGTTTATTATTTTGCTAGCCTTAACACAGCCTTTCATCCTTGATCTTTTAATAAAAATATCACTCTTAGGCTGTAGAAAGATAATAACTGTAAACGCAGTTAGTATTTATTTACATTAGAATAATCTAGGAATAACATATCCATGAGGTACTGGTTTAAGAGATTTTTCAGTTCGTCAGTTTATAAGGCTTCCCCCCCCCCCTGTATGAGAAAATCAAAACATTGTGTCTCTGGACTTTTAAAGCTCGTGTCGTGATCTCTTGACCACATCCAGGTTTAATTCATTTCCTCAAATTCTCCCATGCCCTTGCGGAGAACGATCAACAACCAAGGGTAACCGACCTGGGTGTTAGCTGCCTGTATATAACTATCAAATATTTTTTTTTATAAATTTCTTCCCTCTCTATATATATAATTCGTTTTATGTTTCGAGCGCCATTGTAACGAGCGTCTACCGAAAGCCGTAATCAAGCCACTGGGCCATCCTCACTATTGGTACTTACCACTTGCGTGAGGGAAACTCATAAGGAGATATTTCTTTCTCTGTGAAGCAAAGTAACTTTTATAGTTTCGAGATAGCAGGTCTAATATTACGAGGCTTCTCTCTGAAGGAATTTATTGTCCCTCTTGTCTAAATCAATAGTTCTCAACCAAGGTGGTAAGCGTACCCCTTGGGGGTACGCGAAAATCTGTAAGGGGTACGCGGTTGACTGCCAAAGAGAATACAAAATTATATTGATATGTGCTAGAATTTAATTGTGACAAAAGTTTGAGTAATGATTTAAAACTGAAAACTATCAGTAAAGCAGCAAACAAGCACGTCGCTCGTTACTACTGTATTTGTGGCTGGAGTAAATTGCAACACTAGTGTGCAAGTATACAAGTATACAACACAGAGTCACAGACAGGGAGAGCAGCGCTGGCTACCGGCACACTGCTGCAACGACGAGTCACCTCCACCGCGCTTTCGGCCAGCATTTCCCTCATTCATTTCCCTCTTTCGCTATTCTGTCTGTGTCCGTTTTAGTCATTTTTTACTGCTCAGTCTCAGTAACTTTCCAGTTTCCAATCTTTCTTTGTGCGTGGACGTATTACAGTAGCAATAGTTAAAGTTAGTATACTTTGAAACGTGTATATACACTGCTGGCCACTGTAAAGGCAACACCCTGAAGGAAACATGCAAATAACATGAAATTTACAACATGCATTAGCGGAGGTGAGATATGCAAATGATTAGAATTTCAGCGCAGACGCACACCACGCGCGCCTGTGGTGCCACTTCAAAGCGCTATTTAAGGCTTGGAGATTTCAACGATTTCAAGTTCGGCAATTGTGTTTTTCTTGTGGTTTTTTCAAAAAACGATCAATTATGCCTCGTCGAAAACAGCGATCATCTTTTGATCAAGTATCCGAGTTCGACAGAGGAAGGATAGTGGCCTACCGAGATTGTGGATTATCTTTCAGGGAAATCGGTAGTCGTGTTGGACGAAGCCAAACAACTATAATGCGGATATGTGATCGTTGGATGCAGGAGGGTACGACGGACCGGCGTGTTCGATCGCATCCACCTCAGCACACCACTCCACCTGATGACAGGCAAATTGTGCGATTGGCAGTGACGGATCACTCAGTCACATCACGAACCATAGCACAGCACATTCAGTCTGTAACGCATCATCCAGTGTCTGCGCGTACCATTCGACGCCGTTTACAGCAGAGTGGTCTGTCCGCAAGACGTCCATTGCTTTGTCTACCCTTGACGCAGAACCACAGACGTCTTCGCCGCCAATGGTGCGATGACAGAAGGATGTGGACGGCAGAATGAAATGAAATTGTCTTTACTGACGGGTCACGCTTCTGTCTGCAACACCACGATGGTCGCATTCGAGTCTGGAGACACCGTGGAGAGAGGATGCTGAACAGCTGCGTTAAGCACCGCCACACTGGTCTTGCACCGGGTATTATGGTATGGGGCGGTATTGGATATCACTCTCGCACACCTCTAGTACGCATTGCCGGTACTTTAAACAGCCAGCGCTACATCTCCTAGGTGTTGGAGCCAGTTGTCCTTCCTTACCTTCAGGGCTTGCTCACAGCCATATTTCAACAGGATAATGCGCGACCACACGTGCCACGCATTTTCCAACGGTTCTTCGTCAATCGCCAGATTGAATTGCTTCCCTGGCCGCCTCGCTCTCCGGATATTTCGCCGATAGAAAACGTGGTCCATGGTTGCTCTACGATTGACCCAGATTCCATCCCCAGCTGCCACAGCAGATCAACTTTGGCAACGTGTGGAAGCTGCTTGGTCTGCTGTACCCCAAGAACTCAT
This sequence comes from Dolomedes plantarius, assembly GCA_907164885.2. NCBI lineage: Eukaryota > Metazoa > Arthropoda > Arachnida > Araneae > Dolomedidae > Dolomedes > Dolomedes plantarius. The sequence continues at coordinate 109,335,569 of OU015496.1, forward strand.
CCAAAGTCTCTTTGAATCAATGCCGAGGCGTGTGGCAGCGGTGATCTCCAACAATGGCGGCTACTCTGGCTACTGATTTTGGCAGGAACCACACTTCACAGAAGTCTATAAATTTAATCATTTGATACTTGGTCAACATGTTATCTACAAAATAAATTTTGTTGTGATATCTCTTGTCTTTCTTGGTGTTGCAATTTGGGTGGCCAGCAGTGTATATTACACGATATGTGTTTTATTAATTTACGAGGATGAATAAATGGCTTCTTTGTATGTGGACAGTTAAACTTTAACTAATATAACACATTTTAATAAAACTAAAGGGTTTTTTGTGGAGGTACGCATAGTTAATGATGCACAAAAAGGGGTACGTGGGTTGAAAAAGGTTGAGAACCCCTGGTCTAAATAATAAAATATCAAAATATTTGTTTCCTATTTAGTTCCTGTTACGTTTTTATTACCTTATAACGGGGAGAGTTAAATTAAAATAATTTATTAAGATTGTTAAGCTTACATACACTCTTAGGTGTTTAAAAAAAATTACATGAAATCTATTAATTCACTTGCGTCGTGGTTAGTACCTTTTAAAGATGCGGGTTGTGATAAGCAATAACCCATTAAAATACAATATCTGGTTCACTGCTGATGCCCCTGCTGTAGAGGGCTGAATCATGAAAATTATTTCAAATTAACTTGAAAATAGTTCACTGAAAAGAAAGCTGAAATAAAAATTACCTAAAAGAAACGCAGAAAACTACGAGGCAACTGAACGACATGACAAAATCTATACCTAAAAAAATAACATAATTTATTTGAACGTTGTACGGCCATTAAGATTACTTTGCCTATAGGCAGATTACACACTGAGGATCTACTCTCCTCTAATTTTCATCAACAGCACCTTTCACAATATAATTTAATTTAAACAAGTTCGCGTAAGTGGCTGGTAACCAAAATTTTTAATTCATTGATAATTAAGTTAAATAAAATAAAAAAATTTAAGGAAAAACATGTTTAAAGCTGCAGCGAATAAATAAAAAAAGGGGGACGGTACCGTCTTCAATAGCAGAATTTAAAAGGGAATGGGCCAGCAGGTCTTATAGTCAAGCAAGTCTTTCTTCCCTTCCTCAGACATCTAGGGCACGCTCGGGCTAAAATCGAATCATCTCCAGATCCAACTTGCATCTCTCGGCTAGTAGAGTTGAAGGCTCCCCACTTTTCAAAGTCGCCGGTCGAGAGAGAGAGCCTGCCGAAAAAACTCACTCCCCCCTCCAAAAATCTCCATTCGATGACCCTCTCACCCCTTTGTATGGCTACTCGTGGGTGAAAATGAGTGCGTCTTCGCTCCTTGATTTTAACAGGGAAATTCGGACCAACAGAATTTGAGGGGCTTGAATTATAATTTGATAGGCAGTATAGTATTTTATTTTCAAACTTTGATCTTGCATCAGATCAGGATTTATTTTTTTTTTTTTAACTCTGGGACTAACTCGGCGTTTGTCGATCTCAGGCGTATCCATGCGCCTACCCCTCATCAAAACGGTTGTTTCGCTTATCTCTTGGCCAGCTGCAAAAAGGGGTTGTTTCTTGAAATGGATACTTTTGTTAATCCCTTTATCCGGTGTAGTCCTGGGTATGTGCTGTGAAAATACTGTGAAAATGGCGAAGATCTCGTTACATTCCCTACCAGCCCAGCTTACACAAGGGTTTGGGTTCATAATACAATATTTACTATTAATTGAAAAAACAAAAATAAAACACTCTAAAATTTATAATTAACTATGTTGAATATATATCAGCCACCGAAAAAAACAATAAAAAAACAATATACCAGCCACTTTAACAAGTAAAAGAATAAAATGCACATAAATGACACAGTCATATTTAGTTATTTAGTTATCAATTATTAGTAAAGTTAAGGAATCAACTATTAGTGCTAGCCGTGATCCAATATTTTAATATACTCTCATGCTATCTCCCATTATTAAAAAAATTGCGCACCTTTTTCTAATAATCTTCAGTAATAATCAAGAAATTAAAAATTGGATCGCCGCTAGTTGGAACAAGTTGAGTAGAGGCTTACAGAGTTTTAACAATGCAAATATATTTCAAGACAGACATTACTACGCGCGTTATATATTAATTATATGCTATCATCTTAATTATTAAGTGTATTTTACCTACATCACAAAATATCTCCTTCTCCCTGATAAATTTTTTTTGGAACAAAAAAAAATTTTCTTTCGGACACAGAATACAATAGAACAATTAAATAATATAATCGGAGCAGAAAATGACACAGAAAATTACTAATATTGAGAACCTTTGACATATAGAGACGGACAGACCCGGGTCGTGATAACACAGAACACACTATATAGTACGTAAAAATGATAATGAGCACAGTGAAAACTTAGCATACAACTTAATCAAATTACTACAACAACGTATGCTCCAGCCAACTAGCAAATGTAAGATCGTTGTTCACAGCAAAACAAACATAAAACTCGCTCAACTTTGAGCCAAACAAAAAATTACCAAAAATAAAGTCGGTAAAACTAGTGCATTTCTGCAGCACTAAAACAGCAAGTTTTGTTTAAATTGCAAAAATTGTCAAAAAATGTGTTAACCTTAATTAACAAAATAGTAATACATGATACACAAAATGTAAAAATTATTTACCAAACAAGAACACTTGATGCAAAAAATTTTTTTTTCAAACTTAATAACTAAACATGAATACAAAATGCAAAAAAAATTTGTTAACATTAGTTAACAAAATCATTAAGAATTTATGGTTTAACCACAAAACCTCTCGTGTTTCGAGGGCGTAAATCGTATCTCTTCGGTTGGTTACAACCATTTCCACCTGAAGTAGACACTTGAGTATTTGACATAATCGGGGTGTTGGACTGCGTACTGGGGTTTTCTGGTGTCGGAGAAGGATTACTCTGAGTATTTAAAAGTGAGGAATTATAAAATATTTTAAAATATTGGGGTCTCCTAAATTTGAAGTTATCATTGACAGGGGAAATTAAGACTCCCTCTCATCCTGAGATTGAGAGGAACTATCCATATTATTAATAACATTATCCGAAGGTAGGGAAGGGAAAGTTAGTCTATTGTGTAGCTTAGTTAACCTGTCAACGTGAATTAGCTGGGTATCGTTAGGGTTGTTTATATGTTGAATTACAAAGTTTACTGGGCTCTTCTGCTCTTTAACTCTATAGGGACCTTTATTGAAATTAGTGAATTTTTTGGACTGACCAGGCTTTACTACAGGAGTATATAGCAGCACCAAGTCACCGACAATAATACCTTTATTAGTAGCTGTTTTATTTCTATTGTATTCTTGTTTCTCTGCAGCTTTAATTAAGTTATCTTTTACTATTTTGAACGCGTTTTGTAAATTTAGTTCTAAATCCTCAGAGTAATCTCTATGGTCTGTGTAAGATGGCCTAGGGGAGTTTGTAATTAAATCAACAGGGAGAGTTAAATCCCTTCCATACACTAAGTGGGCAGGGGTGTCTTTTAAAGTAGAATGCCACGCTGTTCTATAGGCTAATAATGCAAAATGCAACTGATTATCCCAATTACTATCCGCATCATCTACCAAATGTTTCAAAGCATTTATAATCGTTGAATTTACTCTCTCTACTAGACCATCGGAGCTAGGGTGATAACTGGTAGTGGTATGTTTCACTATGCATAATTTATTATACACCTTCTTAATTCCCTCTGACATAAAAGAACTCCCTCTATCAGTAATGAGGTGTTCAGGAACCCCATGTCTGCAAATGTACTGCTCGAGTACAGAACAAATTGTACCAGTCTTTAAGTCTTTAACAGGGTAAGCTTCAACCCAACGTGTAAAATAGTCATTAATCTATACTAATATATAAAGAGAGAGCAGATTTTGTACGTGGAGGGTAATCTCCGGAACCACTGCACCTATTTGAAAAATTCTTTCACTGTTTGAAAGGTACATTATTCCAGATGGACATAGGCTATATATTATGTATATCTGATCAGTAGAAATAAAGTTAGGGGGGATACTCTAGATTTGTGGACGGCCGCCATCTTGGATTTTTCCGCCAGGGTTTGGCGCATTTCGCATGGCGATAATTATTGCGTTCTGGTAAAAATAACCCAATGTCAAATTCTCTAATTTTAAGATCAAACAGTTACTTCTGATGTGATCTTTTAATTACACTATAATAATTTTAGGTCAGATCTTGGCCTTGACCTGGAAATCTGAGTCAAATTGACTATACTCAAAAGAGTAAATTATTTTTAAAACTAAGAGTCTTTTTGTTGAAAATTTTTGAATCCATTATCAGTTTTTCGTTAACTTATTAAATTTAAGTTGCTTTTAATTTTGTTTATCGATTGTCAATTAGTATACTATAATGATACACCATTTCATTTATTTGAAGTAAAAATTATCTGCCATCATTTTTTCGTAAAATGTAAAATACAGTATACATTTTAAATACAATATATTTAAAAATATTTTATAATTCCAAGTTGTAGTGGATTACAAATAAATTTAAATAACTGAAATTCAACTTCTCTCTCCCCAGGAACCTAAGTTAAAAAGTTAGTTAAGGTTAAGTTATTGGTTTAGGAAAAGGTTTTTTTTTTCTTATTTCCAACACAGCAGGATAAATGGTCAAATAATCCTTGTCCCGATTTTATTGTATGCACCAAATATTTGGTTAAGGTCAAATCTGAAGTAAAATTTTATTACCACAATGCCCTAACCAAGAAAAAAAAAGAGGATATGGTTACTCACCATAAATTTATGGGTTCATAATTATTTTACATTTTTCAAAGCTGAATTTTAGATAATTTTTAAATTGCAAGTTATTTAGGTGGTACGAAAATGCTGTATTTTTTTTCTAATTAACACTATATTTGCATAATATTTTGGTGATTCATTGCTATTAGTCAAAGAGTTAGGGCAAACTGAATAGATGGCATTGAAATTTTATCTGTAAGTAAAATTCACTTGACCAAATTTTTCATATGGATCATAATTTGAAAAGGTAGTTTTTAATTAAAAATGACAAAAAAAATCTCAGTCCAACGATTAAATGATTTTTCAAAAATATTTCTAAGTTTCACAATTTAAAAAGGTCGTTTTTATTAAAAAAGCTAAAAGAAAAACCCAAAATTTCCAATATTTGAGAATGATTTTTTCAGAAAAAAGTGGTTTTTATCAAAAACCCAAAAATAAATCTAAGTCCAACGTTTAAATGATTTTTCAAAAACTTTTCTAAGTTTCATAATTTAAACAGGTGGTTTTTATTAAAAAAGCTAAAAAAAGTCCAGCGTTTTGAAAACACCGCTTAAAACACATCGGCGAGAATTTTTCCACTCCTCAAAACACGGTAAAATCGCCAAGTTGACGCAAAAATATCCAAGATGGCGGACGTGCACACAATTATTAAGTAACGTAATATTAATTTGAATATTATTTTAGGTGCTTAAAATAATTAAAAAAACATTCTTTACTTAAAATCCTTTTTTTATTTTTGTATTTTTATTTCATCTCTTACTCTAATTTTGAGATACCAATATGTATCTATAAACGTTTGTCAATTGTAAACGTTTATATTGTAAACATCCATATTGTAAACGTTTTGTCAATTAAACGTTTCTCCAAGTGACAAACGTTTAATCTATATCTATATATATATACTAGCGGCCCGTCCCGACTTTGTCCGGGTTGAACAAAATATTATACCAATAAATTTCCAGTTGATAGCCAATAAATTGTAAATCTTTTTTTACCTTAATAATAACCTAAATAATACCTTAAATTAATTTTATGTTAGTTAATAATTAAAATAATTTTTTTAAAGAAACAGGCATGCCAGAGAACGGCTAGGTTCGAACCGCTAGCGTCAGAACAGAAGCCCACCGCGATAGCACCACGATAAGGATCGTTGAAATCTTCGGAACAGAAAGCGGTAGAAGACAGTAGCGGAAACAATGGAGATTGTTAGGATTAAGCCCCTAACTTTATTTCTACTGATCAGATATACATAATATATAGCCTATGTCCATCTGGAATACTGTACCTTTCAAACAGTGAAAGAATTTTTCAAATAGGTACAGTGGTTCTGAAGATTACCCTCCACGTACAAAATCGCTCTCTCTTATATATAAGTAATAGATAGCACCACGCTAAGGATCGTTGAAGACTTCGGCACAAAAAGCGGTAGAGGACAGTAGCGGTAACAATGGAGATTGTTAGGATTAAGCCCCTAACTTTATTTCTACTGATCAGATATACATAATATATAGCCTATGTCCATCTGGAATACTGTACCTTTCAAACAGTGAAAGAATTTTTCAAATAGGTACAGTGGTTCTGAAGATTACCCTCCACGTACAAAATCGCTCTCTCTTTATATATAAGTATAGATAAAACAGTTCCGTAACTGACTCATTCATTCACTGACTGACTGACTGACTGACATACAACGCACAGACCAAACCGCTGGACCTAAAGGGCTGAAATTTTGTATGGCGATTCTTCTAATAGTGTAGGGGTGCATTAAGAAAGATTTTTCAAAAATTCTTCTTAGATTTTTTTAAATTAAATTTTTAAGCTGTTTTTTAAACTTTTTTTACGTTTGCATTTAAAATAATACATTGAGGGTTATAAAATTTATATCACGAGAAAGATCATAAAAAATCCTTCAAAATGAAATGTTTTTCGAATTTTTACCTCCATTTCCTGATGTTTCGTGAATTTTTAGAGATTAATTTTTAGAATTTAATTTATGAAATGCTGATCACGTGATTTCTTTTTCTGGTACTTTCAATAAATTTATCGTCACGTGCGTAACAACTAAATAGACAAAAAAAATATTTTTTTCTCTTTCTAATGCAGCAGAAGATTGGATATTATCCAAAAAAAAATGCATATCCCTTACGATTTTTTTATAAATATATATATATAGATAGATATATATTTTGCATCAATTGTATACATTGATCATCGCATTTATTATAAATATATATATTTATTTTTTGGCATAAATTGCATACGTTGACCGTTGTATTTAATTTGAATGTACTCCGTAGCGAAGCGCGGGTTTTCAGCTAGTTACTATAATAAATCTGTTTCCTGACTCAGTTAAGGGAAGGGGACCCATTGCATCCATTCCTATCCTCTCAAACGGGCGATTAGCAATTTCCATTCTTTGTTAAGGGGCCTTTTGATTTGCCCTGTAACCTCTCTTCTCGCAACACCGAGTACAGGATTTAATATAGTTTAAAACGTGTTTGTACATCCCCCACCAAAAATATTTAGTTTTAATTCTCATTAAAGTTCTCCGAAAACCTGGATGAGCTACAGTGGGTGAATGATGGGCTAGTTTAAGGATTTCAGAAATTAGGGTTTTAGGAATAACAATTTTTTCAGGATTATGTTGACAATTAGATTTAGGAATACAATAGAGTAGATTATTCTTCTTAAAAAAGGTATTATTGTTAATTATGTATTCTGGGGAATTATCAAGGATGTCTAAAATATTTTTACACTTATTATCATTAATTTGCATTGCACTGAGTCTATGGGGTTGAATTGATTCACTCACTGTATCTAACATTATATTCACTGTGTTTATATTTCTGGAAAGTACATCTGCAGGTACATTTTGTTTCCCAGGGGTATGTACAATGTCAAACTCATAGGCTTGTAAGCTAAGAGTCCATCTGGTAATCCTACCATTATCTTTAAGTTTGAGTGCGTAGGATAGAGACTTCTGATCACAATATAGGGTAAACTTCCTACCATACAAATACTGCCTAAAATTATTAATTCCCCAAATAACGGCTAGTGTCTCCCTCTCAAAAACGCTATATCTAGTCTCGGCATCTTTTAATCTTCTGCTTGCATAGGCTACCGGATGTAATTGACCTTCAGTATCAAACTGGCTCAAAACTGCCCCTATGGCAAAACCTGAAGCATCCGTGTGGAGGATAAAATCTCTGTTAACGTTAGGCAAATTTAGACAGGGGAAAGAAATTAGGGCTTGCTTTAAACTTTGAAAAGCTATATTGGCATCTTCAGTCCATTCAAAAGGGGTTTTATCTTTAGTGAGGTTTGTTAAAGGAATGGCAATAGATGCAAAATCCTTAATAAATTTTGTGTAAAAATTATAAAGGCCTAAAAATGACCTGACATGTTTCTTAGTTTTTGGAATAGGGAATTTTGAAACTGCATCAATATTTCTCGTGTCAGGCAATATTTTACCATTAGTTACTTGAAATCCTAAATAATTAATTTTATCTTTAATGAGCTGGCACTTTGCTGGATTGAGTTTTAAATTATGTTTTCCTAGTCTTGAAAAAACTACATCTAACTTCTGGAAATGTTCATCAAAGGTTTTTCAAGCAATGATTAGGTCATCTATATAAGTATTAATGTTCCAGTCGGTTAAGCCGGCCAGAACTACACCTAATAATCTCTGGAAGGATGAAGCAGCATTACGGAGCCCCTGAGGAAGACGGTTGTACTGGTATAAACCAAAATCCGTACAAAATGCTGTCTTGTGTCTATCCTCTGGATGAAGATTCATTTGCCAATAGACCGAACATAAATCTAACGAAGAATAATAATTCGCTCCCTCAAGCGAATCTAACAAATCTGCAATTAGAGGTAAAGGAAAGGGAAGGGGTTGGGTTTTAACATTTAATTTCCTATAATCACATACTAAACGATACGAATTATTTTTCTTTTTAACTAATATTACAGGGAAAGCGTACGGTGAATCACTTATAGATATAATACCTGCGTCTAACAAATTGTCTATTTGAGTCTTAAGTTCTTCTTTTAAAGCATGTGGAGTTCTGTAGGGCTTTTGCCTAACTGGAATATTATCTGTGAGGAAAATTCTATGGGAAATTGTGTGACAACCTGTTAAATCCTTTACTGATTCTGCGAAAACATCTGTATGCTTATTAAGTAAGTTTAACAATTTTGATTTTTGTTTTGGGTCTAAATGGTCTAAATCAAATGTTCCACCAAATGGTTCAATTTCATCCTCAAAGTGTTTATCTTGAATTGTATTTACGCTCGTTTCTTTTAATTTTACTTCTTCTACTGGTTCTATTTTAACTAATTTGGTGTTTTTATTTATATGAATGGGGTCTTGCGAAAAATTTCCTACCTTTACAAAAATTTCCTTATTACATTTATTTACTGAATTAGAAATTACCCAATTACTTGTTAATGAATGCTTACTTGGTTGTACTAAAATTAGATTTGAATTTGGAAGTAGGACTTTAATTTTAACTTTTATAACTAATTCGGACAAGGGTGGGATTATATGTTTACTCTTCGTATAACCTATGGCACTATTATTGTTATTGTTACTCCAAAAAGCGCGAAATTTTGAATTTTGAATAAATTTATCTGTGTAATTAATATTTATGTTATTGTGGTGTAAAAAGTCCAAACCAAGAATAGCATCATAATTTAACATCTCTTTTTGCGAAACATAAAAATCAACTGGAATTATGGAATTTTCAAATTTACAACTTACATTCACTTTTTTATCAATTAACATAAAGTTATTGGTTATTCCAATAACCTTCAAAGCACAATTTTGTTCGGAATTTATGAATCTTTTTTCTAATTTAGGCAAAACTTTAAAATTTAATATGCTCACAGTCGCTCATGTATCAATAAGGGTATTTAAAATTACTCCTCCACATGCTACCTGAATAATGGGTAAGTCATTACTAAAATTAAATATGGAATCTATCCTAACGCACTCAAAGGGGGTGTTCAAAGTCTGTGTAGCTTCCCTGCCTTGCCCCGTAAGGTTTGATTTACTCACATTTGGCTGATATTGCTGCGGCTGCTGTTGTGGTGGTCTCTGAATTCTACAAAACCTGGTGTTATGACCTACTCTCCCACATTTATTGCACACAATGTTATTACGCTTAAAATTTTGTCTCTGAGGGGTTGGACGTTGCTTTAGAGCTATAATTAATTTTTTCACCTCCTCTGCTAAATCTGCGATTTTCTTATCGCTTTCTAACACCGTGTGTTGCAGCAAGCTTTTTAATTCCTTTATCTCCTTCCCATCGGTACTAGCGCCCGCATAATTAATTTGTGCCGAATTCTTTTCAAGTGCGGAGCATTCTTCCTCTTTAAGGGCCAGCTGCCAAACTTCCTCAAAAGTTGATGGATTTTGCGCCATCACAAATCTGCGTACGTTTGGCTGAAGGCCTGTTAAACACTGATGTAGGAGCATACGCTTACGTGTATCTTCCTCGTGCGGAAAACATTTATGTGAGAGTCCAAGTAACCGGTAGACGTAAACTCTTGCCGATTCATTTGTACTCTGTACCGCGGTAGAGAATAGAAAAAGATCATATTGCTCGCTAGTACTACTAAACCGCTCTTTAAAGACTTTTTAAAATAGTCAAGGGATTTAGTTTGTTTTAATTGTGGTTGTGAGCGAAAGAACTTAGCTGCTTCACCTGCTAGTTTCGACTTTGCCACGAACAATTTCTGACTCTAATTCCACCCCGCAAAAGTAGCTACCTCTTCTACTTTATCAAAAAAATCAAAAATGGACAGGTCGGGATTTTCGCCTGTAAAAATCGGGATTAAACCTATAAATTCGCCAAAATGCGGCACTGAATTCATAGGTAGCAACGTTACTACATTGCTCAGATTTTCCGTCCCTGACACAGTATTTTGAGTGTTGCTCTCATTAATCCCTACATCATTTGAAGGAGGGTTTCTTTGGGGATCCGAATCAGCCATTGTTAACACAATATATACAAACTAAATTTTACAAATTATATCATTATACACAACACTAAAAGTTTATAAAAGCAATATACCACATGTAATCTAAACATATATAAATATACCATCACAATATAATAGAATGTACATAGAAATATAATTCATCAGTACAAAATTAATATCTGTGTCCAAAAAAAACTTATTTAAAAGCCTCTACTCATACCAAAAAAATTGTCATGTCATTACACCCTATTATTAAAGGAAAGTAAAGCAAATTTTTAATGATTCATTGCATCAGCTCAAAAGCACGGCACCATTGTTACGTTTTTATTACCTTATAACGGGGAGAGTTAAATTAAAATAATTTATTAAGATTGTTAAGCTTACATACACTCTTAGGTGTTTAAAAAAAGTCACATGAAACCTATTAATTCACTTGCGTCGTGGTTAGTACCTTTTAAAGATGCGGGTTGTGATAAGCAATAACCCATTAAAATACAATATCTGGTTCACTGCTGATGCCCCTGCTGTAGAGGGCTGAATCATGAAAATTATTTCAAATTAACTTGAAAATAGTTCACTGAAAAGAAAGTTGAAATAAAAATTACCTAAAAGGAACGCAGAAAACTACGAGGCAACTGAACGACATGACAAAATCTATATAAAAAAAATAACATAATTTATTTGAACGTTGTACGGCCATTAAGATTACTTTGCCTATAGGCAGATTACACACTGAGGATCTACTCTCCTCTAATTTTCATCAACAGCACCTTTCACAATATAATTTAATTTAAACAAGTTCGCGTAAGTGGCTGGTAACCAAAAATTTTAATTCATTGATAATTAAGTTAAATAAAATAAAAAAATTTAAGGAAAAACATGTTTAAAGCTGCAGCGAATAAATAAAAAAAGGGGGAAGGTACCGTCTTCAATAGCAGAATTTAAAAGGGAATGGGCCAGCAGGTCTTATAGTCAAGCAAGTCTTTCTTCCCTTCCTCAGACATCTAGGGCACGCTCGGGCTAAAATCGAATCATCTCCAGATCCAACTTGCATCTCTCGGCTAGTAGAGTTGAAGGCTCCCCACTTTTCAAAGTCGCCGGTCGAGAGAGAGAGCCTGCCGAAAAAACTCACACTCCCCTCCAAAAATCTCCATTCGATGACCCTCTCACCCCTTTGTATGGCTACTCGTGGGTGAAAATGAGTGCGTCTTCGCTCCTTGATTTTAACAGGGAAATTCGGACCAACAGAATTTGAGGGGCTTGAATTATAATTTGATAGGCAGTATAGTATTTTATTTTCAAACTTTGATCTTGCATCAAATCAGGATTTATTATTTTTTTTTAACTCTGGGACTAACTCGGCGTTTGGCGATCTCAGGCGTATCCATGCGCCTACCCCTCATCAAAACGGTTGTTTCGCTTATCTCTTGGCCAGCTGCAAAAAGGGGTTGTTTCTTGAAATGGATACTTTTGTTAATCCCTTTATCCGGTGTAGTCCTGGGTATGTGCTGTGAAAATACTGTGAAAATGGCGAAGATCTCGTTACATTGCCTACCAGCCCAGCTTACACAAGGGTTTGGGTTCATAATACAAAATTTACTATTAATTGAAAAAACAAAAATAAAACACTCTAAATATAATAATTAACTATGTTGAATATATACCAGCCACCGAAAAAAACAATAAAAAAACAATATACCAGCCACTTTAACAAGTAAAAGAATAAAATGCACATAAATGACACAGTCATATTTAGTTATTTAGTTATCAATTATTAGTAAAGTTAAGGAATCAACTATTAGTGCAAACCGTGATCCAATATTTTAATATATTCTCATGCTATCTCCCTGTTTACGCCTGGTTAAAGGTTGAACTGTAACCGTCGTTACTTGGCGCCTATGAGTTGGCTTCAACAAGTGTTTGCGCAGTTGAAATTTGTTTTTCGCTCGAGTAGGAAGCTTCATTCGGAAGCATCCCTAAATAAGTGAGCCATATCGTTGGCTAACGTTAATAAATCTTTGATAACTGAAACTTGCCAGTTTATTTGAACTTTCTTCGTACAGTCCGGAACGACCACTATGGTCCTTGTACAGCCGGAGCTGAATTGGTTCGAATATTTCGATTAAAACTTTGTTTACATTTAACTTGGAAACGTAGTACATAATACTATTGTTTGAAAATGTCTGAGAAAGAAGAAAATAAAAAATCTTCGGAACTATTATATACTGAATCGCCGGAACCATTAAAGACTTTGAATCGTAGGAAAGGCAATTGCCAGTCGAGAATTACAAAATTGCGAACATTTCTAAACGAAAAGGTATCGGAAGCTAACAAGATTGTGCTGCAAGCCAAAATTGATTCTGTGGTGGATATATCTGCAAAATTAGAAGACTTAAAAGTGGAGTATTATGAATTACTTGATGATGACGCTTTGGAGGACGTGGAATTGCAGTTTGAAAAGCTAGAAGAAGAGCTAGAAAATATAAAGGTAGGATTACAAGAATTTCTATTTCATTCTGACTCAGTTGATAAATTACAATTAAGCAAAATTCAAAAGGTGGATGATAATTATGTTAAATTGCCGGATGTTAAGTTACCTGAATTTAATGGTAATATAGAAGAATGGAATATTTTTAAAGTACAATTTGATAGTTTAATAACTAATAATTCATCGTTATCCGATACTCAAAAGTTATTTTATTTGCGATCTGCTTTAAGAGGTGAGGCAAAATCTATTGAAACCCCAGAAGACACATTTAAACAGAAGAGGTTTGAAATTAATGGTCTTAGAAACAAACGAACTGACTTATCAGATTTTAATTAATATCCTGTTACAAAAATTAGATAAGGAATCTCGCAAACTTTATGAAATGAGTTTAACTACAACTGACTTGCCTAATTGGGATACTTTTATTGAATTCCTGCAGAAAAGATCACAAATTTTAGAAATCATGCAAGGAGCGCAAAGTTTCTCTTTTAAAGTTAAAGCTTCGAACATACCAAAAAATAAAACCTTTTTGTTAAAGTCTAATAGCGACTTGTGTTCTTTGTGTAAACAATCACATATGATTTATAGATGTCCTTCGTTTCTGAAAATGACTCCTATGCAGCGATTTAATGTGGTTAAAAGGAATAAACTTTGTTTAAACTGTTTAAGTGTATCCCACAAATTAACATCTTGCTCCTCTAAATACTCTTGCCGCTTATGTCAAGGCAAGCATAATTATCTGTTGTGTCGGAATGAAAATAATCAGTTCAATGAAACAAATTCGCCGGTGAAAGATTCCTCGCCAAGCTGGCAACCACCGGCCTAGACGTCTTTTTCGCCAGCTCCAATTGCAACCCCTCGGGTCTCCGATGATGTAAACATTTCAAATAACCAGGGAGTGTTGAGTTCTTTCTCGACCATCAATGAAACTTTGAACAAAACAGTGCTGCTGACGACAGCTAATGTATGGGTTTGGTCTCCTGTTAGACATAACTATATTCGGGGAAGAGCGATGCTCGACAGTGCTGCTATGTCAAGCTTCATAACAACAAATTTTGCCTCGGAATTGGGTCTGGTAAAGAAAAAAGTAAACATTCCTGTTTGCGGTTTAGGTGGAATTTCAACTTGCGTCAAATGGAAAACGAGAGCATTAATCAGTAATAAAAATAATTCTTTTAAGCAGTTTATGGATCTATGTGTTGTATCGAAGATTACCGATGTCATCCCGCACTCGGTTCTTGACATTAAAGAAGTAAACATCCCACCGCGCTTGACACTTGCAGATCCGCAGTTCGATCAGCCTGGACCGATAGACTTGATAATTGGTGCAGAATTCTTTTTTAATGTAATTAAAGATGGTAAACAAATTGTGTCAGATAATTTAATATTTCAAGATTCGATTTTTGGTCTCCTTGCCAGTGGTTCGGTTATAACAAAATCTTCTAAAGAATATTGTGGGTTGATTTCTAATTCTGAAAACCTAGAGGATAGTATTCGAAAGTTTTGGGAGGTAGAAGAAGTGTCTTGTGATCGACCATTAAGTAAGGAAGAAGAATTCTGTGAAATTCATTTTCAGAAAACTCATAAGCGAAATGAAACTGGTAGATTTGTCGTTAAGATGCCAATTCAAGAAGAATTAACTACGTTAGGAGATTCTCGAAACTTAGCTGAAAAAAGACTGCAACAAACAATTTGTAGACTCCACAAGAATCCGGATATGCATAGGCTCTATGATGACTTTCTTAAAGATTACGAGTCTCTTGGGCATATGGAAAAGGTTTCGAACGAAAATTCGTCTGCTGTAGTGTATTATTTACCACATCATGGAATTTACAAACCGGAAAAAAGTACCAGGAAACTTAAAGTAGTGTTTAACGCGTCGGCCCCTACCACTTCGGGTAGAAGTTTAAATGATCTACTACTTACAGGCGAAGTTAAAGAGGATATATTCGATATCATGATACGATTTCGTAAACATAAAATAGTGATAACTGCTGACATAAAGCAAATGTTCAGACAGATAATAATAGATCAAAGTCAGAGGGATCTATTGAGAATACTTTGGAAAGATAAAGAAAATCAAAAAACCGTTGTCTTTAACTTAAACACGGTGACTTATGGCACAAAAAGTGCTCTATTCCTGGCAACAAGGGTTATTAAACAACTAGCCCGAGATGAATCTGTAAAATTCCCATTAGCTTCAGAAGTTGCGTTATCAGATGTTTATATGGACGATATCGTTACTGGTTGCCCAGACGTTACTTCAGCCAAACTTTTGAAGGTTGAACTAATTGAAATGTTTCAAACATGCGGTATGAGCCTTCACAAATGGAATTCGAACTGTGAAGAACTTCTTTAAAATCAAAAACAAATTCGAGACGAGCATTCATTTGCTCCAGATTCAGAAGCTACGATCAAAACCTTGGGAATGGCCTGGAAATCTAAGGAAGACCAGTTTATCTATAAGGTATCTGTAAAGCCACAAAATTTCTATACTAAACGAGATGTATTATCAACGATTGCTAAGTTATATGACCCATTTGGATTAATCGGACCTGTTATTTGCAGAGCTGAAATTTTTATGCAGAAACTTTGGTTAGAAAAACTGAACTGAGATGATAAATTACCAGAAGAATTCGTCAATGAATGGCATTATTTTGTTAGCTCTTTAAAAGAAATTGAGCATATCACAATCAACAGGTATGTCTTAAGAGAGGAGGTTGAAGTTATCACACTTTTTGGATTTTGTGATGCCCCAATCTCTGCCTATGGAGCTTTTGTTTACCTAACTTGTTACACTCGAACTGGATCTCATACCTCTAAAGTACTCGCTAGCAAATCTAGAGTCGCCCCGTTGAAGACTTCTAATCGATACCTCGTTTAGAATTATGTTCTTGCTGGTTACTCGCGCAACTGGTCAACAAAGTTCTTGTTTCTTTGAAAATGACTATTGACAATGTAGTTTTATTCTCGGACTCTACCATCGCCTTGGCATGGATCAGATCACTTCCTCATCAACTAAAAACTTTTGTTGGCAACCGAGTTTCCAAAATACAATCTTTAACCTCAAATCATCAGTGGAAACACATCTCTTCCAGTGACAACCCTGCGGATGTTCTTTCCCGTGGTGTTGATCCTAAAGAACTTAAAACCTTGGAATTGTGGTGGAATGGACCACAGCTTGCCTTTGAAGAAATTCTAAATTCTCCGAATGAAAGTGGAATGGACTCTCCTGATAAAGAACTGTATTTAAGTTAACTAAAACAATCTTCGAACGCTAACTTGATTCTCACATCTAATAATGGCTTTATTAACCAAATTCTTGATTTAAGTAATAGCTATGTTAAATTAATTAGAATTCTTAGCTTTATTTTTAGGTTTCAATACAATTGCAGAAATAAAGAGAAAAAACGTGTACCTATCACTAAGGAGGAATTTAATGAGGCTAAACGATATTTAATCAAATCAGTACAGGTAAAAGTATTTTTCAAAGAATTAAGTTCTTTAAAGAAAAAGGAAAGGTTGAAGGACAGTCATGTAAGTAATTTAAATATTTTTCTAGACAATGATGGATTAATTCGTGTTGGAGGTCGACTTAATTATTCAAATTTGTCATTTGACCAAAAGCATCCTATTTTGTTACCAAGAGATCATAAGCTAACTATTTTAATAATGCAATATTTCCACCTAAAGAATTTGCACGTTGGTGCTCAAACATTACTTAATTTTGTTAGACAAGAATTTTGGCCTTTAAATGGCAGAAATAACGCTAGAAAAATTGTCCATAATTGCATTACTTGTTTTAAAAATAAACCTAAAATAGAAGAACAATTAATGTCATCGTTACCAAGGGAAAGAGTGACGATTAGCCCTACCTTTTTTAACACGGGTATTGATCTATGTGGCCCATTTTTTATAAAATATAAAAACCAACGTAAAGGTGTTGTAAGCAAAATTTATGTTGCTATTTTTGTATGTTTTTCAACTAGAGCTATTCATTTAGAAATTTTAACTGATTTGACCTCGTTTGCTTTAATTTCAACTTTGAAGAGATTTTTTGCCCGACGTGGTGTTCCCGCGACAATATTTTCGGACAACGCTACGAATTTTGTCGGAGCTAATTCTGAACTTAAAAAACTGTACAAACTGGTACAAAAGCCATCTGATGATTTAGCATCATACTTAGTATCGCAGTCAATATCTTGGAAATTTCTTCCTCCCAGATCTCCGAACTTCGGGGGATTGTGGGAGGCTGGAGTCAAATCTTTTAAACATCATTTAAAGAGAACAGTGGGAAATTCAAAATTGACTCTGGAAGAATTTTTAACGGTAACTAATCAAATCGAAGGAATTTTGAATAGCAGGCCACTTATTCCACTCTCTTCGGACCCTAATGATTTTGAAACCCTAACCCCTGGCCACTTCTTAATAGGTCGCCCAATCAATGCTATTCCAGAACCTGTATTAACCGATATGCCAGAAAATAAACTTTCTCGATGGCAAAAAATAACTAAATTTAATCAAATTATTTGGAAAAAATGGACACGAGATTATTTAAATCATTTACAGCAAAGAGGCAAATGGCTTTTTGACAAAAATAACATTACCACTGGAACACTAGTACTACTAAAAGATGACAAATTACCAATTTGCACTTGGTCTATTGGTAGAATTCACGACACCATCCCAGGCAAAGATGGAAAAATACGAGTAGTCTTAGTAAAAACACCTCGTGGTATTTTTAAACGTAGTATATCTAATATTTGCATTTTTACCTTTAAATAATATGGAAAGTTAAAAGATTTAATTTTATCTATATCTTTAATTTGTATAGTCTACTGAAGTATTTGTATGGAAGTGTATTTATAATTATATAAGTGCATTGTATTTTACTGTATTGTGATCTACATATTAATTTTGTTTGTAAATCTTGAATTGTATAAATCTGTGTATAATTTGGATATTGTACAAATATGGTTGTAAAATTGTTATTTTTCTTGAAATCACTAGGATTTCAAAGTCGGGCGGTATGTTTACGCCTGGTTAAAGGTTGAACTGTAACCGTCGTTACTTGGCGCCTATGAGTTGGCTGCAACAAGTGTTTGCGCAGTTGAAATTTGTTTTTCGCTCGAGTAGGAAGCTTCATTCGGAAGCATCCCTAAATAAGTCAGCCATATCGTTGGCTAACGTTAATAAATCTTTGATAACTGAAACTTGCCAGTTTATTTGAACTTTCTTCGTACAATCCAGAACGACCACTCCCATTATTAGAAAAATTGCGCACCTTTTTCTAATAATCTTCAGTAATAATCAAGCAATTAAAAATTGGATCGCCGCTAGTTGGAACAAGTTGAGTAGAGGCTTACAGAGTTTTAACAATGCAAATATATTTCAAGACAGACATTACTACGCGCGTTATATATTAATTATATGCTATCATCTTAATTATTAAGTGTATTTTACCTACATCACAGTTCCCATTCCTACGTAGGAAAGTCAGTTTCACGTGATTATTTTCGTTTTTCCTCTGTATGATTATCTTTAAATGATTACTTCACTCTATATTATTTTATTTTTTGCATAAATCATTCCTAGATATACCATTAAAAAATGTAGGTTTTGCTGTAAAATTGAAATAATGTTAAAAATTGTTATCTGTATGGATATCAGGAATAACCCTTCAGAAATATATATGAGTATATATGCAGTCGAACCCCGTGATAACAAACTTCAAGGTACCAAAGTTTTTGTTCGCTTTATCCGGTGGTTCGCTATATCCGAACCGATAAGAAAACTGCTAGAGTTCACAAAATGTATAACTCATTAGTTGCAATGTGTATTCAATAATGATGCATTAAAAAAAGATGAAATCTATTAAAAATGACCAATAATGAATTCAATCGACTGAAATCGATTACCTTAAACTGAAACAAAGCTAATTAAATTACGTGCAATAGAAAAACGGCGGGACCAAGATTTTCGTTCGTTATATCCGTGAGTTTGTCATATACCAGGTTCGCTATAAAAGGGGTTCGACTGTATAGATGATATATTCATATATATATATATAGGGAAATTTATAATATCCATATATCCATAATATGGTATCCATAATTTATGATATCCATATGTCCATATATATTTGTGGGTGGGTGGGTGTCTGCAGGAGCAAGTTTATATTTAATGTAGAACTCTTAATTCAATTTCCGCATTTGTTTACCGACTAAACTCTCGCTCAATTTCCGACCATGCCAAACTTTCGCCGCAGAAAGAAATCCAAACCACGTATCTAGAGTAAATATTGGAAAAGCAGCTCTTCACTTGATGTTTAGTTATCAGAGACGCAGAAACATTAACGATGTGATAGGATTAGCTTTACGCATCAACCTCTACCCGGATATGTGAAAGGAGACTAGGAAGATTGTTATTACTATGAAGAATGCGTTATCCAGGGGTTTTTGCTAGATTACTTCTTATAGATTAATTGAAGAAAGGTTGGATTTCTGACAATGTGTTATGTGAGAATTTGCATAATCCAGTTCAGAAAAGTTCATCGTACTGGAAATTTTTAATTCTTAAGGTATGTGACGTTTTTAAACTGACAGAAAGAAAACTAATTAGTTATCGTATGACTAAAAGCTTGATTTTTAATAAAGTTACGTATCTTTGAAATTCATCATTTTACAATTGGCATAATCTCTAGTTCATATATGTAGATCTTCTGACTTCCACAAATCGTATTTCCTGATATAAGTAGCCAGGATACAATTCCACATGGCTGTAGCTTCTTGCTCTACCCTTCTCTTTAAACATACATGCCTGTAAAGAACTTTAAATAGTGAATAGGAAGTTTCGAATCTAATTCTTGATTTTAATGATCATTAATCCTTATATTTTTTATATAGGAGTGGGTGTGGATAGATTGTCACAATTTTCTTATTTACAGTAAACCGACTGTAGTTTACTGGCCAAAAATTCGGCAGAAGTGAGGTTCCTATTTTTCACACATCAGGGAAATGATGTGTGAAAAATAGGATTCCCTGATGTGTTTCCTATTTTTGAAGCACATCAGGGAAATCAGTACTTAGATAGACTCTTAAATATGCCTTCGAAATCAAACTTGCAATTTGTGGTTAGTTTTTTAGCAGTAGGGGAAAATGGGGTTTTCAAAAAAAAAATTCAAGCATCAGCTAATGGGTTTGTTACTTTTTAATAGGGTACTTGTTTTTTACAAGATGACGCAGATCAAGGGGAATAAAACTTAGAAAGAGAACTAAATACGACTTCGAAAGAAAAATGATAGTTAATAGTGAATTTTTGAGCAGTGGGAAAGATGTTTTAAAAAAATTAAAAAATTAGCCAATTGGAAATTATAACTTGCAAGAAAATTTGGAAAATGTATCAGGGAACCCACAACTTCTTACAATCCGACACTTCTTTATCGTGAATATTAATCTTTAGCTTACGGGGCCCATTACGGGGAAATTTCAAATATATGTATATATGTGTGAATGTATATATATATATATATATATATATATATATATATATATATATATATATACACATACATGTACATATATATACCGAGTGGTTCAAATTAAAGTATCCCTGTTTGGGACGCCCTGGCGAGAAAAGTAGTGGACGTAACGTCTTCATATTTGGAGGGTATGCATATCAGGCCATGGGGAATTGATTGGTGGGAAAAGAACAATTAGTTCCAACAAAGACCGTTAGGTGCAAATAAGGCACTTCGATCGGTTGAAGGTAAGGAAAATGAAACATGACTGTACGAAGAAAGGAAATAATACGAGGTGTCGGTAATTAACTTTATTACTACAGTTCGTTACACGAAAACTATCGATACTACAGAAATGTTAGTGAAGGCGCAAACGAAAGGCATGTGCGTAGTAACAACAGCACACAATGATTTCACAGATGGTTTTCAATGTGTCCACCGTGCTTCAGGTCCAACGCGTGACACCGTGTTATAGCATGATCTACAGCGGTTGTTCTTCAAATCCGCCAGATTTCCTATGTTTCCCCGATAAACTTTATCTTTGAGGTACCCCAAAGCCAAAAATTGCACGGGGTTAAGTCGGGTAAACGTAGAATCCATCTGGTAGGAAATGCACGGCTGATAATGCGATCCTCCGTAAAATGACGTCGCAGCAATTGTTGAACCTCACATCCAATGTGAGGAGGGGCACCATCTTGTTGGAATACCATTGTAGTGAGACATCCACTTGCTGGAATTCTGGAATGACCACACCTTGCAACATAGCCTGATAACGTGCTGCAGTGAAGAAAGAGGTTTTTAGTCCCTGCGGGGTGATTTTCTAAGAAAAATGGCCCAATCATAAAGGTCGCAGTGAAGCCGATCCATACAGTCACATGCGGTGAATGCAGGGGCATTTGGTGGACCGAGTGAGGATTCTCGGTGAACCATATACGGCAGTTATGTGCGCTCACTGTTCCGCACATGTAAAAGTGAGCGTCATCGGCCCATAGGATGTTCGACGGCCAATTCTGCTCCACCTCCATACGTGCCAAGAACGTTAAAGCGAACGTTTCACGCAGATCGTAATCGCCATGTTTTAACTCTCGTAAGCGATGGAGCTTATGCGGATAGGCTTTGAGGGTTTGCCGCATGCACCTCCATACCGTAGTGTGTCACAATCCGAGTTGCCTTGATACGGCGTGAGCACTGCATGTTCCTGCTGTGTTCGAATTTGCCTGCTCAACGACAGCGATTGCGACATCATCCATCACCTGCGGTATCCGTTTTTCGCCATCGGCCTGCTTGAACGGAAAATCTACCTGTTTCCTCGAAACGTTTCACCATTCGCTGCAGGACACATGGTGTTACTGGACCCGTGCGCAAATCTTTCTGCCCTCGGTACAAGCGAAGTGCTTTGGTGGCATTATCACCGTTTTGGTAAAATAACTTTAGCAGCAAAGCACGCTCCGGCAAAGAAAGAACCATCGTGGCGGTCGAAGAATGTTCCGAACCTGTGAGCCCTTTTTTTTTACTGTTACGAAGGCTCTTTCGCTCAGCTCGTATGCAAATTTTGTTCTCCGGTACTGCGCGCACAGTCGGATATTCAAATTCTCACTTAATTCAGCTCAGTGAAAAGGGATGGAAATTTAGTTGTGCTGCTTCTACACAGGAAACATAACGCGTACGCTACACACGCTTGCAAACATAAAGCTTAGTCAGCGTAGTTTAGTTCCTGCATGTGTAACGAATTGTACTAATAAAGTTTATTACCGACGCCTCGTATTCTTTCCTTTCTTCGTACAGTCATGTACGAGAAAGCACATCATTTTCCTTACCTTCAACCGATCGCAGCGCCTCATTTGCACCTAGTGTTCATTGTTGGAACTAATTGTTCTTTTCCCACCAATCAATTCCCCATGGCCTGATATGTATACCCTCCAAATATGAAGACGTTACGTCCACTGCTTTTCTCGCCAGTTTGTCCCAAACAGGGATACTATAATTTGAACCACCCGGTACACATACATATATATATATATATATATATATATATATGTGTGTGTATATATATATATATATATATATACATATACATTCATTCTTGGGCCCGTATTCTATGGATACATGATATTCCACCCCGTATGGAAAAGCCCCCGTTGAGCAGCTTCATGTTCCTGGTAACAGCTAATAGATTATCCTGTTACCAGCTAATCATTCTAATAATTTTACAATCTAATTATTTTTTCCACACTGATAAAAAATGGAAAACAGAACTTGGAAAAAATAACTAAATAACTCTTTGAAAAGAAAATTACAGTTTGTGGCATCTGAGGAAAAATGTTCTTTTTTTTAACTTTTCAAAAATCAGCTAATGGGATTCTTATTTTTTTTATAGTGTGTGTAGCGTGTTTGTGTTTTGTGGCGAAAGGAATAATTCTCTTCTTATGAAAATAAATTATATTTAACATCCATTCACCAGAAATCTTGTTGATACACAACGAGTTCAAAGAAAATTTTTTTATACAATCTATTAAAAATCCTCTTATATTATTTTTGGAGTTGAGTTGAATCAGCGCGTGGGGAAAACAACACTAATAAGTGTTGCAGCTGTTACGTCACTATCTTCTACTTCATGCAGGCCACTATTGAAGTCATTACATGTGCTTATTTTTTGCCTGTTGACACACATCATGGGAAACAGATCTCAGAAAGATAACTCAGTGTGCCTCCGAAAAGAAAATTGCAGACTGTGGTGAGTTTTTAGCCCGGGAGGGAAAAAATTTCACGCTTGTTGTCTCGTAAAATCTACTTATTCCGCCCCCCTCCTGATTTCCTCGTATACCTCTAAAATTCACGGAGGTACTCAGGAGGGGGAGAAGAGGTACGTGATTCCTCCCACTTTCTTACGCTTGCCGTCTACTTAATTTCATTGCTTTGTTTATTTTATGTTGAAACATTAGAGACTGCATTAAAGAAAGGTGAAATGTTTCCTTTACATTAGTTATTCTTTTAACAATCATGAACCTACATTCAGTGTATATCTTCCAAAATAACAAGTATGTGATTATAAAATCTTTACTAATCCTTACTAAGTGATTATAAAATCCTTATAAGGCCATAAATATAAGCTTTTATTTGTAGTTTCTACAAAAAAATTATAATAATAATAATGATACTTTCACAACTTCGTTCACAAAACTAATACATAAAAGTACAACTAATAGTACACCGATACATCACTTTACAGCCTAGATACGTTCCGGAAAAGTTGGCCGTAAAGCGAAAAGCCGTATAACGAATCAATTATTTTGATACAAACCCATACAAATTTAATTGGATCTGTTCCAATTTTTTATAAATAATATAGTTTTTAGTTCATAAATCTTTTTATTCTTTCTATTTTCTATAAAAATGCTTGCATAAAAATAAAAGTACAAAACAATGTAAAAATAAACATAAACAAAAACAAAAGAAATCATATGCACATATGCATACATATAATAAAAATCATAAAATAAACTGTTTAGAATCTGTTTTAATGTGATGACGAACATGAAGAATCACTAAGCTATAATATGCTGCCATCATCACTTTCCGCTAATGCGGCCGTATAACGAAACATTGTGGGCCGTAAATCGATAAAGTGTCATAATTAAAATAGGCCGTTATAGCGAAATGCCGTATAAAGAGCGGCCGTATAGCGAGGTATAGGTGTATTCATCTTCAGTAAATATTTTATTACAGCAACATGCATTATCTAATCCCCCCCCGAAAAAAAAGTGATAATAACTTAAATGACGTCTCATATAAACTTAATGACTTTTTTTCGCTATTCCCAAATCAAGGTTCAAATATTTATCTTCGCCATTCAGTCTTTTAACGGTTTATTCATAAAATTATTGCGATTCTCTGGGGGAGCAAAATAAGAAAGGTACTTTTTCTTTCTACTGTCACATCTGAAAAGATATGGCGAAAAGGATTTCTGAAGTTACCATATACAAACACGAATGCAAGACATAGAGGAAACACATATGAATATTTATCACCAACTCTAAGCTAAATATGTAACCATTTATTCATTAGGTGGCAAACACGGAGTCACTCAACTTCCGTCATGTATTTTACTTCTTTTCCCACCACAGAAATTGGGGAAAACCAAAAGTTGAGCAGGTATATACCCACTCAACTTGATATTTAATTTAATACAGATTTTTTTAAAAAAAGTTCGATACGTGATAGGATTAAGCGTTAACTTTTGATGTCCAGCAATTTTGCAGAGACTTAAAGAAACTAACTGCTAAACAGTTAAAGTCGGGTCATTTTTATTCCTTAGGGACCTTCAGACGCGACATATCTCGATTTAGTTGAAATGCAGCGAGATGTCATGAATGTCTAATGACATAAATTATAGAACCATACCTAAATGCATGTAATTCATTTCATGGAACAATAAATACAATAAATTAGAATATCCAAAAGAATATTGGTGCATAATTTGAGTATTCAAGTTCTTACTAAGAAAGAATGTGTAGTTGGTTTGGGGCGATACAGTCTTATTTTGCTACACGAGGGCTAAACTTTCCCAAGCAAGAAAATCAATTCAATAATCTGCATTTATAAAAAACAGTTCCATAACTGACTGACTGACAGGTAACGCACAGACCAAACAGTTGGACATAAAGGGCTGAAATTTTGCATGGCGATTCTACTTACAGTATAGGGGTGAACTAAAAAGATTTTTTAAAAAATTCTTTTTAGATTTTTTAAAATTAAAGTTTTAAGCTGTTTTGTAACTTTTTTCCGTTTTTGTAACTTTTTAAACTTTGCATTTAAAATAATGATTTGAGGGTTATAAAATTTATATCACGAGAAAGATCATAGAAACTTCCTTTAAAATGAAATATTTTTTGAATCTTTACCTCCATTTTCTGATTTTTGGTGAATTTTTAAAAATAAGTTTTTGGAATTTAATTTATTAGATGCTGATCACGTGGTTTCTTTTCTTTTTGTGATACTTTAAATTAATTTTCCGTCACGTACATAACAACGAAATAAAATGGCAAAAAAAAATATTAAAATTCGGTAAAAGATAAAATTTAACCACTAGACTAATTGAGATGGAAGTTTTTAAAGAATTTAATTCAAATTGGTAGATCTTTTACGGATATTAAACATACAAATTAGTTGATTAATTGCTTACATTGACCGTTGTATTTAATTTGAAAATTTTCTTCTACATTATTTTGTCTATAAAAATATCCGTTACGATTTTTTTATAGATATATATATATATATATATATATATATATATATATATATATATATATATATATATATGTGGGGGGGATGGAGTTAGCACTCCATCCTTTAGAAGGGAATTATTAGTCGTTAATCATTTTAAATATTTAATGAGACGAGACAATATTTACAGAACAGGACTAACACTTAAGAACATTTGGATGAAAAAAAAACACACGAAAAGCATCAACAGAGCTATTCTGCTCAATATTGGAAGCTTGCGGAACACATCCGCTCAGTGTTCTTTTTCAGTCAACAACGTTTGCGCGTAAAGTCCTTCGTGCCGGAGTAATGATGAATGAAAATGGAAGTTACAGTTAAGTACACTGGTGTTGCCAACACAAACTCACACGGCCTCCCTGAAGTTCCAGATGTCCGCGTCTGAGTTGGAGTAAACAATAAGTCTCAAAAGAAAAGAAAAAACAAGCAGAAAAAGGAAAAAAAATTTATAAAAAAACAAGCAATATTTATCACATTGGTATGGGTGTTCAGTTTCTGCACCACCGTTTCATTATATCTGCTTCAGTTGACGTTATGGTTGGACCTTCGTGCTGGCCCAGCTTTCGAACTTCGTAACGATCGTTGGGGTTGATGTTCGTGATCTCGTATGGTCCGAAGAACTTTGGTCAGAGCTTTAATTCAGTTCCAAATTGAGTTCGTTGTATTGCCACTTTGTCACCGATCTTGTATTTACAAGCCTGTTTACGCCGTTTGTTATATTGTCGTATGTTTTCTTCCTGTAAACGGAGGATATTTCGTTTAGCTTCACTACGTAACGCTTCTTTGTCATCAAGAATTCTTTGGTGGTGTTCCTCGTCCAGAAGTTGTTTAATCTGTAGATCTTCGTCTTGTTTCATTTTAACACAAATTAAAAGTTGAAAAGGTGTGAATTTTGTACTGCTTGTGGTGGTACTATTTAAGATACGTTGCAATCGCGGGACGTATTTCAACCATTTGTCAGGTTCATCTATAGGTAACTTAGTTAAAACGGGAATAATTGTGCCACGAATGCGCTCAACCTGACCGTTGCCACGTGGTACACCTGTTGTTATTAAAATGTGTTCAATTGACTGTTCCTGGCAGTAACTTTGAAATTCTGAAGATGTGAATGCGCTACCTTTTTCTGTAATGATTTTTGAAGTGTTGCCAAATGTAGTTTGTTGCAAGGATAACTTGTCTAAGGCATCTTTCGTAGAGGTGGACTTCACGGGATAGATCCATACAAATTTGGAAAAGGCATCAATTACTGTAAAAAGATACTTAGAACATTTTTTTGTCGATGGTAAAGGTCCTAAAAAGTTACAATGGTAACATTCAAGGGGTGCATCACCTTTTGGAATGGGGTACAGCAATCCTTCCTGTTTTCCAGATTTTCGCGAGGACAAAATGCAAGGAATACAATTTGAAATAATTTCTTGAACTAATTTCTTAAGTTGAGGGATGAAAAATTCACGAGAAACAATTAATTCGGTTTTTGTGAAGCAAAATGACCTTGTGAATGGGCGTTTAGCACTATTTCTTAGCATCATTTGTGGGACTACTAAAAGTTCGGCATCCTGATGAAGTTTAGAAAGAATTCCGTTTTTAACAAAAAATTCATCGGAAGGTGTAGATTCCAGCATAGATTTAATATCAGATATGAATTCATCCTGATCTTGGGCATTTTTTACCTTTTGAGGGATATCATTTGAGGTAATTACAAGAATGGGTTTACGACTTAAAGCGGCAACATGTTTCATCTGTCTACCGGGTCGATGACAAACTTCATAATCAAAGTCCTCTAACATCAATGCCCATCGAGCAATTTTAGCTGGTAGGTCTTTTTTGTGCATCGTTTTTGGAAAGCATCACAATCTGTGATAACTTTAAATTTTGTTCCTAACAAGTAGTTTCGAGATTTCTTTAGTGCCTCAATGACGGCGAGCACTTCCAGCTCATAACTATGATATTTTTTTGTTGAACTGTAGTTTTATGGCTAAAATAATGAATAGGATGAAACTGTCCATAATCTGATTCTTGCAAGAGCATAGCGCCAAGACCTAAGGAGATGGCATCAGTGTGGAGTTCTAATGGGTATCCCTTCTGAAAAACATGAAGAACTGGGTTTTATGAAAGAATGTTTTTCAGTTGTTGAAAAGCTGCTATTTGTTCAGGGCCAAAATTAAATTCTACATTATCCCGAAGGGGTCACTTAATGGTCTAGCAATCAGTGCATAATTTGGAATAAACTTTCTGAAATAACTTGTTAATCCAAGAAAACTTTGAACTTGTTTAGGGGTTTGAGGTTGTGGGACATTTTCAACAGCTTGTGTCTTGGTAGGTGAGGGTTTAACTACTCCGTTTTCGATAATGTAACCAAGAAATTGTATCTTTCGCTGTAAAAATTGACACCTATTTTAAGTTCAATTCAAGGCCATAGTCTGCACCTGTTTGGAGAGCTAGGCGTAATTTTTGTAGACCTTCGACTTCGTCATTAGATGGTATGAGAAGATCGTCCATGTAAACAATAAGAATATTGTCGCGAATGAGATTTCTAAAAACTGTGTAAACATATAGTTGGAAAACACTGGGACTGTTGGATAAGCCAAATGGGACACGTAAAAATTCATATTGTCCTTCATGAGTCACAAAAGATGTATATTTAGTGCTGTTAGGGTCCATAGGTACATGGAAGAAACCCTTTTTGAGGTCAAGTTAAGTGAAAACCCGATTTTCCAAGTTTGTCTAAAGCTTCTTCTATGAGTGGTAAGGGAAATTTATCTTTTATCATTTTTCTATTCAGTTTGTGGTAATCAACACAAAGTCTATAATCACCGCTATATCTCCGCTTTTTTTTACATAGAACAATCGGTGCGGCATAATCGGAGCAACTTTCTTTAATAATTCCATCATTTAACCAATCTTGAATTTATTTTTCTACAATTTTCTGTTCCGCAAAAGGAAGTCTTTGAGAACGTTCAGCTACGGGGATTTCATCTTGTAATAAAATAGTCATCTTAATTTCAGTGTCTTGAACTTTATGGGGTTCGTAGGAAATAACGATATTTTGAACTTCCTGAAGAATTTCAGAATTCAAAATGTTTGAAAGATCAAATGGAAAAGCTTGGTCATCAGGAACATTAGCAATATTAACGAAGATGTTATTATCAGGAGTATTGCATAAACGAATACCGTCTTTATCAAATGTAAATTGGGTTTGCTGTAAAAAGTCGATTCTGATAATCACATCAAAAGGAATCAAGTCATCTTTTAGAATGTGTATTTTAGCAGGTAAAGTAATAGAGTGCTGTCAATTGAATTCCTGCAAGTTGAATGTTAACATGCATGGGATTTTTCGATGAAGTTTCAGGAGAAAGCGCGTTTACAGTTTTATCAGGAATAGATTTTTGAGAATCAGGTTTTGGTTTAGAATTTCGAGAACTTTTGGGGCAATTAGCATGAACATGACCAAAATTTTTACATCCGTAGCATTGTTTACCATGTGACTTATTCAAACATTGGTTGCTTTTATGACCTCTGAAACCACAGGAATAACATACTGGTTGTGTATTTGGGCTACGTGTATTATCGACTTTCACATTAAGGTTGGAAGAATCAAATTTTTTCTGATTATTTGTCTGAAATGTTGTGAACTGTTAAAGATTTTTTCATAAATTTTCAAGTTTTTCTTGAATTTAGGGATGGATTTACAACCGTATAGAATAATTTTATTGTTTGTTGAATCAGGAATTTCGTTTATGACATACTCAAACAGAGAGGAATCATCGAGAAAACCTTTGTGTGCCAAATCTCTCATAGCTAAGAAATATTCTTGTAGGGTTTCAAACGGTTTCATATGTCGAGATTCCATTAATTTATGTAACTGAATACTGTTAATTTTGTCCGAAAATTCGTCTAACAAATGGTGCTTCAATTGTTCCCAATTTGTAATTCCACGAATAGACCAAATTAAAGTTTGAGCGGGGCCAGTCAAACATTTTCTAACAAAAGTAACTTGGTGAATTAGATTGTTTATCTGATATAAACAAAAAATTTCTTCAACGTCAGATATAAAATTCTCAACACTGTAATTATCACGAGATGAAAAAGGTTTTATTAAAGCAACTACGTCTTTGAGACTAAATAACTGGAAAGAGAGACTCGCAGTTTCAACTGAAGGCAATAAACTTTGATCTGATTCACCAAAGGAAATCTGCGTATTTTGCTTATTCGAAGATTCTTCTTCTGCGTCAGTGGTAGGGGGGAAGGGGGTACTATTTTCTGCTACGATGTTGTTAGTTTGGGATGAACTTTCGACCGGAAGTGAATCATCATTTACTTCATATTCCGAAAGATCAGAAAATTGTGCTTTTAATAACGATAAATCACTAAGACTCATAAGAATAGTATTAGCATATTTATCTGGGTCAGTTAAAAATTCTAAATGAAGTAGATTACAAATAGAAATCAAGTCCTTAAGTGAAAACTCTTTAAGTATTTTCTGTTTCGTTTCTTCCAACGCGAATGGTTATTTGAAACCTGTAAATTTACGTAATCTGGCGCGATTTTGTCTGTCGCCGTCTGTACCAAAAATTAAATGATGTAAAGCCTTTATTTGATTCGTACTACCAATTTTTAACGATTTTGCAATATTGGGGTCATCGTTGTGGGATGCTATATAGATTCAAACAATTATCGTACACAAATATACAAATATTCAAAACCAAAATCGATAACTTCATTCTCTCTCTCAAATTGCGTTTAAGATCAAGAACAAATAATAAAATTCCACATCAAAATACCATTAGAATGTCGATTTCAAAAATTTTCTTCACATAAAAATATACAGTTCTCAATAAAAGAATATATTTTGTTCTCAACCATGTGCATCAAAATAATAATATAATATTCTTCAAAACTCTATTCAATTCGCAATCATTCAAAATATATACGAAATAAATGTTCTGTTGTGGTTGTTCAAGGAAACGAGATTCTTCGAATTAAATATCGAAATATTCATAAAATCATCAAATAAATTCATGGAAATAGAGACATGGAATAGAGACTCTTCAAGAAAACAGAAGTGATAAATTCAACGTCAAAGCCCATCAAATGTGAATTTAGCATCAATTAAATTCCTGCATCAAAAGAACGTTGAAATATTTTTCAGTTTTCTTATATCATCAATAAGATGAGAATTCCATTAATCATCAAAATTTTCTTGAACAAGCGTCAACGTATACATCAAATAATTTTAATATGATCAGAATGTACTTACAGTTCTTGTTTCGGTTCTCGAACATCCCATCAAAATATTATCGGAGTCCGTGGCACATCACTTTCGCTTTCGCTGGCGATATCCGAAGCTGAGAACTCAGACAAGAATAATCATCAAAAGAAAATTTCCAGTTCAGTTTGCTAGGGGTTGTTATAGAGTCCAAGGCCGGTAAGAGCTCCCATGTGGGATGGAGTTAGCACTCCATACTTTAGAAGTGAATTATTAGTCGTTAATCATTTTAAATATTTAATGAGACGAGACAATGTTTACAGAACAGGACTAACACTTAAGAACATTTGGATGAAATAATAAACACACGAAAAGCATCAACAGAGCTATTCTGTTCAATATCGGAAGCTTACGGAACACATCCAATCAGTGTCCTTTCTCAGTCAACAACGTTTGCGCGTAAAGTCCTTCGTGCCGGAGTAGTGATGAATGAAAATGGAAGTTACAGTTAAGTCCACTGGTGTTGCCAACGCAAACTCACATATATTTATTTATTTATTTACATTAATTGCATACATTGACCGTGTATTTAATTTGAATGTACTCCGTAGCAAAGTACGCGTATTCAGCTAGTTATCTATAAAATGCATATAATCAGCTTTAATGTATTATTTCATATAAGCATATTAAATACTTCTAAGTGTTAAAAACGTTAGTCATTGCAAATTTTGTAAATTGATCGTTGGAAAATTCATAAATTTGTCACGGAATCCATCAACACGCTACATTCCATAGACCATTTAATTGAGAAGGAAGCTGACTTATTCAATAAATCCCTCAATTTGAATGGGAAAGCATGTTTCTCTACGAATTTTGGATTCGTACGAAAAACACTTACTTTAAATTTCAGTACTGAAATATCTATGGTAAATTTTAAAAATTGAATTTGTCGCTAAAGTATGAACAGAGCTGTAAATAATTTATAAACAAGCACAGAGAGTTTGAGCTTTTGAATGAGGCAAATGCTATAAATGATTAGAATAAGCCTTTGGCATAAAGTACTGATTCTAATTAGCTTTTGAATATGACGTCAAATATTACAAGCAATTATTTTTTCTTTTGTTAGCATTTTTAGTTCATGACAAAAAAATTGTTATAAATTATCAAGTAACTAATTATAAAATTAATTTTTTTTACCATGATAAAAATTACACTTAACATCTATATATATTATTTCTAAAAGGTGTTTTTTTTTTTTGTTTTATCCCTTTTCCTTCCTTCATACATAACCAAAATCGATAAATGAGGTACCATTTTAAAGATTAAGATCTTCGCTTTGTGCGAATTGTTAATTTAGAATTACACATCTTATTGTTTGTTTAAAAATCGAAGTATAAACATTATAAACAATGTTTTTTCTCCTAGATGCCGCGCGTTTTTTTTTACCATTATCAATCGCACTGAACATTTAAATTTAAAAATCGTTTGCTTTCATTATCATTCTGTGATTTCATTAATGAGTTTCTTTATTGGCAACATCCGCGTGGGTGTACATTATTCTTTTTGCATGGAAAAACCATATATATTATTTATTTCTAGAAGATGATTTTTTTGTGACGATCACTTTCTCTCACACATACTTAATCAAAATCGATAAATGAGGTAAGAGATTAAGTTAGTTTAAAGATTAAGTTCTCCGATTCTGACGAATTGTTAATTCCGAATGATACATGGTATTGTTTGTTTAAAAATCGAAGTGAAAATTGACTTTTGGTCTTAAAGTTCTTTCCCTGAATGCGTCGAAACGGCACAATCAAATAGTGTGCACAAAGAGGTTTTCTAATGTAAATATCCCATTTTCCACGTGTTTGTGTCATATTTAACTTTTAATATTGTATACAAAGGTGTTTTGACGTGTACATATCTCATGTTCCCCTGTTTTGTCTCATACTTCACCTCCAATATTGTGGCTAAAGGCGTTTTGTAATTAGTTTTACTTTATCCTAACGCACCATTGTTATTTGACAAATAAACAATTGCTACAAATGAACCGGTTCTTCTTTCATCCTACTACAAACCACCAAACTCGCTATAAAATTTATCATATTTAAATCGCATGCGAAAAGGTCGCACGGGCCACCTTTTATCCATTAAAGGAAAAAAAACACGAATATCAGCTTAAATGCTACTCTGTGACATCCCTAATCCGTATCTTATAGTAAAATTTACAGGACTTCGATTTTTTTAAAAATTTGGTATCATGGTTGATGTTATGAATTCTGTCAGCTTTTCAGCAAATATTATGTGAACGACATTTTGAGCACGTTTCCTGGATATTACTCAAGTTATATTTCCTATGTTATACGTTTGAGGTCATATACCGCAATCTGGCCTAAGTTGTTCGGAATCTGCGGTTTCCAATCTTGCGTTAGGCATTTGGAATCGGTTCTATGTTGCCAATCACTTAAGCCTTCCCATGAACAATGGATAAGGCAGTAATAATAAAAACCTAAGTGAACTTAAAACTCAAATTTCATGCAAAATTAGGGCTTATCCTTTAATAGAATACTATGACATAGGCTAAAAGAAGAATGTTAATGCAATCGAGGAAGAAAAAGAGAAGATTTGAGAAATAAAATAACAGATCTTTAAAACCAACAATATGGTATAAGCTACAAAGCCTCGGAATGGTAAAACATACAAACGTTATATTCTGCCTTTCTTGCAGAAATAAAATTAGTTGCATCTAAATGGACAATGCCGTTTAAGGTAGCATGTCATTTCGGCCATTTCTGTCATTTCTGACCATTCATATCATTTTCGACCATTTTGGATATCTTAAGCTGAGTTGTTTCAATAGAAAAAAAATTGTTATTAATTGTTAAAAATTGTTATTAAAATGCGACTGAACATTGGTCCGTCGAGCCGGAGAAACGGCTAAAAATTGATTAAGTTTTATTAATAACTTTCAATTTCGACTTACTTTGTGTTTGCAAGAACTTTGGAACTGTTTTCGATATGTCTGATTCAGATGAAAGTGAACCTGTGGATACATTAAAAACTTTGAACCGTCGGAAAGGTAACTTTAAATCTCGAATTACGAAATTAAATTCGTTTTTAAATGAAAAGGCTGCATTGGCAGATAGTTATAAGCTGCAGAGCAAGCTCGATGGTGTCAAGGGCATTTCCTCTAAGCTAGAGGAACTAAAGTTTCGTTACTATGAGCTTTTAGAGAATGAACAATTAGCGGATATTGATTCTCAATTCGACATCATGGAAGAAGATCTAGAGGCCATCAAAGTAAGCTTCCAAAAATTCTTATTTGAATTTAAAGAAAATAATCGTTCTAATTTAAGTAATATTAATAAACAAAGTTCTAATTCTGTAAAACTGCCTGATGTAAGCTTACCTGAATTCTTTCATAATATCGAAAACTGGCATTGTTTTAAGGTCCAGTTTGATAGTTTAATAACGAATAACTCCTCTTTAACTGATTCTCAGAACCTGTTTTATTTACGTTCTGCTTTGAAAGGTGAAGTAACCTTTATTGAAACTCCTGAGGATACATTTAATTCTTTAATGAAAGTTTTGATCGATAGATATGAGAATAAACGCTTGATTGTCAATAAACATGTGCAAAATATTTTGAATATTGAAAAATTTACTACTGAATCAGCTAAACAGCTGCGAAATATTGTTGATGTTGTTAATAAAAACTTTAGAGGTTTAAAATTATTAGAATTAGAAGCAAATGAGTTAACACAAC
The DNA here is from genome assembly GCA_907164885.2 of Dolomedes plantarius. Taxonomy (NCBI): domain Eukaryota; kingdom Metazoa; phylum Arthropoda; class Arachnida; order Araneae; family Dolomedidae; genus Dolomedes; species Dolomedes plantarius. The sequence continues at coordinate 109,370,611 of OU015496.1, forward strand.
AATTTTTAATGAATATTATTGTGCAAAAATTAGATAAAGATACACGTAAGCTGTATGAAATGTGTTTAACATCCAATGAAATACTCAAATGGGAACATTTTTTGGAATTCATAGAAAAACGCTCTCAAGTTCTAGTAAACTTGCAAGGATCTCAGTTACCTTCATTTAAAACTAAAATTCCTCAAAACAAATCAAGAACTTTTATGATTAAGTCAAGCAATGATTTATCATAAGTCATGTGTAAAAAGCCGCATGCCATATATCGATGTCCATCGTTCCTAAAATTGACTCCATTACTAAGATTTAATCTAGTTAAAAGGCATAAGCTTTGCTTAAATTGCTTGACCGATTCGCACAAATTAGCTTCATGCCAGTCAAAATATTGTTGTCGCTTGTATCAGGGAAAGCACAACTATCTTTTGCGTCGAAATCAAGATAATTCCTCGAATGACATCAATGTAAATAACAATTTCGTGCAAAATTTGCAATATATTGAAAATTCGGCTTTTCAGGCACCACTTCCAGCCAGTGGTGTTGTAAACGAAACAAATCCTTCGAATGAAAGGGAACAAAAGGTTCACGCACTTTCCTCCATACAGGAATCTTCAAAGAAATCAGTACTTTTATCAACCGCCATAGTTTGGGTGTGGTCACCCCCGTTAAATAGTTATATACCAGGACGAGTCATTCTCGACTGCGGAAGTCAGTGTCATTTAATTACCTCACGATTTGCTTCTGAGCTAGGTTTAACAAAACAAAAGGTAAATATTCCCATCTGTGGTTTGAGTGGCAATACCACGAATGTGAAATGGAAAGTCAATTAATTTATTTGTAATGAAAATTCTTCCTTTTCTGCTCTTGCTGAACTCTTAGTAGTAGAAAAAATTGTAGATCCTGTCCCATCATCTGTTATTGACCTTTCCCTGATAAATATTCCAGAACGCTCCACGTTAGCAGATCAATATTTTGATAAACCGGGAAGAATAGATATGATCCTTGGTGCTGAGCTGTTCTTCCAAATAATTAAGGATGGTAAACTAAGAGTTTCAGACAACTTAATATTTCAAAATTCTGTGTTTGGGTTTATTGCCAGTGGCTCAGTTGTGTCAAACAACTCGACAAATTTTTGTGGGTTTATATCTCAAGCAGAAAACCTTGACAGTAGTCTTCGTAAATTTTGGGAAATAGAAGAAGTATCCTTTGATCGACCGTTGAGTCAGAAAGATAAATTTTGTGAATTACATTTCCAAGAAACCCATAAACGAGATCCTGCCGGTAGATTTATGGTTCAAATGCCGATTAAAGAAGAAAAATTAGATACGTTAGGTGATTCTAGAGTTTTAGCTGAGAAAAGATTGCAGCAAACAGTAAAAAGACTAAACAAAAATCCTGAAATGCATCGCGTCTACAGTGATTTTCTTAACGAATATGAATTTTTAAATCACATGGAAAAGATCCCTAATGAATCTTCGGTTACTGTTGAGTACTTCTTACCCCACCACGGAGTTTACAAACCCGAAAAATCCTCTACTAAACTTCGAGTAGTCTTTAATGCTTCTGCACCTACCACTTCAGGTGTAAGCCTAAATGACCTTTTGCTTGCTGGCGAAGTCAAAGAAGACATTTATGACATAATGATGCGATTTCGTAAACACAGTATTGTTTTAACTGCCGCTATCAAACAAATGTACCGGCAAATATTCGTAGATCCAGCTCAAAGAAATGTGTTGAAGATCTTATGGAAAGCTAAGGAAAATCAAACATCGACCGTTTATAGACTTAACACGGTGACCTCTGCAGTGGCGTAGCGAGGGGAGGGCTAGGGGGTCTATCATGCCCCGGGAGCCACTCGCAGAGGGGCGCCAAACGGGCCTTTTCACTAATTCTCTATATTATATTACTATATGTTTTTCGGAAGGCGGGGAGCCAAAAACGTATCGTGCCCCGGGCGCGAGTTATGCTCGCTACGTCACTGGACCTATGCCACCAAGTGTGCTCCGTTTCTTGCAACTAGAGTTATCAAACAACTGGCGTTGGACGAATCTGCCAAATATCCATTAGCATCAAAGGTCGCCCTGTCTGACATCTACATGGATGATATTGTCACTGGATGTCAAGATGTTGAATCCGCCAGGCTTTTAAAAGATCAACTCATTACAATGTTTCAAACATGTTGTATGAACTTGCATAAATGGAATTCTAATTCCGAAGAACTCCTAGAAAGTAAAAGGCAAGCCCCAAATGAACATTTATTTGTTGAAAATTTAGATGTCACAGTAAAATCCTTAGGCATGGTCTGGATATCCATCCAATGAAGACAAATTTATTTTCAAAGTTTCAGTAAAACTAAAACCTGTCTACACTAAAAGAGAAGTTTTATCTACAATTGCAAAATTATATGACCCCTTTGGTTTACTTGGACCGGTCATTTGCAAGGCAAAACTATTTCTCCAAAAACTCTGGTTGCAAAAACTTGACTGGGATGAGGAATTACCGCAACCATTGGCTACTGAATGGCATAATTTCTTTAGTTCATTAAAAGAAATTGAAAGTATTACTATTGACAGATATATTTTAAATGGTGAAGTTAAATCCTTTGCACTTTTTGGATTTTGCAATGCCTCTTTGTATGCGTATGGAGCCGTGGTTTATCTAATTTGTTTTTCACAATGTGGCTGCTGTATCTCTAAATTACTTGCCAGTAAATCTAGCGTGGCTCCTCTCAAGACTTTATCCATCCCCTCGTTTGGAACTGTGCTCTTGTGTGCTTCTCTCAAAACTTGTCAACAAAGTTCTTGTTTGTTTACAAATGCATATCGACAAAGTCGTTCTATACTCAGACTAAACAATTGCTTTGGCTTGGATTAATTCTCCTCTCCATCAACTGAAAACTTTTGTTGGGAATCGAATTTCTAAAATCCAGTTGCTAACAGAAAACTATCAATGGAGGCATATTGCCTCTACTAACAACCCTGCTGATGTTCTCTCTCGTGGCATTGATCCTAGCGAACTCAAAGCCTTCAACTTATGGTGGACTGGACCCCCTCTTGACGAAGTTATGAATCCTCTTGAAGAAACCCAACTGGACACTCCTGATAAAGAACATTATTTACTTGAACTTAAACAATCACCTAATATAAATTTGTCTCTTACATCAAATATTGAATTTATTAATCTATTTCTTTCTGTAAGTAACAGTTATGTTAAATTAATTCGAATTCTTAGCTTTATTTGCAGATTTTTTAATAATGTCAGGAATCCTTCTCGCAAACTTACTGGCCCACTTTCTGGTCAAGAGTTACATGATGCAACCTTAATTTTAGTTCGTTGCATCCAAGAACAGGAATTTGGAGTAGATATCAATAATATTAGTAAAGGTAAAATCCCAACAGGTAAGATTAGGAATTTAAACCCTTTTCTAGATGAGAATAATATTTTAAGAGTAGGTGGCCGGCTTCAAAATTCTCAGGTAAGTGTATCTGAAAACATCCTATGATACTTCCATCTAATCATAAATTTACTAAATTAATTATTCAGCATTTCCATAAAAATATTTACATATTGGCCCTCAAAATTTACTCTATTGTGTTAGGAGGGAATTTTGGCCTTTAAATGGACGCAATATTTGTAGGAAAATTGTTTATAACTGTGTTACTTGCTTTAGAGCCAAGCCCCGTATTACAGAACAAATAATGGGAAATCTTCCCAAGGAAAGAGTAAATATAGACTTTGCATTTAATTGCACTGGCCTCGACTTCTGTGGACCTTTTTTAATCTTTATATATAAAAGGCAAAGTCTGTGTGTGACCGAGTTTTTGTCTGCTCGCGGCACGGCGCAAAGACGGCAGGTCGGACAGTCTTGAGATTCGACACGAAGATGCCCCCCGAGGTCTCATTATGCACCTCGAAGCCCTTTTTTCGATTTTTTAATTAGATTTTCCGTAATTAAATATTTAGTCGCGATTTGGAGCTCCCGGACGAGTAAAAGCTCCGTAAATCCTAACGTATCCGTCCAAGAATTTTTTTTTTTCGGACGAGCCTATACGGGAAAGATGACACTATACGGAAATCACAATTAAAATTGTCTATCTTAATTTATCGATTAATTGTGATTTTTTTTCGATCGCCTGTACGCACCCGTTTTTCGGAAAAAAACGCGATTTTGGCCGCGACCCTTTTTTCCAAATTGTCGAATCTATACGTAAATGTCGTTACATTTTTACGAAATTTTTATCTCAGAGACCCTAGACATCACAGTTTCGAAATCCAGAACCAAAATTAATTTATAAATTGTAGTCATTTTTTAATAATTTATTTTATGATTCGGAAACTCTTGCGAGAAATCTCATTTTGGAGATTTCGTTCTTCATTTCCGGACGAAGGTAAAGCGGGGGAAAACAGGTTTTCGACGTCAAGCCGTTTTCGTCGGTCGTTTTCGACGTCAAGCACGTGATGTGTTGGGGCGTTTGTTTTCTATGAGGGATTGGGTGGTTAAAGGAAATCGATTACTATTGCAGTGATAATCGATTAAAAAATCGCATTTAGTAATGCCGTAATTTTTTTGGCCAACACTTAGTTAATATCATATAATTTGTGGTGTGTTTGTGGAAAACGTTTTTCGTCTCGCTGACTGTTGTGGAAAGTTTTAAGTAATCCTATGCCAAAAATTTTGCCAAAATGTGCCAGAAAGGATTAAATTTATATGGGTAAAATAATGTATCGTGGTGAGAAAAAGGATGACAGCGACGCCCATTAACAAAGGGTTAAGGCTACTAAAAAATTGGTAATTACATTACCCGAGCAACGCCGGGACGGGTACAGCTAGTTAAATATAAAGGTCAAAGAAAAGGAATCTTTCATAAAATATATGTTTGCATATTTATTTGCATGACCACCAAAGCTATACATTTGGAAATTGTAGCTGACTTAACTACCGAAGCTTTCATTGCAACATTAAAGCGATTTTTTGCCCGACGTGGCAAACCGCAAAAAATCTTTAGTGACAACGCTAGCAATTTTGTCGGAGCAAATGCTGAGCTAAAGAGATTGCATGCTCTACTCAAAACACCAGACTCCAACCTTGTTGATTATCTGTCATCCGAGGCTATAAATTGGCAATTTATTCCCCCCCCCGGGCACCGAACTTTGGCGGCTTGTGAGAAGCGGGAGTGAAGGCATTCAAATATCACTTCACACGTGTTGTTGGTAGCTCTAAATTAACGTATGAAGAGTTTTTAACCATCGTTTGTCAGATTGAAGGAATTCTCAATTCTCGCCCACTCACCTCATTATCTGGAGATATTGATGATTTAGACGTACTAACTCCCGCACATTTTTTAGTTAGCCGACCATTAACTGTAATCACAGAACCCAATCTAAACAATAAAAAGGATAATCGATTAATTTTTTGGCAAAAAAACCACAAAATTTGTTCAAATTATATGGAAACGTTGGCAAAGCAATTATTTGAATACCCTACAACAACGCAGGGGCGGATCCAGGGGGGGGGGGCTGAGGGGGCTGCAGCCCCCCCCCCTTTAGGTCATGTTTTTTAATTTAGAGAAAGAACTCAAGATTACAAGAAGCAAAGAAAATAAAGTAACAAATAATATGTAGCGCTAGTGGTAACTTTTGGGGTAAGAAACGTTAAGTTTAAACGTGCTTGTCGATTAGAAATGCGCCAGTACAGTGCATTTCGCTTGAAGGTGAAGTCTAGTGTACAAAAGTAGATACGCGATCGCCGCACCCCATCACCAATCGCGCCAGGATCCCTTTCCCTGCCTTCGCACAGCGTGACACAAAGACAGGTTCAGTGTGTGTTGACTTGTGGTTATTGAATAACGGGTCGCGTAATAAAGGAAATTCAAACCCAAAACGAAGGAAATTTCAGAGAACTGGTGCGTTTTCGTATCGAATCAGGAGAGGAGAATCTCAGCAAACACCTCCAGTCAGCATGCGCTAATGCAGTGTACTCTAGTAAAACGATTCAAAATGAATTAATCAACTGTTGCGGAACTGAAGTCCGAAATGTCTTACTGGAACGAATCAAAGCTGCAAAATACTATAGCATATTATTTGATGAAACAACAGATGCTGCTCATGATTCACAACTGACATTTTCCACACGCTACTGCTACGAAGGAAATGTTTATGAAGATTTCCTGGACTTTGTGGATTCCAGAAAACCCGTTGAAGCTTTTGCACAAGAAGACAACTTATTTAAGTGAACCCTCCTTGACTGGTGAAGTGATAGGAAGGACTGTGCTTGGATTAATAAAAAAAATAATTTGGACCCAGAAAACTGTGTAGGAATAGCCACTGATGGATGTAGTAGTATGGTGTCTGAGGTAAAGAGAGCAGTAAATGCTGTGAAACGTTGTGCTGTCAACGCCACCCATTGCCCGTTCTTAAACCATGCTTACCATGCCTTAATAAAACCATGACACTGACAAAGGCCTCTAAGATTCAAAAGGTCAGAAGTGCAGTCGACACCATAAAAACAGTTATTTCTTTTTTTACAACAAGCCCAAAGAGAAACTCTGTCTTAAAACAAAAATTAGGCAGACAGCTTATAGAGCTCTGCCAAACAAGATGGGTGGAACGCAACGATAGTATTCATTTGTTTTGTTCAAGCCTTCCAAAAATTCATGAAGTGCTTGAAGTTGTAAGTACTTGGGAAGAAACTGAAGCACTGTCTCTTTTAAATAATATAGTCACTAGTTCTTTCATAGTTTCCATAGCGTCTCTAGCAGACATATTAGCTATCACTCTTCCTCTTAGTCGGCTATTACAAAAAAAGAGCGTTGACCAAAAAGAAGCCAGTGAAGCTCTTCAATCTACTTGTTCTACCTTGGAACAGAGAAGATCAGAGTGTGAAGAGTTTTCCCATGATGTATATCTTGTAGCAACAGGTTTAGCTGAAGATATGGGTACGGAGGTGTCTTTGCCTCGTATTGCTCAAAGGCAAAAAAACCAAACCAACCCCAACATTGTCGAGCTTGAGGAATTCTACAGAGTAACAATTTACATTCCTATATTAGACAGGATACTTCAAGATATCAAAGATAGATTCCCCGATGACATTATGAAACTCCTTGAACTATCAATCCTGATACCCACTTCGGTTGTTAAAATGTCCCAACAAACCTAAGAGAATCAGCTAAGGTCTTGTTTCTTAGATTTCAGTTTGCTGTGGGGAACATTTCAAGTCATAGTGGAGCTGTTTTTGGCAATGAAGTTGCCCTGTGGCAAAACAAATGGTTAAATCCGCAACTAAAGACAAAAAATGAAGAAATTCCAGAAACAGGCATTGAAACTCTCATCAAGTGTGACAAAGAGGTTTATCCTGCAATACACGAATTGATGAAGATTTTTGCAACTCTGCCGGTTAGCACAGCTACAGCCGAGAGGTCCTTTTCAACCCTTCGAAGGTTGAAGGACTGGATGAGAACAACCATGATAGAGGATAGACTTGTAGCATTAGCACTGCTAAACATTCACAGAGGAATTGCGGACAAAGTTGATGCAAAAAAAGTCGTTGATAGGTTTGCTAAAATGAAGAAAAGGAAGTTGGACTTTGTTGTTTAGGTCAAAACAAATAACTGTCTATACTATAAATACTGTCTGTAAGTAATATAGCCTGATATGATCCTTTGTCCTCAACAGTTTAAGATTTGAGACAATTTTGTAACATTTAAGTTAATTAGGTCTGAAATTATTTACATAACAATAACATTATGAAAAATGTACCAATATGTTATAAAACTGTACCAAGATGTTTATTAATTAAAATAAAAATCCAAATGTATCGTATTTGAATAAAATGCCATAGTTTTCATGTTACATTGGGAGAGAATGTAAATTTCTTGGTTTAAAATAATATTTTAAGGTGCTTTTGAGGCACTTAAAATAGCCTAAGAAGAAGTTTTCAAGCACTGTATATTTAAAAAAATTTCTGGGGGAGGCCCCTCGGTCCCTCCGCTGAGCAGAGGATATTCCATAACCCCCCCTCCCCCCTCGGGTGGAAGACAGCCCCCCCCCTTGAAAATCGGCTGGATCCGCCCATGCAACAACGACACAAGTGGATGATAGAAAAACAGAATATTAAGATCGGTGACATGGTAGTTTTAAAAGAAGATAATCTTCCTTGTTGCAAATGGTCGTTAGGAAGAATTTTAGATATATATTTTGGTGAAGACAAGAAAGTTAGAGTGGTAAAGGTAAAGACTCAAAATGGGATCTACAAAAGACCCGTATCTAAAATTGCTATCTTGCCACTTGAAGAATAACAAAAAAAAAAAAAGAAAGAAAGTTAAATTTCTTTCTGTGTATTATATAACTAATGGATGTAAATAACCTTTGTATATAGAATTGTTTGTACATAGAATTTTCTTCTGTCAAATTTCGTTGTTTTAAGTTTTGCATTCAAATTGTTTGTTCCTATTGTTGTATTTGTTTGAATCTGAAATTATTTGAAATTGATATTTCAAGGCGGGCGGTAGAGCACAAGACTCTTAATCTCGGGGTCGTGGGTTCGAGCCCCACGTTGGGACCAGTGCGAATGAAAAATTCTGTACACACGTCTATTTTGCTTCCTTTAACTATGCACAATACGATCTGCGCAGATTGCTTGGTCACTGCCCATTGAGGATTTAAAGTCAACACGTCATATGGACAGTCACAGTTACCTAGGAATGTTCGATAACGTTTAAAGTTGTAACTGTCATTTCATCCAACTAATTACCCCCATTAACAAATTCACACTGATAAATTAGCCGCTCACTTGCCAAATCAGTTAAGTACACAAAACAAAAAATGAAGAATTTTGATAAAATAATATACATAGTTTTTTAAAATTCCTCTCAAAATATGAATTCAAATGAACGCTGTATAATGTATTATTGCAGATATAGTTTTTATCGGACGACATATAAAATTCGTAAGACAGAATATTCTTGGAGTAGTCGTTATAACTATAATTACAATTTTTGCCTGACTACGGGACTTAACAGATTTGGCAAGTGAAAAAAGCAATAACATCCAATTCAGTCTTCAAATTATTTTTTTACTACAGAAAAAAAAAGTATAAATAATTATTTAATAATTCACAAGTACTTACTTCTGCAGCAGTTAGACTATCACTGACACATTTATTTACTTTTTTGTAATGAAAGAGCGAAATAGATTTACTGTTATCATCAAGTACTTGCTTCTGTATCTGAATTGATTTATTGCAACGATTTACATTAGAATGTGGACTTAATTTGATTGGCTTCTGAAAAAAGTTATTTATTATTCGATGGCCAAAAGAATTTTTGTCATTCAGTGGTGTTAATCCTTATTATTTGAGAAATCTATTATGAATGCAAAATAAATTTCCCAAATAATGAGTTAGGAGTCCATCAAGTGCTTCAAAACTAAAATTTCAAAATTTTCAAAAAGTGGACTTAACCGATTTGGCTTGTGAATGGCTCAAATGTACTGTCGAGGACGTAACCCCGAAAGAATGATTGAAAATGAAGGGGTAACAAAAAAAGTACCTAATAACCTCCTTAAAGTTGTCATTATGATTAAATCAGGGTAATTAATTTTCGTTTGTTGTATGAAACTAAAACTTTTATTCAGCCTTTTTACCTGCAAGCATTTTATAACACCGTAACGAATTATGAGCCGCATATCGACTCTTTTCCTCGTAAGCAAGAATTGAATATTTATAACCAACTCTATCACATACTTTTACATTTATTCTTAAAGTATCTAACATGCCTTGATGAATGAATGCTTACAATATCTTATCATAAATGTTCACAACTTTAATAATAGAAGCTTTAACTTTCGGTAAAAGTTTTACTTCCTGCACAAGAAGATTTTGATACTTAGCACAAGAATGGGGAACGAGCCACGCAACTCGGCATTTGGTTATCGAGGAAACGAAGTAGTAATGACTGCAAGAGGATTAGTTCTAATATCTCGGCGTGTGTCTCGAGATCCTCACACGAGATAAGGAAATAAATTATTCTATATAGGGGAAATAATTATAGTATACGAGTGATTCGTGACATTTCTCGCTTTCGAATAAAAAGAGACGTTTTTTAAATTAATGATTTCAAAATTGATAATTGCAATAATCTTAAAAGCATATATTAATTGATTTTAAGGTTTAAATTTTATTACATAGAGAACAGTGTTAACATCACTTGCATTATTTATCTATTATGATGAATATTGTAAGGGAAATATTTAAGCACACATCTTCCTTATGGAAAATCGATCGAAATTTCATTATGCCCCATTCATTTGATTATCACAGGGATTTTTAAATTTTATCGTCACTTCGTGGGATTCAAGAAACATATATTTTAAACCACCAAGAAATAAGAATACAGTTCATAAAAGAGTAATAAGGGCTCGAGGTAGCCTTGTGGTAGCGCGTTGGCTTTCGGTGTTGAGGGTGCTCAGATCGAATCCCACCCCGCACCTTTAAATACCTTCGTGTCTAGACCGGAAATGGGCATGTTAAATCCTTGGAAGGTCCCTCTATAAGGTCAGAGAGTGTAGGAGAGGGTACGATTCCCCAGTTGTCACCCCTGGAGGTCCTCGGTCAAAATTGATGTGAAACCTGGCTAAATCGGACTCCAACCCTTGTGATGCCGTTATAAAACCGAAACCGCATCCTTCTGCCTGATAGCTTATATGTACATCGTCTTGAATAAATTCCGGCCAGGGGGCCTAAGAAACAACAAGTGTGTTATATATATATATATATATATATATATATATATATATATATATATATATATATATATATATATATATAATAAACCACAATTGGTGAATAGCTGCGTACAACTTATTGGAGATGCAGTTGGTACGGAAATAAGTGTTGATCACACATATGAAGTCGTTGGGAGATGAGAAAAGCACAGAAGCCGGAGAAAAGAAGCACGACTTCCGCAGAAGTATTTTATTTATCAGTAAGCATTACGAAGGCTGCAGTGGCTACTGCACTTACGACGTCCATGCAACAGGACGGGGAGCGAAAAAGCGAAGGTCTACATAAGGAGAGTTGATCCAGGAAAGCACTTAGAGGAAATTTAGGAGAGAAGAGTAGTAACGGCTACGGGACTTGCACGACGTCAGCCAGGACGGGACGCAAAATCGGCAACTGCTTATATGACAGAGTTAAGTCTTCTGTTCAGGAATTATCAAATGACTGTTTGCTGATCTTGCCACCACTGGCCCGAAATTACTTTTTATGTAATTCGAAAAATTTTGTCGCGGGGAGTTCACGTGTCCATGTCGTGGTTCTCCCGGGGATTAACTAATTGCTAGATCAAGCGCTAGCTATATCTGCGTTTTACTAAAAAGGAAGAGTTTGAAATCAGGACTTATTTATTATATACAAATTTCATGAGGCCTCCGATTTCGGACCAGATGTTATTGAGTTCAGATATATCAAATACCTGCTTAATGATCTGCAGGGCCAATATAAATTATAACTTACATTATTTTTAGGTTGCAATTTGGAAGAGGGGTCGTGCTTTATTAAAAGGATAATTTAGAATTCGCGTTAAATGTAATTTAATAGGAGGACACGTTTTTCCTTATGTGTGTGTGCGTATATGTATGTACGTTATGTATGTATGTATGTATGTATGTTATCTATGTATGTATGTATGTATGTAAATAGGTGGGGTGTTCAAAAAGTAACGATTTATAAAAACAACTGGAGATATTCAAAGCAAACCAACTGCAGTAAAAATATATTGACATATGTAAGCACAGATCAACGTCTTGAAACAGGTACTTAGTTATTTAATATCTTTAAAACTAAGCTTTTAGGGTATACTTTTTCAGTCCTCAACTGACACTGCATCAACGAGCTGGAGTAAATTTTTATTTCACCAGTGTTCATCAGCAGAAAACAGTATCAGAAATTTTCTAGGTGATAAATAAATATAAAACGTACATACCAAACTTACTCAGCGAAAAAAAAACTTATCTTAAATCTAAACTTAAAATGGTAAACATTCTAACTCCTCTTCTCTGACCAAGTTGCAAGATTTCATGATGCGATAATTTCAATACTATACTCATATCGATTCTTGATATCGCGGATTACAAAAAATCTTAAACTATTCCCTATAAATAAAATCATGCTCAATTCGCAAATTTCGGAAGACAATTCCGCTCTTTTTTACTCAAAATCTGAATGGAAGAACGCCTACACTGTAAGCCAAAGCAGGCAAAATGGGCCGAAGGAGTGCTGCCAGTCCTCATCAGTGAAATTGTGAAGTGTGAGAATGCCATAACAAGGAGCAAGAAGGAGGAAAATAAAATTATACAAGAAGGAGGGGGGAAACTTAGCAATAATGTGCAAATTTTGTCCCCTCCTTTTCTATGTTTCGTCTTGTACTTTCGAGTCATTTCAATGTTTTCTGATTTTTCATTAGTCCATGGTTTCATCCCCTTTCTGCTCTTCTGGGTTGAAATTTTAAGCCGTTTATTCCTTGCATTAGCTCATATGATAAATAACCAGCGTGATTAAAATTAAATGACCAGTTTAATACCATTTTCAGATCTAAAAAGTTACAAGTTTTCGAATTTACATTTTTAAGCTATTTAAGTGAAACTTGCATGTAAAATATAAATTGAACAACTAACTGTATAACTAACTTTCTTCTTCATTTTCAAACTTTTTTGTGAATAAACAACCATAAAATATCAACTTCTAAATCACTTACCACAGAATTTACTTGCTTTCCATAAAGAAGCATTCTTCTTTTATATTTGTAGGAGTCGCCTTTTTGTAGTCATCACTTGCTAGCAGTGAATTCAAGGAGTATGTCTAAAAATCAAAGCACAATTTCAATATGAAAGATAAAATATTTATTACATAAATTTAACATTTAAAATACGACTCGTACAAATTGAAGAATAACATGTATACCAAAAAGTACGCAGCAAAAACTTAAGAATACAGAAGAATTCTTTTTTCTGCTGTTCTCCTTACTGGGTCATCGTAGTTGCCAGGCAACTTCTTCAAAACGTAAATTACAAATATATTTAAATGTCGTCTGCAGCGGGATTCGGCTGCAGATTTGCGATTACTACACATTCATTTTTCCTTAAACAAGTGTCGGGAAATAGATGCGCTATTTATGTTTAGTTATCATGAAAGGGAGTCGTTAATGATGTAAATGGATTAAGTCTAATGTACTATCATACGATATTTGGAAAAGAGACTATGATAACATTCAATAAACTCAAGTGCATCATCCATGAGTAAAGAGTGAATATGTGACATTTCTTAATTTACAAGAATTATACTTATTTTTTTCCTTTTTCCAAAACATACAGAAAATATATTATAGTTTAAAAAAAATGATCCTTCGTTAGGTTTGTAGTTAAGATATCATTATTTATTTCATGAGTAAAAAAAGTACAAAATGAGAGAAAGTCACTGAAAATTAAAAAAAGGACTTTGAAAGGTATTAAATTTTTTTAAAGTAGATTTTCAAAATAATAAAAATTTAAATTGATCCAAAAAAAATTTCAGAGAATACTTGATCTTTATTAAAAAAATTATAGAAAAAACTCCGTTTCGATATTTTAAACACGCACCAAGGAGTTGCTAATTAAATTCATGATAATTCATCTTCTGTTAAACAACGCCAAGGCATTGTTACAGAACTTGTTTTTTTTCCTTCTTATACAAAACGTATGTATATTTCTTGTTTATTGGATATTTTGGCTAATTTGAAAAAAAGCAGACACGTAAATCTGTAAAAGTGACAACAATAGCATCTTAGTGCTGCCCGAAATTTTCAATTGTTAGGCCGTCTGCACACGGGGCAACTCAAAAGAAACTGATAACTGACTCGAATCACAAACCAGTCCGTGTTGAGTCGTAACCTATGTAATTGAATGGAGCCACGCACACGGCGCAACTGGTTACAAACTCGTCGACCGGGTTTGTAACCAGTTGCGCCGTGTGCGTGGCTCCATTCAATTACATAGGTTACGACTCAACACGGACTGGTTTGTGATTCGAGTCAGTTATCAGTTTCTTTTGAGTTGCTCCGTGTGCAGACGGGCTTAGAGTCCTAAAATCGGCAATCATAGAAAAGGAGGAATTTACGGGTGTGACACTCGAAGAGTGTGTTTCCGTAGACGATGAACAAAGCAACGACGTTAAAGTAAATTCGGGAATAATTTAAGGAAGTTAGTTAAACTTCCTCTCCAAAGAAATAAATTCTTGATGAGACTGACGACAAGAGAAGAAAATGTAGTAACAGTAAGAGGAGAAAATAAAATTAACCTCAGTTACTCTGAATGTTTCAAGGTTAGAAAAATGGTTTAACGTATTCCATTCAAGCAAAATAATTTAAAGGTAGTATTATAGATTCAATATTACAAGTAGAAACACTATTTAGATGCTAAACCCTTTGAAAGAAATTCATCCAAGGGAAACAAAGGTTATAATATTATGAAGAACGGTCCCCTGCTATTTATTCACCGAATATGACAATCCTGTTTCTCAGTCTTTTAAGATATCGCCAAAGGAGACAAATATGGCTACATTTTAAAGGCAATTTCAAACTCTTGTAGGAAATTCATCCAAAAATTCCGCCGAGCAGTTATTTGAATAGTTTAAGGGATTTTGAATTTATGGTAATAAAAACTATGAAAAACACAGTTTGAGATTTTAAATACGCTTCAGGGTAAAACTGATTAAATTAATTATTTTTTTCCTCTTTCAAACGTTGACGAGGTATGATATATTCCTTTTCGTATTGTAAATTTTGGTGCACTTGAAAAACACAGAAATCCAAAACTGATAATAAAGGTACCTTAATGTTATAAAAAAATATCATTTCCACAAGTAGCTACGTTATTAATTGTAATCATTAACAATTGTAAAAAATTAATAATTGGGTACAGCTTCGATATAGGACCCCATTGGCGATATTTTGTATTGGCGACTTTTCACAGTTTGCATTTGGCGCATATGGTATCCCAGAATTCGTTTCGGCAAATCCGCCACAGTCGCGTGAGTTTTAAACTGAAGTACACCATTTTCCAGATTGTAACCCGATGGAATACACCATTTTCAACTTCGTACCCCGTTGGAACAACTTTTGTATAGTAGAATTCGTATATTGGTAATCTGGTATACACAGAATACATTTCGGCAACCCTCGCGGGACACAGTCGCGGGACGCAAACCAGGTTGTACCGCCTTTCTCTTATTTATATTTCATTTTGATTTAACCATGCCTTTCCGTGTAGATTTATCTATAATTTATGGATCTAAAAAGTTTACGCTATTTTCCTGATTGTATTATTTTTTAATTTACATTGTATTATTTTTAATTTATATTTTACAAAATTAAATTTCTATGGAATTCATACGATGTTAACAATGCGATGTTTGGCGAAGAGACAAAAAAAAGTCGCCAATACAAAATATCGCCAATGGGGTCCTATATCGAAGCTGTTCCAATACAGTGGAGTCCCGATAATCCGAACTTCAGTAATCCGAAAGTCCGCTTAATCCGAAACCAAAAGTCAAAATGAGCTAAGGTTACAAAAAAACCACAGTGATACTAAGTAATATAAAGTATATTTCCGAAAATTACATGAAAATTCAAAGTTAGACAATGTGCGGAACTAATTATTACTGAACTACATTGGTCTGAGGAAATCTCTTAAATTTTTTCGTCGAAGATAAAAATACCTCTCCCTTGAAGCCAAATTACGCCAACGCGTCAGAAAAATGGTGTCCGCTCTGGTCGCGACGGAGTGTTACTCTACGTAGCGTAGCGCAACATCAAATGCAGCCGCGGCGTCTGTGTGGGATACCCTCTGCTCGCTGTCACCGTCTGCTTCACTTTCACTTTTGTCTGAGACGTTGACAGGGTCTTTCAAAACCATTTCAACAATCTACTGATCATCTAAAATCTTACACTCTACTGAACAAACAACTTACACTCTAATGTACTGTACTAGGCAGCGTTGCGCTCTCTTATCACCCATTTGGTAATGTTTATTCAGGCCTTATAAAATAAACTGTGTAATCACACGTAATATGTAATATTTATGTAATCACACGTTATTATGCAATTTAAGTATATTTTAAGAATGATCTCGCTTAATCCGAAAAATTCGTTAATCCGAAAAGGGTCTGGTCCCAATCCTTTCGGATTATCGGAACTCCACTGTAATTGTAAACAATTGTAAACAAAATAGTAAACATGTTCATTACATTTATAATATTTTATGAACTAAACAAACTACTCAATGTGTGAATTAGAAGTGAATCACGCCCCACCCCTCCCCTCCCTTTTAAATGGCATGTTTATCGTCCCGATAGAGTCCGCAAATGAAGGGTTTTACTGCGTTTGACAATCAGAATTACGCCTTTCGTTCTACACGCATAACGGGTATACATAGAACTTTAGAAAATATCGAACTAACGATATTCATAGCTTTAAATTTGCCGAAGAACGACAGAGAACGCGGAACAAAATCATACCATTCCCTTGATAGAATGTCTTGAGGCGAAAGGAAGTTGAAAATAGCCGAAGGGATTCAAAACGTAAACACGTTTCAAACAATCTAAATAAATACGATAAAGATGTAAATCATACCTGTAACATCAATTTGAATCTGAAGAAACACATATTATGAAACAATAGATATTTGATTGAATCAAGCAAATGGATAGATGACTGTCAAAGGATTATTTTCATTCCTCATATCAAAATCAGGAAAAGGTAAATATTTCATTATCGATTTCAAATAATTTGGAGAACTTTTCGATTAACAGAACTTTTCTGAAACATAAAATATATCATCGGTAATGGGATTAATGTCGAAGATTTAGGGTGAGTGAATTAATAGCTAAAGTTTCGACGATTCCAGAAATAAATGTTTTCTGTACATTCTGTTCTTGTTTCATACCTTAATTCATCATTTGATTTTCTTTTTCAAGTTTCTGCATGGCAACTTGCATTTTAATCTTTGTCCTATTTCTTTTATAATATTTTGCAGTTATATACCAAACTCATTTATTTATATACAGGGTGTCCATAATTAAACTTCCCTACTTTAAAGTTGTCTATAGTTGAAACTATTGTTTAGAAAGTTATGAAATTTTCTGTAGGACATATTGAAGGGATCGGAATTTGTTGGAGAGAATAAAAAAATAGTTCAAAATTTCACCACCAGAGGGTGTTTTTTGATGAATTATACATTTAGCCAACATTTACTATAGTTAAAAAATTTTATTACAACAAGACATGTTCAACATGACGGCCATCATTTTCAGCTACCATTTGAAATCGTATGATAGCATGTTCTACAGTTGACCGAAGTGTGTCCGGGGAAATGCTGAGAACATATCGTGAAATGCTGTCTTTCAGATCAGGTATAGTTCTTGGTTTATCAAGACTAACTAGATGCTTCACATGCCCTCAAAGCCAAAAGTCACATGGGTTGAGGTCTGGGGATCAGCGAGGCCACACTTTAGGAAATTGGCGGCTGATGACACGTTCTTCTTGAAAGTGATTTTTGAGAACGTTCTTAACACGATGGCTAATGTGTGGAGGCTTTACATCTTGCATAAAAATTGTGCGTGAAAGGCACTGACGTGATTGCAGATCCAGAACAATTTTATTTAGTAACAAGGATGCATATCGGTCCCCGGTGACCGAGCATGTTACTGGACCTCTAGGACTTAATTCCTCAAAGAAATACGGGCCGAGAATAAAAAATGCAGAAAATACACACCACACGGTTACTTTCGGTGAATGCATCGGAACATCTAAGACTAAATGCCGATTTTCTGGTTCCCAAATTCGGCAGTTGTGAGTATTCACCGAACCATCCAAATAAAAATGTGCTTCGTCTGTCCATGGGATATTCCAAAGCCATTCTGCATCAACCTCAAAGCGAGCAAGAAACTGGAGGGAGAACCGCTGTCGAGTCTCGAAATCATGTGTAAGCAACCTCTGCACAAATTGAAGCTTGTGCGGATAATACCGGAGGATATTCCGCATGACCTTCTGTACAGTTGAACGGGGCAGATCAAATGCTTCTGCCACACAACGGACACTGGTACTAGCCTGTTCGTTGGAAGCTTTGTCCTCTTCCACCTGAAGCGCAACCTTCTCTTCAGCTTCTGCGGAAACAGGTTTCCTCCCTCTTCCAGAACGAATGTTAAAAAGAACAAGTTTCTTCAAATTTGGCCACCATTAATCGAAGGCCTTTAACAGTCAATGGACCTTTTCGTATCCCCTTCAAACTCCGAAATTTTCGTAAAGCAACTAGTGCTAAATTATCGTTTTGTTAAAACAATTATACTAACAAAGCTCGATCTGGTAATCGTAACGATGACATTCGGATTAGCAAAATATTCTTGAAAGTTTCTAGGTTTTATACCAGCTTCTGCTCTACGTCGACAAAAATTAATTTCCATAATTGTTTCTTCTTCGTTCCTTCAAATCTTTTGTCCGAAAATTAGTTATCGAACAATTTTCCGATAGACTTTGCTATCACTTTAAAGATTGTAAAATTTGATGAGTTATTGTGTTAGGGTGACCTATGGATAAAAATATGGTGAAATCTTAAGTAAAGAACCAGTTGTAAATGTGTAATTCATCAAAAAATGTCCTCTGGTGGTGAAATTTTAAACTATATTTTTTATTCGCTCAAACAAATTCCCATCCCTTCAATTCGTCCTACAAAAAGATTTCATAACTTTCTGAACAATAGTTTCAACTGTAGACAACTGTAGACAACTGTAGACAGTAGGGAAGTTTAATTATGGACACCCTGTATATATATATATATATATATATATATATATATATATATATATATATATATATATATACAGGGTGATTATAATTAAAGTTTAAGTTTCAAAACGCTATAAAAAAAGAATCACTGATGAGAATGACGTCAAATTTGAACGGCATGTTATTGAAGAAGGCGGAAAGCGTATGGCAGAAGAAAAAAATTTAGTATCAAAAGTTAGCAACAGATGGCGCTGTAAGCGGCAGAAGATGTAAATTAAAATACCTGTCATGCGCACGACACATTTCAGTGTTATAAAACCGCCAGGTACATGCCTGTTTCTCATTTCGCTTCTCAGACGGTCGCCATGGGTGCATCACTGCAGGACCGCGCTCTGCTGGTAAACCTGTATTACAAGAACGATGATTGTGCAAGAGTAGCTCTGCAAAAGTTCAGGACACTGAAGGGTATAAAAGAAGGCGTTGGTCCAATGAGTGTCGTGGGTCTGAAGAAAATGATGCAAAAATTCGAAACGACAGGTTCGTTTGATGTGCAATCTGGTAGAGGGAGAAAACGAGTGCATTCGACGGTAGTTGAAGAAGTGGTCACATCATTACAGGAGGGGTCGGCCGGTGGTGTGCAACCGTGCAGTGCACGAGGAATTGCCCGAACATTGGACAGGCCTACGAGCACGGTGCTGAAAATTGTACGAAACATCCTGCAATGCTATCCGTACAAAATTGGCCATGTGCAGAGTTGCTTCCGTCTGACCTGCCAGCAAGGAAGACGTTTGCGTTAGAATTTCTTGGTTGCATGGAAGTGGATAATGAATGGCCGTGAAAAATTTTGTGGACAGATGAAGCCCATTTCCATCTGACAGGGTACGTCAATACCCAGAATTGTCGAATATGGGCAACAGAAAATCCACTGGCAACGTACCCCGTACCCCGGTACTGTTACCGCTACCGTCACTGGTCAGCGCTATGCGTCTCTTCAGCTCTGCAACAGCGTGGATGTGTGAATGAAATCATTTTTATGCAAGATGGCGCTCCTCCGCACATTGCACATTCCGTGAAGCAGCTGCTGAGGCACCATTTCGGAAATGCTCGAATTATCAGCCGTCATTTCCCTACAGCCTGGCCGTCCCGATCACCTGATCTTACTCCGTGTGACTTCTGGCTGTGGGGTTATCTCAAAGATGTTGTGTTCCGTGCTCCAATTGCAAATTTAGCGGAATTAAAGGCACGCATTTCGCAACACATTCTGAACATCACCCCGGAGACATTGCGATCCGTTGTGGAATATACTGTTTGTCACTTTCAACTTGTTGCACACAACGGTGGACACCATATTGAACATGTTTTGCGCCAGTCTCCCGACATTTCCGAACGTCTTTGATGAATGGTTCTTATGCGGTATGTCGCCGCAAAAATCTTGAAACCGATTTGTCCCTTTCGATGTGATATGTACAGTCATGCAAATAAAATTACTCAACAATTCTAATTTGTCAATGCGTTTTAATGTGTAACTTACACCTTAGCCGTTGTTTTACGAATCATTTCTCCTTTCTCGTCGCGATTCTGCCGCTTACAGCGCCATCTGTTGCTAAAATTTGAAACTAATTTTTTTCTTCTGCCATACGCTTTCCGCCTTCTTCAATAACATGCCGTTCAAATTTGATGTCATTCTCATCAGTGGTTATTTTTTTATAGCGTTTTGAAACTTAAACTTTAATTATAATCACCCTATATATATATATATATATATATATATATATATATATATATATATATATATATATATATATATATATATATATATATATATTCATGCATAGGGAGTTGTTAATTTATCCTTAATGTAAAGTCACTTCAGTACTATCGTTTTATTTCGGACATTGTTGCTTCTATATTTCTCTGGTTTATCATTTTCTGCTTAAATATGTAAATTTACAACCAACTACGAGTTTAACAATTTAAATACATACTTTGTAATTTAAACTTTTTTTTATGAGCTTCAAATTTCTTACACTAATTTTATCTGCATTATGATTCCTACGAAAATCTAGCATTCAAAATTTAATGCTTTCGCATCACTTCCCGGAATCGTGGCCAAAAAGCAGTTTCTCTACCATGAAATCAATGAAGTAAAATTCTTATTTCACTTCCTTGTGATGGAAATAACAAAGAAAATTTATGATTAAAACACTTCATGTTGTAACCATAACACTCAACGGGACGCACGCTAAGAAAATTGGTTTTCGTAAAACAGTTTCATGAAACGAGAAAATCTTGTTCGACGAAACAATTCCATTCAAAAACACAGTGATGAATTCACAGAGTTTCATGGCAGAGAGCCCATGGTTGAGAAATCCTCGTTTATTGAAAGTTGTGAGTATCGTTACAAGCAACTATAGATTCGTTTAGAGTGTGTTCTGTCGCTCCTAGGTAGATGAACCCAATATTTCCGTTTCCTGTTGTTATTTCGTAGCCACTAACAAAGCATGAATTACATCCTCGTCATCTGATGACATGGTAGAAACTTAAAATAGTTTACCAAGTTTTCGATTTCGTGTATAACTACTTTC
The DNA here is from genome assembly GCA_907164885.2 of Dolomedes plantarius. Taxonomy (NCBI): domain Eukaryota; kingdom Metazoa; phylum Arthropoda; class Arachnida; order Araneae; family Dolomedidae; genus Dolomedes; species Dolomedes plantarius. The sequence continues at coordinate 109,391,999 of OU015496.1, forward strand.
AAGAAACCAGTTTGTTCAGTGTTTTCCTCCTAAGTTCAGTTTTTTCCTCAAGTTTGCCATTTTTAGAACCTATATGATGCCACAAATTAAAATTCCACACTTGAACTAAGTTTTTGGTACTAAGGTGCTTTTGCTACCACTTTGACAGAGCCGCGTCACAGCTTTCCTTAAGTTCGCCAGAATATTCAATAAAGCAAGTAATGTTGCAAAGCCTTGGCGACGTGTAAAAGTAGAAACACGAGGAAGTTAATCAATAACGCCTTGGTACCTATTTAAAACCTCAGAATTTTTTTTTAATTAGCGCTATAGATGCTGTTGCGATTCTCCTTTTCAAGTTCGCCAAAGTTTCTAGTAAAATAAGCAGTATAGAAATGCCTTGACAACGTTTAACAGAGGAAAAAACAAAGCAAGTAACATAACAATGATTATCCTCGCAACCTATACTCTCTTTCAACTCCATCAATTACTAAGAAAGCCTTCAGGGACTCTTTCTTCCAGGAACTCTCACACAGAAATAGTATTAAATCCTGGTTCAGAGAGATTCTTGAAGTACCTGAATGGCCCAGAAAGAAATCTGTTGCAATGTTTCGTCTTATATCCAACCATGATTGCCTTCGGAAACACCTACATCGCATCAACGTTGTTCCTGACTCTCTTTGCCCTTTATGTAATCTTAAGGAAGATATGGACATGTCACATCTATGCATATGCCCTGCTCTTTCCCCTTATTTCTATTTTGGGGGCGTTACTAGGCGGCTCGGAACGCCCTATGTTCATAGATATACTGATGTCAATTCGTTTTGCTATGTATTGTATTTGATGTTCAGTTGTCTTATAACATGCCATTGGAATAAAAAATATCCATAAAAAACATATCAATGATTTACCATGATTTAAGATAAGAATATAAAATAACGAATTTAATCAATAAAACCTCGGATTGTATTTAAAATCTCGAAGCGTATGTGCTTCATTGTTTGTATATTTTATAGTTGTATTAGGGGTTTACCATCAATATAATAAGTGAAAGAAAATTATTGTTCATCAGAAACATGTTCGTGTACTTCATTTAGAGTTTGAAATGATGGTGACATAAAGCAATCCTTGATTCTTTTTATCAAGCTCTGAGGTTGTAAAACCATGCATATCTGACGGTTTAGTAGGCACAAACATTTTTTCCTCTCACAAAATTACATAAAATATTGTATAAACTGCCAACATCGTTTGGAAAACGTTGTTTCCGATCAAGATGACACCTTATTACGCACATAAAAGTGATGCACATTGTGAAACACTCATCAATCCAGGCATTTCAGATAATAGAAATTCAACTTTTATTGTTTTTAAGTATATCAGTACTTTAGTAATAATTAATCGGGTTGTAAAATTTGCCACTAAGCTCTCTTGGAAATGACGAAGAATATTCATATCGTTAATTCCATTTGTCAGAAACTAAATGAACCACTTAAAGATAAAAAAGACACCTTCATGTTCCAATTCTTCGAGATTATTCTAGTCAGACATTGAAATATCATGTATATTCGTAACAAAACACCATCCAAATATTAAAATATTCTCCAAATTTGAGTGTATCCCAATCTATCATCTAAAACATGAACAATCCACTGAAAGATTATCGTGTATCTGCTGCAATTTCCTTGCCAATTTTAAGCAGTAATCTTAGGGTAATTAAGAGAACGTAATCGGATCATCAGTCTGGAGGGCATTTTCAGAAATGCTGATAATTCACTGATAATTTTATCAGAACGCAGAAGTAAGCTGAGTTACAGGAAATTATGATCAATATGAGAGTCATCGCCTAATTAGACACGAAAACAGGGGAGAACCAATCGCGATATCTGCGTGGTAAGACATAATCTGCTTACGAAATGTTAAGTTTTTTTTTATATTGCTGAATTTTCGTCCAAACATAAGACTGGGTACTAACCCTATTGGATTCGCTTGCCTCAGTGTTAACTATGGAGAAAACGTGTCCAAGGATTGCCGACTTGGGTTGAAAGATTTTTTTTAAAATTGTACTCCGTGATAGAGAAATAAATTTTACACCTTGGGGCAATTTTTCTTTTTAAAAAAATGCAAATAATATTTAAAAATTTAAATTATTCGGGGAAAATATCTGGTATAGTGTGTTTCAAGCGCTCCTAAATTGCTTTGGTGGACGAAATTTATAAAATGAATCCTATTGCAAGGTGCAGAAAAGTTCAGGCTATCTGAAAATACCATTTCTGTTGGATTATCAACATTTATGTAGCTGTAAATAGTAGACAAATTTAAATAGTACACAAATATTATAGGTTAACATTGAGGAGCCCGAATCCAATAGGGTTAGTACAGAGTAGCCTTAACCACAACTAAAATCCCATTCTTTTACGCTATGTCGATGTGGAGGTATTTTACATCCACATAGAGGATTATTGATTATTGTAAGTTATTTCCTTTGATTCAAGCCGTGAATGGATAGTTTAGAAATGCGTCAAAATCTTATACCGAGAAACAATATTCAATTCCCTATTACGTACAACCTGACATTACAAAGTAACGTGAACTGTGACTGAGTACGTATAAACCTCATGGTTCTTTTGGTTTGGTTTGATGTTTTACTTTAAAATAGGGAGACGTATACTACTTTCAACGGAGCTTGTCTTAAAAACAACGGGGTAAGGTAATTTCCGGTGAAGGTAAACAAAAGTTGTTACTTACAGGTTAAGTTTTATAAGAATGCTGAACAGTGATATGTGTTCCGATTTTCGTTTCAGAAAAAATTGTTTGTAGCGCTGTAAAATCCCCTCCCCCCCAGAAAAAAAAAAAAATAATAATAATAATAATAAATAAAAATAAAAATAACTATCATCAACTCTATTAATTGTATTTTAAGAAACATAAAAATTTTTCGGGCAGGTTCAGTTCTTTTAGCAAATTTTTACATGCCTCTAAAAGTCATCTGTTCAAAGCAAATAGTGCTACTCCAGTATTGCTCCAGTAATATGCAGAAATAATGGCACATGTGCAATTTTTTTTTCACATCAGAAATTCTGTTTATGTAATTTAGTAGACTTCGGCATACTGGTGACGTAACAGTTACTTTTCACGGCCTACTACGCAGGAATAAACATTTAAACTTTGGTATTCAAATTTAAAATCAGAGCAAAATTCAGGGTGTCTCAAAAAACCTTGACACATTTTAAAAAATTGTAAAAAAATATATACAAGGTAGGAACTGGAAATTTACGGATGTGTTACCGCATATATTAGAGTTGTTTTCTATGTCAAAAAAGTTCAACAGAGGACGCTAGTTGTTCCGTGAAAGTGAAAGCTGTAAAATGGCTGAAATTGTAAATGGCTATTTTTCTGTCCCACAAATTTCTTATTTACATCCCAAAATCATTTGGCAACAAGAATTCGCCCCACCTCATTGGAGTACGAGACTTTTTAAATGAGGAATTTCCAAACAGGTGGATTGGTCGAGATGGTTTCATCCAATGGCCGCCTCGATCTCCAGTCATTACACCTCTTGACTTTTTTTCTTTTGGGATTTGTCGAATACAAAGTTTATTCAACAAAAGTGGACAGTCTTAAAGTGCTCAAAAAACGCATAATTGCTGCAATTTCATGTGTTACGGAATCCATTTTGGAACGCACATGGGCTGAAATGGATTACCGTCTGGATATTCTCCGTGCAACAAAAGGAGCACATATTGGAATTTATTGAATATACTACAAAAAAAAACTAATATATAAGGTAACGCGTATGTGAATTTCTAGTTCCTAACATGATTCCTTATTTTAATGTAAATTTTTAAAATGTGTCAAGGTTTTTTTAAACACCCTGTATAACAGTATCAACCACTTTTTGGTTTCCATTTAACAAATAAAAATCAAGTTGAGTTGTCTAACATTATCCAATCCACTCCTGCCGTGTTACCATGCGAGAGATGTCGTCTGCAACAATTCTATTCAAATTCTTTACGACCGTGTCTTGCAAATGGTGCCCTTTTCACCATTTGAACCCAAACTTCTGGAATCTCAAGCTGTTGTCAAATGTCGGGCGTTATTATTCATGAAAAATGCTACGGCATGAGGAAAAATCAAAGAATAATTGAGCATCATTAATTTGTTGTTACGGCGCTTAGAGAAATACGCATAACTATGAATAACGCATAAATGATAGTTAGGCTGGGACAGAGGAAAATCATTTTGAAATGAATAAACAAAAGAGCTATTGATCACCGATTAAGAGAGAGAGAATCAATTTTAGTTCAATTATTTTGCGCATTTATTCAATTTCTTGCCTGTATTCTATGAATTAGCGTCAAAGTCGGTATTAAAAACTCTTTAAACATATATTTATTAGTTAGAATGTATCTAAAAGTATGATTAATTTATGAATATTTAAAACATTATAAAGTTTTTCAATTTTCTCACCATTTAAAGCTGTTACCCGATTGCTGTTGAAGATGTCTCTTGAGATTTTTGGAGTGCACTGAAAAAAAAAATCGTTGTTCCACATTACTGCAGTCTTTGAGTGATCATTCTAATAAACTCCTGGTATGATTGTACATCGTTAATATCGTTAAGTGAATCTCTTTTTATTCAAATGCGGAGGCACCTGTCGTGGGTCAATTAACAATTAATTTCCTTCAGAAATGGAATTTGGATGGGTAATCGTTTTCATGCTTGCAATTCACATATAAAACGGGGCAAAATGAATAAAGAACTCGTAAAAGGATTGGTATAACACATAAAACTCCCCTCATTCCAAAAAGATAATCGTGTGACACAAAGTGTATAGACATCGTTTTTGCGACTAATGATCATCTACGAAGTCTTCATCTCCAATGCGGCAGACGGTTACTTGGACATTATCTTTGCCGTCATATGACTCCACGGATTTGCTGGCCACTTTTCTGGGAGCACCCTAAAGGTGGACCAGCATTACCCCCTATGGGCCAGTCCCGTAATTTTGAACCAAGTAACGAGACCGGAACAGTTGATCCCGCACCTCCTGGGATAAATTTGAGAACTTGGAGGATTTTGCAGCACGCCCTACTTTGCGTGCCCCGGACACCATTGGTGAACACGGTAGTGGATCTTTGTCAGCGTCCGGCCTCGAACCCGCAACCCTGAGATCACTGGCTCGATGCCTCTGCCAACCGGACCACCGTGCCCTCAGCTACGAAGTTCTTAGAAATAAAATCAGCAAAATCTCACACGGTGTGAAAAATGTGCGACAAGCATTAGAATGATCCCTAGTGGTATTAAGGCTGCTGTGTACTAAACCTATTGTATTCACTCTCCTCACTGTTAACCTTTGGAGAAAAACTGTCTACTATTTTCAGTTACATAAATGCTGATAATCCAATAAAAATGGCATTTTCAGATAGCCTGAACTCTTCTGTACCTTGCAATAGGATTCATTTTATAAATTTCGTCCCCCAAAGGAATTTATGAATATTGAAAACACACTATACCAGATTTTTTCCCCGAATAATTTAAATTTCAAAATATTACTTTCATTTAAAAAGAAATTTCAGGTAGTCTCTTCTAACGAAACTACAGCGGGTTATTAACGTAGGATTACTTATCGTTGATTACCTCTTTTGTATGTATATATGTGTGTATGTGTTATGTATATATGTATCTATATATATGTACATATGTATACGGGGTTCCCACCTATATCCGTTCCCCCCCCCCAACTTCTAAACGGTGACAGCTTACGCCATAAAGCTGTTGTCTAGGTATAGTAAAAAGGCTATGGGCTCCTCGATGAGACAACTTACAATGCCCTCTATCGGCAAATTTTGGAGTTAGCATTTTTATCTCAAAAACGGTACGAGATATGGGAAAAAAGTCAATTACAAAGTTGTTCAGCATCATCGATTTAGAAAGAAAAGACACCTTGCGCACATTAATACTTAAAACAGAATGTAGAAAATGAACATTTATTTGGTCATGATTTCGAAAATTGTCATGTCATAAAGAGTGGAAGAAAGAAACTGAGACACTTTCCTATCTTCAGGATCATTTATTTATGTTGCTGAAAATGCTCTTCATTAGCCACTATACGCATATGCACTCTGGACTGGATTCTCTGGTCTTTTCAAGCTTCGCTCGCGTTTCCCGACGCCATAGTTGAAAATCCCAAACAAACAAATGTTCATTTTTTACATTTTTTTTTTAGCATTAATGTGCGCAAGGTGTCTTTTCTTACTAAATCGATGATGCTGAACAACTGTGTAATTGACTTTTCCCGTATCTCGTACCGTTTTTTTTTATATAAAAACGCTAATTGGAAAATTTGCCGATAGAGGGCGTTGTTAGATGTCTCATCGAGTAGCGCATAGCATTTTTACTATACCTAGACACCAACTTTATGGCCTAAGCTTTCACCGTTTAGAAGTTAAGGGGAGTGTAACGGATATAGGTGGGAACCCTGTATAGGTATACAAATAAGTATGTCGAAATTTTGACGCATTTTGGTACTTTTCTGTTTAACTGTTTACTGCTTGCCCAAGCGATACAGACTGGGTTTGGCGCGCTGCCAAAATTATAACTCGCGACACGGGACATCTGAAATTTTGTTTTCCGGAGGAACATTATGGAGGAACGTAATCCTACGTTAAAAAGGAAAATGCCTCAATGTTTCTTTCTGTATTACGGAGTACAATTTCTTTGAAAATATCTTCCAATACAAGTTGGCAATCCTTGGACACATTTTCTCCATAGGTTAACATTGAGGTGAGCGAATCCAACAGTATTAGTAGACACCAGCCTTAATTGGAATTTCAAAGCAGTCGAAGTAAAATGATATGCGTTTATTATTCTGTTTGATTTGCTCAAATCTTCTAAACAAAAATTTTAAAGCAGCACGGGAATTTTTCTGATTACGATGTTTAAGACGCAAGCAGAAATCTTCCCTATGCGTGACACCCTTTCATTTTTTTTTCCAAAATTTTCGCGTTCTCTGCGCCACTATACTCTTTTTTTTTTTTATTGTATCATCAACAAACCCAGAAATGTATTCCTTTTCGGAATAAAATTTACAGGTAAGGAAGAAATTCCAGAATTGAATTTTTGCCATGTTTTGATTTTTCGGAGCATGAAATGTTCTAGCGTGAAAAAGGGGGAGAGCGTGAGTACTGACATAGGGTGAATTTAATATTTTGCAAAAGGATAATATTTACATCCGAAAAGGGAGTCTCGAGATCCGAAATTTTTAGATGCATGAAGATGAAATTTGTTTAAGCATTCAAAAATAATCGAGAAGAGATGGTAATGTTCTTAAAAATCCCTCGTCCCCCGCATGCAACCTTAAAAGAAACGTTTATAAAGTTCAAGAATAAATTCATGAATAACCTAGATTAAAATGCTTTATAAATAACTCATTTCTCGTTAAAACGTAATTTATAAAAATTAAAAGTTCTGAATACTAAGGTATACCTATTCCTTTAGGAGTTAAAATATGTTAACTTGATTAGCTTGAAAGTTCTAGTGTTAACGCCCATCTTGTAGAATTCTTTTGAGTAGGAATTTTGACTGGGATTTCTTGTGACCGCTTCCTCAGCGAGTTAAAATTTACTGTGTCTTTTAAAGTCTTTTAAAGAGAGTTAAACCATTTAAACGAACATCCTTACTCTATTAACGTTTAACTGTATTGTTGTTGTTGCTAATGCCCCTTGGTTAGAGGTTCCATTCACCAGCTCCTAATAGGCTATTGGGCTGAAAGGGGTGGCTCCTGTTTTGAATTAGCACCACAAGGATCGGAGTACGACTTGGTTAAATGACAGGTCCCATAATTTTGAACCGAGTCAAGTGACGAGACCGGAACACTTGACCTCGCACATCCAGAGGCAAATTTGTGAACTTGGAGGACATTGCAGCCACGACATTTCTTACGTGCCCTGGCCACCTTTAGTGAACACGGGGATGGATTTGCATCGACGAGCATCGAACCAGGGACGTTCAGATGACTGGCCCGCTGCTGTTGCCAATGGGCCTCAGCGCCCTACGTTTAACGGTTTAATACTTAAGCCGGCGCTTAAGCTGACATTGCAGATCTTCTAATAATCATATTAAGCTAGGCGGAATTTTCCTTTCAGTATTTTTTTCTTATCAGATATTAGCAAATGCTTATATATGAATGCTGTTTTTTTAAAGGAAAATACACGTTTAAATAAGGGGGATCGAGGTAGCCTAGTGGTAGCGCGTCGGCTTGCGTCGCCGAGGGTGTTCGGGTCGAATCCCGACAAGCGTCACTAAATACCTCCGTGTCAAGGCCGGATATGAAGAATATATAATATATTGCCCGGAAAGTCCCTGTGGGGAGATCAGAGATCAGGGAGGTCCTATGAGATCATAGAGGTTGAGAGAGAGTGCGGTTCTCCCACATACAACCCTGGGGGGGTGCTCGGTCAAAATTGAGGTGGCACCTGTCTAAATTGGACTCCAACCCTTGTGGTGCTATTATAAACTGGAACCTCAGCCCGCTAGCCTATATGGATCTGGTCTGGAATAAATTCAAGCCCAGGGAGCATTAGAAATAACAACAACAGCAAACAACGATGTTTAAATAAAGGACGCGTAAGTTTTAAAACTTTAAATTTTTCAGCTCTCAATTTTTTTTTTTTTTTGCAAAACATTAAATTATTTCTGTCTGCCGCTATAATATGGAAACTCCAGTTTACTATTGTAGCAGCATTATGTCGGTTTTAAAACCAATCTAGTTTACTTTCTCCCTGAACTCAACAGGTCTCGGTTATTATGTGACTGTTCAGGCGAATGGCCACGCATTTAAAATCACAATTTCTGTGAGAGGAAACGTGACTCCGGCTATATATTCTGTTAAAAATGTAACCAAACATGTAGATTTTATTATCGTTCCCATTCAAGAACGAAGAATCGTACATCGACATAATAATTAAAATTTTTCAAACACCCCATAAAAATGTCAACTAAAGAATTTTAAGTTTTATTACGCTTTGGGGAACAGTACCAGTTTACTTTAAAATTTTGTATATTTTCTACAAAACCTTTTGCTTTTGAAAATTACGATTAAATCGAACGTTAAAATAGACAGTCAACTAGCGGTATACCTAGCAAACATTAAATTACGTTTCTCCAACTTAATTTTCCCGGGTTTCAAAATGTCCAACAGCAAACAAGAATTCTTACTGTTTAAAATTGAAAACAGTCAAAATCTAAAAGTAAGATTAGACTACTGAAGAAATAGGTACAAAAAGCATTTGAACTTACTTATGACGAGCTTAAAGGGATCAATACTCTAGCTCATTAAATTCCAGGGCTCGAAAAACCGTATTTCCCAAAATACACTTGAAATGCTCACCATATATTTTTCATTTAGTTAAGGGAAAAAAAGTTGCTTAGTTTGCTTTGTATTTTTTATTGCTATTTTCGTCTGTTATTTTTATCGGTTAGAAAATGAAAAACAGCATTAAATCCTATTAAATCCGGGTGCACTATAAGAGAGTTCTGAAATAATTGGAGTCAGAAAATTTTTTATTGCTATATCGCTTATTTTCTTTTCATATCGATAGCATGTTTGATGCTGAACCATGCAATTTTTACATCCTCTTTAAACCAAAGTCATTGTTAAATCAGCTCTCAATCGAGTTCAATTGAGCAAAGTTTGTATTGAATGAAGACTTAAAAACCCTTTTCATTGGGATTTGTATATAAAGAAATAAACCCAATTTTCTGTTTTATTGCGAAGAAAGTTCTTCACAGGTTGGCTAGTAACGATGCCGTCAGCTGTGTTTAAACTTATCTGGACTTCAAATCTGTCAGTTTGGTCAATTGTACTTTTTTCTTGTCCTATGTAATTTTGCCTGACATGTGCTGTCCTGTTACGTACTTCTGTCGATGCTCGGTTGTTGTTTTTTCTTTATTTAACTCTATTCTTCTACATTTGTTTATGAGGCCAAAAGTAGCCAAATGGTAGCGTGTTGGTTTTCAGTACTGGGGGTTGTGTCACGTATGTATCACGACCCGCGAAGAGCCCTCACACAGTTGCAAGATTAAAAACACCTCCATGCGTTCCCACTGCATTCTAAATTTCTGTGAGGAGGATTTAAAAAACTATCAAGTGCGCTTTCCCGCCGAATTCTAACATTCCTAGTTTCTGCGGGCTAATCCAACAAGTTTCATCTTTACTGACAGATCTGGGAGATTCGGAGGGTTAAAAATCATCAGCCTCTATTCTCCTCTTAATTCTGTCTCTTCAGGGTCGTTATTCTACCCTGAATCGGCTGACGTTATAGAAGCCATGCGTTGCCATAACGTGCCAGACAGGATCCAGGACTGTCATCGTGAACTAAATCCCTCGATTCCTCCTCTGGGAATGCCGCAATTTTTTAAGAAAATGGCCGCCATCGGCGAAGAATTCAAGTAAGTTATGTATGCGAGACTGTTATTTTCGAGAGAGCTCCTTGTAACATCTGAGCTAGAGCGGCCGCATAAATTTCTGCTCCCCTAAAGACTGAGTTTGCCGCTGTTAAAATCTTTTATACCAGTCTGGTGATGCTGTAACCTTCTCGAACCAACCTCTTACTTATAAACAGGAAATGCAACGTAAATAAAGCACATATAGAAGTAGGTTGCAATTTTGCATACGGCCGTTTCGAAGCTACAAAGAAGCTTCTTCATCAGTGCAAAGAACTTAGTGGCAGCTCAAAAAAGCCAAAAGATAAGCGACTAGACACGTGCGCATGCACTTAAGTCGCTTAATAGCATTTCAAGGCGATACTAATGGTTTTGGAATAGCCACTCTGTCATAAATGGTCGCAGTATGCAGCTCCCGTTCAATAGTTTTGGTGGATACGGAGTTCTGGAGATGTGTGTTCATCTCGGAGGTTATCTGCGACAGTGTCGTCTTACCTTTTCAGGCTACTATCCTCTTCAACACTCGTCTATCCCGGTCGTTGAACTTCGACTTTGGTCCATTGTTCTACTTCGCAGAGGACACCTTTCCCAGGTTTGTGTAGGCTGTCATAACTCTTGACACAGTGGCCCTTGAAACACCCACAAGGTTGGCTGTTCTCAACACGGACGCTCCAGCTAGGCGAGCTCCAATAATCATGCCCCTTCGCACGACGGGCACGCCGGCTATAATGGCGCTTTGCTGGGAACAGAATTTTCGCATACAACTGTCACACCGCCAAATGCTCAACTGATACCTTCCCTTTCGACGCCACTAGATGGTAGACTTTTGCGACACGTGGCGGGGTTGTATGGGATGGTCGAATTACGATATATTTCGAAATGGGTGTTCCTGTTACTTTGTCCGGAACCTGTACTTACCGTTAAGACCAATCATTTCTAAGGCTCTTAAATCTCGAACAGGCGCATTAACCATTTTTTTGCACTCTGTCTCTCGAAGGACTAATGTGATTAGTTGTCATAAAATCGACTAAAGTGGATGAATATTCAAAATCTAAATGTTCCATTCATTGTAGGACTCTTCGGGCACTGGGGTTTTAGCACTTATTTTAGGCTGCTGTCCATGATTCGGCTTTTAACCAGACACCACAAAATGAGACGAAAAGGAATGAAACTTTTATGGAAAAGAATGTTCAACGCCACTAGATTTTTAACGATTACTTTAAGCGTTGTCCAAGATTCTGTTTAGAACTAGACACTACAAAATTGAAGCCATAAGGTGCGAAACTTAGAGGGGAAAATCTCATTGTGAGGAGGACATGTATATCACATTTAACAGAGCTTGAATCTTTAACAGAACTATTACAGTCGAGTAATGAATGCGTATGTAAGAACTAGTAGGTCCTTAACACCAGGGGGTACTAGTTCCTCGAGAATGTTCCTTTTGCATCCCGCTCAAATTGCCAGTAGTGCTTTAACCTAATTATCGGACACCTTTCAATGGTGTTCCTAAGTAATGGTAAAATGTCATCATGTTTTACGTTTATGTGTTTTTGTACCATGTGTACGTACAGTGTGTAAAATAAACTTTCTCATTAACCCCCAACCATTAAATCCTTACTGAATCTCAAATGCGCGCATTTTAATATGCAATTTGAAATACGTAGTTTATGTTGAACTTTACTTTAATGAAATCAATAATTTTTTTAAATTGTAAAAACATGTAATAGAAATCATCATGTTTAATGATTAACACTTTATAACCACTCTGGGTATTTAAATGAAAAGAGTTTTCAAGTTTTATCATTTTTCGCTCCCACTTCTGCTCCCTTGCGTGCAACCAAAGCTGACGAACTTGGTCTTTCGAACCTCATCCCCGAGTCACTAGCTCCAAGTATTAATTCCGCAGTTTAAAATGTAGTCTTCGATTAATGTCTCTGAACTAAGTCCAAATTGAGAATCTGATTCCGAAATGCTCTCGTGGGTTGGCGCAAAGCGGGTAGAATACCCTGGGGTGAGATAACGAAAAAATCAATTCAGTTTATTCCACTTTCTGGAATAGAACAGCCGAAGGTGACTTGCTCGTGAAATATACTCCAGAAACGGTTCGAATTCTCCCAGGTTTAAATTCAATTCAGGTGATTGTTCAAGGGAGTCCCTAGAGGGCATTGTTATTATACGGATTATTCTGGAACACTCAGGATTTGGACTGAATAAATACATTAAAATCTCCTTTTCGTATATTTTAAGAGTTAGTAAATAGGTCCTCTCTTTTTAGTGAAAATTGTATGAGTGTATGCTTTAACATTCCATGAAATATTAACTTTGTTATATTACAAATTCTGATTCTTGTAAATGTTTTTTTTTCAGTTATATCGTATAGTTCCGGAGAGAAATTTGACTTTTACTTCTATTGCTCGCATAGAAGCACTTTTCAAGTAGTAGTACAATTAATAGTACTTCAGGTAACATCATACATCATATTTCTTTCATAATCTTTAATAATATCGTTGATTTCATAAAAAAATAATGCTCCAGATTAAATACCCTTCCGCTAGACAGGAAAAATTGAAATGTTATTTCGAAACTTCAGACCTTCTTAAATGCACTAAAGACCTAGAAAAGCAGTTTTGATCTTTTTTTGTATCTTATATCCTTGTAATTTCATTAAGATATACATAGAAATGTAGAGCCTCTAGTGCTTTCATTGGAATTCTTATTACATGCACACACAGATATATGTGTCTTTATATATACAGTATATATATATATATACATATATATTATACATATATATATATATGACACGGTGCATACACTGCGTAACCTTTTATCTACTAATTAACACTTAATGGCAGCCATTAAACAAAGGCCTGTAGCAAAGGAAGACTATTTAAATAACAATTAAAGACATTCTTTATTAACACTAGTTAAAAGTCAATTCAATCCCATCATCTCTCAATCTCCACGACACGCGACGTCATCCAACGGCGGACGATTCTAATCTATCGTTTGTTCTTTAGAAGCGTTACAATTACGCGGGCTATGCATCGTGTGACATGCGTTAGTCAGACTTCTATGACCCAGTGAAAATCCGAATCACGCGCTCTTTCTACATGTACTTTTTGCTGACGTTCTATCCTGCGCTAATCTCAAGGTTTCTCTTAACCCGAGAAGGTAGACAGCGTACCGCCATCTGTTGGCATTTTCGTTAATAACTAGTGTATTTCCTAATAGTAAATTACCGTTTAACGCTAATGTGCCTAATTTTAACCCTAATTAATCTCGTTAATTATAGTTTACTTTCCTAGCATTATATATATATATATATATATATATATATATATATATATATATAACTTTTTTATATTTTAGTTAATATTCATTGTGTATCTGGTGATTAATCTCCTTTATGCGCTTCTTATACGTGTGTTCATACATTTGAAATATTTGATCAATTTCCCACGCACAGACTCATACACATGCACGCAAACACACGCGTACGCATTCAGGTATTTTGTGTGTAAGTGTGAATGAGCGCATGCGTGTGTCTATATTGCCAACAATTTTTAAAATTTTAAGGCTGAAAATTCCAATATTATTCCTCGTTATGAAAAACATTAATATTTTTTTAAGTTTTTTATTATTATTATCTATTTACCTATTGTTAATTTCACGCTGTGAATAGTGTGTATTTATACTTACTTATAAATAAAAATAAACTTTATGTATAATCTTTGTTATTTTAAATTTTCCTCAGCATGGAGTTTGTTTTTTTTTAAATTAGATGCTCGTAAAATATTACAGACACTGGGTATGCTTGTAAACACATAACAATTGTTAAGTTAATAGACAATTGTTTTACCACTCTCCCACATTTTAAATATGAGTTTTTCATTGCTCGTCGTCCAGGCTTACTTCTAAGGAGTTGTAAACAGACCAATTAGTCATTTTTTTTCAGTTTTACATTGTTATATCGTTGAAAAATCTCCAAATTCCAGCATTCGTACTGAATATAATTATTCATAGAATTATCTGTAACAATTTTCCTTTTCATCTGTATCTTGTGACATAACGGACCTTATTTCAATGGCTTCATCTAATGTTTATTTTAAAAAATTAACCTTTTTAATGCTAACTCATGGCACAACAGTCCGAATTTTCAATACTATAATTCTTATATAAACCTCAATTTCATTAGCAAGCGATATCTGTTTGACTGAACTATCTGTTGAACTTTCAAGTCATCTATTTCATGGGGTTTTTTAGATTTTTTTAGGTGTATCTTTGTCATCGTTAAAATTCTAACGTGGCTTCACAATTAAGTTTATCAAAATCATATGCTTTGGGTCCAGGACTCAAAGTTCTTCAAATTTTAGAAAACAATTATCACATTAAAATATTTTCTGTTCTTTTCCGCTTAAAATGACGTTTAAATCATGTTTCTACCTTAATTAGAACAGGAGATATAAATTTTTGTTTTGCATCATTCGAATCAATTTTGCATCATTCGAATCAATTTGCATCATTCGAATCATTCGAGTCAATCTTTGTTTAAACCTTTAAATGCGTTTTTCTGTATGATGGGGTTTTTCACTATTTCTCGTTTTTAAATTGTTATAAGTCAAGACCTGTGAAAGATAAATGGATCAATCATGGAACATGTCTTTTTCAATTGTATTACTTTAATTTTGATTCAGTAAATTTGAAAAATATATCTACTTTTAAAACTATGATTTTTTTAAAATAAATTACATCTTCCTTTTTTGAAATTTTTAATCTAAAAATTTAAATTTTTTTATTTTATATTTTAAAAAATGCTGCATAAAAATTAAAACTTATATATTTCTGTTTAATTATATGAAAAAATTTTTAAATTCGACAAATAATATTTCGAGTTATAACGATTTTAAATTACCCCACTTTTTTTTATTTTAAATTTTAAAATCTTTTAAAATAGAAGAAATTTTATGATGTGATTTTGTTTACAAATTATATGGTTGACCATCATAAAAAAATTCAAAATTTTAACTCAATAAATAAAAAAAAAATTTATGTGTCCCAGACCCCCTTTAAAAAATTATCACTTCGCGGAAAATTACATTACTGCAATTTTTCATTATGAAAATGACACGCATGTGTAATAAAGCACTCTCAAAGGTACGAAGATGATAAAAGAATTTTTATTTTATTGAGTCAACATTGTATAGTCTTCAGAATCGTTATGATCAGTTACAAAAGGTAAAAAACATAATTTTATTGCAAAAAATATAATTTTTCAGACACTCTCTCAAACCTACATACTTCTCGTTTGAAGATGTCATTGCACCACTTTCTGACTCAAATTTAATTAACCACTTAATCATCTGAAGAAACGGGTAAAAAGGGGGACTTCAAACTGTACAGCTTCTAAAAAATTGTAAAATCCAAAAGAAATTCTACATATACTCGCCGATCGATTTTCAACAGCAACATCAACAGGCTGAAACTACCCGTCTAGACAAAAAAAAAGTCGAGTGTGTATGCACTCAGACTGTTATTATTAACCTGTTTATATCGAAGTATATTCTTAGAGCTATACTCCATTAACAAAAAGAGGTGGTAATAAAATAAAAATCATTAACGACAAATAAGCAATGAAGGAAAAACAACAGCTTGGCAAGTTAAGAATGTAACCAAAGGAGAAAATTTCCAGCAAGGTTTAGTTTATTGTCATTTTGTTAATTTTCATGCGATAAATGATCGCGAAACTGCTACTTAGAGAATGTGTTTAGCAACTAGACAGTGATCTATTTATTTGAAATAAAATTACTACATAGAAATACACTTTAAAAAAATATCTAAAATTCCCTGTAGTCCAGCTTTTCAATATTGCAACACCCTCTAACGGTACAGTGGTTTGGGACGAAACAGATGGTACGGTCCGGTCGCATTGATCACTTTTTTGATGAGATTTTTGGTAGAAATAAGTACACAATAAGCATTTTTGTTGTATAATAACATTTATTAATAACTATTTTACATGAAATAAAAACCTTTTTGTATAAAAAAAATGACCAAGGAATTGTAATTTTGCTAAACAAAGAAAATGTCTCTGGCATTTACATAGAATGTTGTACAGGTCTAATACGTAATTTAGTCTTGTACCTAGTTTTCGAAGTTATTGAAACCAAATTTCCGAGCACAAATAAGTAAAAAATAATATATACTGACATTTTTGGCTTTTAAACTCGATATAAAAAATTTAAAAATCTAAAAAACAAATGACTAGTGATCATGAATAACGTTCTTCACCAAAAATAATATAAACAAATCAAACTAACAAAAAATTAAAAAGCGAGCATAGACTGCCAAACAAGTTAACTTAAAACCTAACCTAGCAATGAAAACATAAAACTTTTCAATAAAAGATTGCGCTGTTGCTTCATATCCTCGTATTGAAAATGGACAAATATAACAAAAAATAAATAATCCAACAGAGCAAGAGAATTATAAGAAGTATGCAGACAAAAAACAAACAGAAATCAAGAACTTAGAGCACCACGCACCAGAGGCAAGATTCTGCATGGGGTTCCTTGTCAACTCGATCTCTTGTAATGAGAGGGGAGAGTACGGGAGGATAAAAGCACGCCCATGGGTCAGATCTGACCCCCACTGTACCGTTTGAGGTTTAATTACCAGTTAAGACTGCTGTGTACTAACTCTATTTGATTCGCTCACCTCGGTGTTAAACTATGGGGAAAATTTGTCCAAGGACTGCATACTTGGATTGAAAGATTTTTTTAATTGTACTCTGTAATAGAAAAATAAATTTTACACCTTGGGGTATTTTTCGTTTTTTAAAAAAGAATGCAAATAACACACTGGTGAAATAAATTAAGAGAATTTGCATATTTTATCGAATTTCATGAAAAGAACTGAACTGAATGTAAAACCACTGCTTCTAGACAAAAATGCAAATCTTGTACGTCAAATACGTAAGCGTACACGTGTGTAGGCGGAGCCAGTAGAGAAACAGGCTTTATAAGCGCGCGTAAGTTAAGACGCATTTCGTTCGCTAGCACACCTCGGCGAATTTCTTGGTGTTATTTTGCAGCAATCGGTTAATTTCAAATTGTAACAGTAAAAATGAATAACCGCCAAAGTTTATATGATGGAACGAGGTGGAGAATTGTGGGGAGGCTAGAAGCAGGCCAATCTCAAGTTCAAATTTGTAGAGAGTTCAATATCACGCCCAGCGTCGTGTGTAATATATCGAAACAGTTCCAGGATACCGGATCCATCGAGAGAAAGCCTGGGGAAGGTCGTCCAAGAGCCACGACGGCCAGAGAAGATTGCCATTTTTCGATTATAGCGAGGCGTAACAGGAGTGCTACAGCTTCTCAGCTCCCTCGTGACTTGTATGCAGTCACAGGAACTCTTGTATCAAGGGTAACTGTTTCCAAAAGACTTCATGAGAGAGGGTTGTTTGCAAGAAGACCTGCTGTTTGCGTCCCGCTCACTTCTACGAACAGGAGAATGCGATTATCATGGTGCAGATAGCATAGAGAGTGGAGTATGGATCAATGGGCGACCGTTCTCTTCACTGATGAGTCCCGGTTCAGCCTAAACACCGATTCTCGCCGTACGTTCAGATGGAGAGAACTAGGGACCCGCTACCTATCCTCCAATGTCCGCGAAATCGACCATTATGGCGGAGGAGGTTTAATGGTCTGGGCAGGCATCATGTTGGATGTCCAAACACATCTCCATGTCTTTGAAAGAGGCACTGTGACTGGTGTGAGGTATAGGGATGCCCTATGTCTTGTTGCCCTATGTTCGCCTTTTCAGGGGTGCAGTTGGCCCTGAGTTCATTTTAATGGACGATAACGCGAGGCCACATAGAGCTCTTCTGGTCGACGAATTTCTAGAGAGTGAGGATATTCTCCGGATGGATTGGCCAGCCAGATCTCCAGACCTTAACCCTCTAGAGCATGTCTGGGACGCTGTGGGGGTGGCAATTGCAATTCGCAACCCCCCTCCGAGAACCATCCAGGGAATGAAAACACCGTTGCTGAACGAGTGGGACCAATTGCCACAGGAAATGATAAACTGCCTTATTTCAAGTATGAAATCACGCTGCGAGACCTGTATATCTGTAAGAGGGGACCATACCCCCTATTAATCCATCAATTAACCCATTTTTTTGTTTATTCTGCAACCGCTGTTTCATACCTTCCGACTCCAACGAGTGTTACGCACGATCATGCGTGTGTATTACAATTATTGAATGGTTATTTGTTTTGTATTGTATCAATGTATGTACATATCAAATTTCATTGAAATCGGTACAGTAGTTCTAGAGATAATCGACCAAATCGGCAAATTATCTTAATTTCTTACACCAGTGTATTTTAAAATTTAAGTCATTCGGGGAAAAAATCTGGTATTGTGTGTTTTAAATGCTCCTAAGTTCCTTTGGTGGACAAATTTATAGTATGAATCCTGTCACAAGGTGCAGAAAAGTTCAGCCTACCTGAAAATACCATTTTTATTGGATTATCCGGAATTTATGTAGCTGTAAATATTAGACACATTTTCTCCATAGGTTAACACTGAGGTAAGCAAATCCAATACGGTTAGTACACAGCAATCTTAACTTGGAAAGGTGAATGATCCAAAAAGGACCCTGTAAAACGATACAAAAATGAGCAATTCATATATAATTTAACTGAACTATGCATAGCAATAAAAGCTATGTTTAATTTAAAAAAATTATTGTAAAATTTACTTAGATTATTTTAATGTTTCTTCCAGGGCAAGTTCTTTATTTTCCTTAATCTATATACATATAAAACAGTTCCGTAACTGACTGACTGACTCACTGACATACAACACACAGACCAAACCGCTGGACATAAAGGACTGAAATTTTGCATGGCGATTCTTCCTATGTTGTGTAGGGGTGCACTAAGAAAGATTTTTGAAAATTCTTCTTAGATTTTTTAAATTAAGTTTTCAAGCTTTTTAGTAACTTTTTTTAAGTTTGCATTTAAAATAATAATCTGAGGGTTATAAAATTTATATCACGAGAAAGGTCATAAAACTTCCTTTAAAATGAAATCTTTTTCGAATCTTTTCGAATTCGACTTTTCGAATCTCCATTTTCTGATTTTTGGTGAATTTTTAAAGATTAATTTTTAGAATTTAATTTATTAAATGCTTATCACGTGGTTTCTTTTCTTTTTGTGATACTTTTAACTAATTTTGCGTCACGTGCATAACAACGAAATAGACAAAAAAAAATTTCTTGCTAATGCGGCAGACGATCGGACACTATCCAAAAAAATATTAAAATACAGTAAAAGAACTGTTTCTCAAACTGTACTATATTAACTGTACTATATTCTTTAGTATGTTCTATTAGATTTAATTTGAATATTTTCTTCTACATTATTTTGTCTATAAAAATATCCGTTACGATTTTTTTATAAATATATTTTTTCGTTTTTTTACATCAATTGCATACATTGATCGTTTTCTTTATTAAAAATAAATAAAAAAATAAATATATATATATATATATATATATTTGTCATCAATTGCATACATTGACCGTTGTATTTAATTTGAATGTACTAGAGAAGCACGGGTATTCAGCTAGTCTGTTATATATTGTCAGATCGACTTTCCTTCGGACAGTTCGTACCTTTTTTTCCAAACATCGTTCGTTTTGATGAATAAACCGGAACGACTATATCCCAGTTTTATAAAATGGCCAAATGGCTAGGTACAAATTTCCAGGTTAAGTTTCGTAAATTATGGCCATAAAATGACAAAGTTGGCATCACTGGTGAACGCGCTAAATTTATTATTTTTTGCATGTTCAAAAATTTATCACGAACTCGATGCTTAATTATAACAAATTACTCTTCCCCCACTCTTAAGACGCACAGAAATCCAGTAAAAGTGTTTGTTTTAAATCTTTACAATGGCCTATTAACTTTATCTATCAGTTTGAGGCGGTAAATCTCTCCCCGAAGCATCCTCCCAATTACGCGCAACTTTGTGTTCCTCCGGGCATCTCCAGAGACATCTTAATAAATAGTCGGCGCCAATTTGTAGCCAAATAAAACTGCGTCGGAGAGAAAAGAAAAGGACGCAGATGGGTCCCCCGTGGGGTCCAGAAAAGTCTGATTTCAATCCTGCGGCCATAAAATTAAACTAATTAGTAGTTGTAGTTTTTGGCACGCGAAGGGGGGGGGGGGGGGTCGGTTTTAAACCCCAGAATATGAAGAAGTAGTTTTAAAAGTTTTGATCGATACATTTTATTTTATTTCTTTCGATACCGTTACATTAACTCGCTGAGTGTAAATGCAAATTATTCGTGTGAGCTCAGAACGGGAGAGACAATAAAGATTGAACTCAATATATTTAAGTTAGTGTTGTATCTCTATATTATTATCGTATTATCTATGTATTGCGAGCTCTCGAACTCAATAAGTTGCTTTTGGCAACAAGTTTTAATTATTGCTTGAAAAACGATATATTATTTTTGAGTTAAGGTGTTCATTTTTATGTGTGATATGTGACTTGAGAGTTTATGGCTCCAAGATTTTTGATGTATTTAAATGATCAAGGCAGCGATTCTCCCACAGATGATGCTGAGCGTGGAGTTGTTCTTTTGTCTGCAAATAGAACGCCAGTAGCACTTTGGTTTGTGTCATGGCAAGAGATATGAGAAAAGGTTGAAAGCCAACTGTCATCTCTTGGACAATAAATACTCCATATATCAAACATTACTGAGAGACTTTAAACGAACCTGAGGGCACTATTTTGACGGGTAGTCAAGAAATTATTAGTGCCAGAATCCTACAGTTAGACTTTCTTATTGTGATAATTTATTAGACTTTTTTTGTTCGTGTTGTAGATAATTTATCCTTACGTTTCTTTGAGATTCTATAACTGACACATTAAAATCGATCAGTATTATAAAAATGTTACTCTTGCACATGCCCTAAACATGTGCGCACAGATGCTATCATGGCAGCTGTTTATTGGAAATATACAAAATTACATAAAAAAGGATGCTTAATTATTTATCTTTCTATTTCGAGAAAAGAGACTTTGAAATATAAAGAACCATTAAGCAGTATACCACCCTAAAGAAGTCTTATTCTCCACCAACCTTTGTGTACTTCCTGATGAGAAATGCGCCACATGCAGCAGGACCTCAACGAGCTTAATAAGAGCCACGGCATTGACGCATCATAGGCCCCTTTAAAAGCTGTTGAAATTCCCATCAATAATCCAAATGATGAGTGTTTATCTTTATTAAGTGTGATGATACCTATAAATCATCTTTTCAAGTACAAAATTTAGAAATCCTGAGCTACGAAGCATAATTTTTTTATGAGTGTTTATTATTATAAGGGGACAATGGACTTTCAAAATTGTGTAATCTGTCCAAAAATTCAATTTTTTTATTTTATTGAATTGTGAAACTACGGACGAGTAGGAATGGGTTGCAAAAAGAATTTTTAATTTCTGTGATTACTTTCCTAGTTGTAGGCATTTGTATTTAATTTAGATATTATGTGGTTACTAATAGCAATAACTTTAAATGTGTTTTTCTCAAAATAAAAATTTTCATGTCATACGAATATTCAAACTGCTCCAGGTGCATTTCTAATTATCGTATTGCTTTGAAATGTAAGTTTTATATACTTAACTGTATATTAAATAAATCTTATTGAAAAAAATGATGCTTCGCAGCTCAGAAATTCTAAATTCTGTACTTGAAAAGATGATTTATATGCATTTTGCGTAATAAAAAGGGAGTTTTCACTATTATTATTTTTTCGGTACTTATGTATTAACGCCACCGCAGCTACAGATTTGGCGGTTTTTAAGTGCCTCCAATCTACACCTAAAATTTTTGCGACAAATCATAAAATAAAACACTTTATTTAAAATCAAAACACATATATATATATATATATATATATATATATATATATATATATATATGGAACAGATGTATTACACGCACCTCCCTTGGCGACAATTTGGCGACAAAAAATTTTTGACGCCAAATACTCGTCAAAAAAATTTTGTCGCCAACTTGTCGCCAAAACAGGCCTACGCGGACATTTTACACTTAAAATAACAAATATACACAAAATATCAATAACAACTCAAATATAAAAATAAATTCAAAACAAACTTACCAATGGCAATAATAAACTTTCAAAAACATGTCACAAAACCACAACAGCTACTTTAAAACATACACGAATATATCTAAAAACGGCTGTATTAAAATTCAAAACCTAAACAGAAATGCTCAACCGCTACTTTAAAACATACGCAAAAATATCTGAAAACGGCTGTATTAAACTTCAAAACCTCAACAGAAATGCTCAACCACTTATTTAAAACATACGCAAATATATCTAAAAACGGCTGTATTAAAATTCAAAACCTAAAGAGAAATGCTCAACCGCTACTTTAAAACATACACAAAAGTATCTAAAAACGGCTGTATTAAAAATATATATCTAAAAGCGGCTGCATAAATACAAAAGCTAAAACCTTAAAATTAATGAGAAATTTGTTAGGTGGGTTAAATATATATTTCTTCATTAAACATATATTACAGCACAAATTTAAACGATCTATTTCCATTATATCGCCTCTATTTTAGACACTAAAATCCCCTGATATTTCTAAATTACACTAAATACTGAACAGATAATAAATAAATGAACAAAAATATATTGAAATATACAACCAGATTATTGTATCCAAGCTGCATCCTAGCTGAAACTTAAAATCTGAATTAAAACAAACGAAAAATTCAAAAACCGTTGCCACAACATAATATAACTACACTAAAGAAAGTTAAAAAAACCCATTCAATGATGCAAAACACAAGACACACCCGAATCTGGCAACAACAAAATCCTAAATTCAACAAAAACACAAATTGGCAACACCAAAGTAAAATCTACATCTAATACTATCCAAAATACGTCATTAATATTTCGCAACAACATGGCCGCCATACTATATCACGTAAACACATACAACTAGCCGTTCAAACTGGGTTGCCACAAAATAACAAAATTTCGCCAAAATCGCATGGCTGCCACACCAAACACAAAATCGTTAAACTTCACGAAATCGCCAAAACTTAAAAAAATCGCCAAATTTCAAAAAACGCCAACTTGGCAATGAGGTGCGTCTAACACATCTGTACCATATATATATATATATATATATATATATATATATATATATATATATTGGCGCATTAGCGCAACTTAAGCTGCGGTGGCGTTAATACGTAAGTACCTTTTTTCTCTTTATATTTGTAATTAATGCTTAAAATAAGCAATAAGTTTCAGTGTTAGCTCTATAAGGTATCCTGTAAATAAAAATTACCATATTATATGCAAAAGAAATGCGCATGGAACATTTTTAATTAGGCCAATTTTTGGTATAATTCATAATTCATAAATTATTAATATTTCATCTTTAAATTTAACCACTTTTACATATCTATGGTACTATTCACATATTCAAATTTCAAGCAAATCCATTCAAAACAAAAAAAGTTAGGTTTGAAGGTCCACTGTCCCCTAAAGGCTTGGTCGTTAACGCGTTATAACCTCATAGGGAGCAATGATGGCTAACCTAAATGATGCTCCTACGATAAAGTAGCCAGCAAGACTTCGTGGTGAATAGCAAAAGGCGAATGTCTCACGACAAGTGCCTCCGCTTTAGAGGATAAAATAGTAATTGAAAGTAATGTTCAAAATGTGTACAGATAAGAAAAAAAATAAATTTAGTTTCTCGGACACCCCTCAAGGCACTAAAGTCCCTACCTTCTGATGTCACTGAAAGATGGAATTTATAAAAATACACTGAGAATGAACAAATTTAGAAAAAAAAGTGAATTAAACTCGTTTCTAGATCACTTAGGCGAAGGTTTATTGCAAGTGGTGTTTTGTCAGAGCTTTATGAATATTTGAGAAACAAAAAATTCGTCTCAAATTTTATAGGAAATCCAGTTTCCAATGAACTTTCTCCTTCATTTGTTATTTTCGAGCTTATGTCTTGGTTTAATGCTTCAAACATTCACAGAAAACGGCAAAAAACTTCTTTACCTCGCTTAATAGTTCGAAAGGCCTATTCAATCCCGGTAACCTTGATAAATAAATTCTATAGGAGAATTCACTCGAATATTCTGTAATAACTTGGCCTAGGACGAAGCAATCTTAACGAAACTACGTAAAATGTGATTTTCAGTAGATGGCACATCACA
Organism: Dolomedes plantarius; assembly: GCA_907164885.2. Taxonomy (NCBI): domain Eukaryota; kingdom Metazoa; phylum Arthropoda; class Arachnida; order Araneae; family Dolomedidae; genus Dolomedes; species Dolomedes plantarius. The sequence goes on from OU015496.1 coordinate 109,416,723, forward strand.
TCATATGGTTCCCGCAAAATACCCTTATATTGGCCCGCTGAAAATTCCCTCACCACTCACTTAACTTTGCATCATGACAAAAAAAAAGCTGGTGTGTGACGCGCGATGTCTCGGTTGTACATCATAAACCCCATTTTCTTTGCCACCACCGTAAACACCTGTAAGTATATGGAAATTATTGAACAGTTTGTGAATCACCTGGACGATCGTGAGTTAACGGAAGGTTACTTCCAGTAAGATATAACACACATCGGCGAGGAGCACTACGGAAATTCAAACTTTCTTCAGCAACAGAATAATTTCAAATGGGCTTTGGCCACCGCGGTTGCCGGATCTGACACCACCAGACTTCTTTCTTTGAGAAAAGTTTATCTGAACAAGATTCGCTCTGTGGAAGATTTCAAGAAAGACATCCAATGTTAAATTAATTCTATCCCCCCCTGAAATCCTTAACAATACGTTCAGAAACATGGGGCGCAGAGTCGAAATGTGTCTGGCAAAGAACACTTCCAAAATCGCATGTAATGCAATCTATTACACATACATCAGTCGCCCAGTGGCTAAGTGGTTAAAGCATCAGCCTGCCACGCCGGGTCGCGGATTTGATTCCCGCGTAAGACTTGGTTGAATTCTGGGGAACTCGTCAGTCTTCAGCCGTCTAGAAAGGGGAGCTGCAATCCATCGTCCATCACCGGGGTCATCGTTTGTTAATAAAATATTCTTCTGTGATTGTGTGATTTATGTTTCTATTTCCTTATATCTCGAACTGGGGTGTGACAGTCCTTAGCCCCCCCCCCACACACACACACACATAAGTATGTGGCGTATTTTTAGGGTTCAGATTGCTTCATCCTAGTGACAGTTATTGCAGAATATTCGGGGCCTTTTTCGGAGAAATCACATTATTTGATAAACGGGCATTTTTCAGTACAACAAAAACTTGCTTCATAATAAACAATTCATAATGGATTAGAAATTTCTTTCTTTAAACATTCTATTATCAAGGAGCATTATTAAATCTCTGTATTTAAATTCATTTTTAAAATACCTCATTTCTCGTTACTATCTTTTAATTAATTACTCTTGATTTGTTTTTCAACAAAATTAAGTGTTCATTATAATTTACCTGATTGCCAAATGACAGTTGAAGAGTTTGCTCTTATGTTTTCTACGATTCTCAAAACAGACTAAACTATGGAAATCCTTGATCGAAATCTTAATCGATACCTTAGATGTTTCAGTGCTTCCTATGATACACATGAAACTTGTTGTTGCTGTTGTTTCTAATACCCCCTGGCTGGAAGTATTCCAAACCAGGTCCATATAGGCTACGGGGTGAGGTCGTGCGGCTTCGGTTTATAATGGCACCAGAACGGTCGAATTCCGAATTAGCCAGGTGCCACCTCAATTTTGATCGAGCAACCCCAGGGGCGACATCTAGAGGGACCACATTGACCTCATAGAAGGACCTTCTGGTTTGCGGATTTAACGTGGCCGTTACTGGCCTAGACATGGAGGTATCTAATAGTTTTGGATGGTTTCTGTTGGTTTTGGATTCAATCCGAGCACCCTCAGCACCGAAAGCCGACGCGCTACCACTAGGCTACCAATAATGAAAATAATACTGATTAGAAGTAATAAATTCATTAAAAAAGAAAACAAACGAACTCAATTTATACACTCAACAAGGATGTTCTTATTACTATGATAAAAATTAAAGAACCCGGAAAAGAAAAAATTCCTAAAGACAAATTCCTACATTGAGTAAATCCACCCACCATACTAATCTTTTACTCCCGCTTAAATTATCCGAAACGATTCAATTCATCAAAGGTATCCCCTGGATATCTCCTTTATTCACCAAAGCGCTTTACTCGGAATTGAGCTCTAAGTTCGCAGAATTCTAATTTAAAGTAAAACTCTTGAGGCTCCGTCCGTGGTGAATCTAACAGAAGAGAGTATATATTCCTTTTAGAAGCTTAAAGTTATAGTTTCTACTAAACTATTCTATTCTTATATTTAAATTCTCCTTACAAAATTTCGAGCTCTATTGTTTCATATAATATGAAGCAGTTATTAATCCATTGTTTTCTCTGAAGCATCCGTTTGAAAAAAAAATTGTTATTGCTGCATAGTGTTTTTTTTTTTTGACACTTTGATCTTGTAAGCGATATTATATCAACTACCATTTCATACTTTAAAAATTCAATGATACATTGCAAGGTATGACGTTTTTATTTTCTGTTCGCCAAATGGATTTTTTCTTTTAACCCTTTTCAGGAAAGGTTTAAGTGATTAAAGATTGTAAAATGAGTAAAATGGGAAAACTTTTAACGACAAATCGCATCACTCATACGAACAATAGACTTTGGATGTTTATATTTCAATGTTATAAAGAAATATGAAAGAAATATGTACCGTGATTCCCCGAAAATAAGACCGGGTCTTATCAAAGTAATATAAAATTAATATAAAATTTTATATTAATTTAAAAAGAAAAATTAATATAATTTTCACTCCAAAAGACGCATTAGGGCTTATTTTCAAGGGATGTCTTATTTTTCCATGCACAACAATTTACATTTATTTATTCACAACAAAATCTACATTTATTCTTTTATTCATGTACAAAAATTTACATTTATTCAAGTACAGGCATGTCATCTTCTAGAATATTGTCATAAATCTCCAAACCCCGAATTTCTTGCGACTTCTAACAAAAACTGTTAAGAATGATGGACTACACAAAAGCGACTAAAAATTGCAGGCACAAAATTCAGAACTCGTTTCTTTATTTCATATGAGTGCATTAAATTGCACACGAGTTGTACGTCCGTTACAGGTTATTACCATGTTTTTATTAACTTGCTTTCTTGTTTGTGTGTTAGTTTGTGTGTGTATTTGTCAAGTACAAATCTTGCAATGGATTTTTAACTAACTTCCCGACTAGCTAGACATTTGAAACTTTTAGAATAGCTCGGAACACGATGACAATGCATTTTTTAATACTTTTAGCCATCTTTAAGCAGAATTAAATTAATTTTCAGTTATTTTCAGTTAATTTTGTTTTGTAGACTGCTGCAGCCATCTATTGATCCGAATGTGAACTAAAAAAGTTAAATGCAAGTTAACTTCCAATTAACTTCATTTTCTTTTAAGCTGATGGGATAATTCATCAAAAAAATGTTAAAAAGTATTTATCAATACATAGAATTGTCAAGTTTATATGATTCAACAGAAAATTAAATAACATGGTATATAAAAAGTTCTTTCTATCTTGTAATTATTTTAATAAGTCACAATCACGTCCGTTGGTTACAAAAGCGTGTGTTGTGACTGCATTCTGATTGGTCATTCGGCAATAAGTCTGGCATACGTCTGGTTGGCGATTTTAACTGGTGCTTATTTTATTTTGGGGGTAGGGCTTATATTTCAAGTAACTTGGAAAATCATGCTATGGCTTATTTTCCGACTAGGTCTTATTTTCGGGGAAACACGGTAAAAAAAACTGCAAAACACTTGTTATGTTTACTCACGGAGTAGAGATGCAAAAGGAGGGCTCAGTTTTGCATTGGGAAAAATAGAGTCAAACTACCACGTAAGATTTGGACGTCATAATATAACGGTATGTGAAACATGAGGCAGGTAATGAGCAAATTTTTCTTTTCCAAACACTTGGATGTTTTAAAAAATAAACTAACTATTTTTATTTTTCTTGAGCTTAATTTCCTTTTTCATATCGATAAAAAATCCGCTAAGTGTCAGAAAGGTAGAGATATCTGGATGCCTCAGTGAGGATGCCTTAGGCATCAATTTTTAGTGCCACTCGACTCATATGTCTACTCCATGTACTTAAAAGTGACGTTTCGCCATATGTCAACAATCTCTTGATATCTTTTGCTCTACTAATAATATGAAATATCATATTTTAAACATTTCAACGATGCAGATATAGTTCTTTGTATCACTTACAGTTTGCCGAAAGCTATTATTCCTTCATTAGTTTTTTATTAATTTCGAAACATTTAGTTAAAATACTTTTTAGATAATACCCACAACAATACTCCCTTAGGGTACATTAAAAGCATATATAAATATATATATATATATATATATATATATATATATATATATATATATATATATATATATCATGATTTTAGTTTGAAAACAGCACAATAGTAAAATAGTCCAATAAAGAAGCCGGTCAGATGTGTAAATAGGTGTTGTTGTTGTTGTGTTATTTCTAATGCCCCCTGGCCTCCAGACCAGGTCCATATAGGCCTTCGGCCTGAGAAGTGCGGCTCTGGTTTATAATAGCACCACAAGGGTCAGAATCCGACCTGGCTAGGTGCCACCACAATTTTGACCGAGCAACCCCAGGGGCGACATCTGGGGGGAATCATACCTTCCCCACTCCCTGACCTCGTAGAAGGACATTCCGGTCTACGGATTTAACGTGCTAATATCCGGCCTACACACGATGGTATTTAACGGCGCCTGTCGGGATCCGATTCGAAAACCAGCGCGCTACAGATAGGCTACCTTGGTCTCAGTTTGCAAGATTCCGAAAAAAAAATTAAGAGGTTTGGAAATGATATCGTCTTAAAGTTATCGGCATGGGTGTGTGTGTGTGTGTGTGTGAGACAGAGAGAGAGAGAAAGGTTTGGAGGGGAAGCGTAAATAAATAAATGTAAAATGGTCTTTTCTGCCACCCACATGGTGTAGTGGTTAGCGTTCTGAGCTGCTACGCAATGGTCTTGGGTTCAAACCCCGAATAAGGCTTGGTCGTTTCAGTGTCGTCCCTCTCATAGGGAGCAATGCTGGCTTGTGGTGCTCCATAGACTGCATTTTCCGATTGCATTCTAAAAGGTTTATTTCTAATTAAATATTCAGTGAATCACTTTACTTTATGCATTGAATCACTTCTCGTCAGCAAGCGTCGCATCAAGCTCTGATTGGCTGCTTAATTAGATATAAGCCACAGCTAGACCGGTAGAAAGCAGTGCTCACTTTTGTGTTGCAATTTACGCTTCCGAAGGTATTAAAAAACAAACATTCCTTTTCTTATTTCGGAGGAACTTTCGCTCTCCTCTGTCAATCTCATGAAATATCTGTGTTAGATCCACAGTTAATCCTATGGTCCTATGGTCCTGTTACGTTTTAACTCTTTTAAAACGGGGAGGATTAAATTAAAATAAATTGTTAAGATTGCGAAAACTTGCATACACTCTTAGAGGTGATTAAAAGAATAGTTGCATGAAACATATTAATTCACTTGCGTCGTGATTAGTACATTTTAAGGACGCGGGTTGTGATAAGCAATAACCCATTAAAATAAAATATCTGGTTCAGTGCTGATGCCCCTGCTGTAGACGGTTGAATCACGAAAATTGTTTTAAATTAACTTGACAAAAAATCACTGAAAAAGAAAGCTGAAATAAAAATTACCCAAAAGGGAACGAAGAAAAACTACTAGGCAACTGAATGACATGACAAAATTTATACCAAAAATTAACATAATTTATTTAAGCGTTGTTCGACCATTAAGTTTATACTGCCTATAGGCAAATTATAATTTGCCTCAGTGAGTAATTACTCACTGAGGATACACTCTCCTCTAATTTTTATCATATAATATATTTTATTCATCACTTTTCACAATATAATTTAATTTAAACAAGTTCGCGTAAGTGGCTGGGAACCAAAAATTTTAATTCATTGATAATTAAGTTAAATAAAAATAAAAAAGTTTAAGTAAAAACATCGTTATAGCTGCAGCGAATAAATTTTAAAAAATTTTAAAAAGGGGGAAACTATACTGGAGACTGGGTCGGTTTTGTGAAGGGGAATTGTTCGTTCTGTGATGTAGAAACTTATTATTCAATAAAGGGTAATTATGAGTCTCAGTGGAAGGGATCTTTATGAAGTTGAAGAGGACATTAAACAGTTCTCCAGTGACGTGAGGAATTGTCTGTTGACGAGAAACTAACGTGCAGTAAGAAATGTTCCTTAGTCTCACAATACGCAACCGCGAAAGTTCGTGGAGAGAAGACTAGTTGGTTACATCTGTGGATACAGCCTCAATAAAGTTGATTTACCCGCTACCAGAAACTCAAACGGAGAATTTCGGAATAATATGAAGAGATCGCTGGTTCCTCAGCAGTACGGTTGAACTCTTTCACTCACTTACGGCCAAATCGATATATACAAATTGTGGAAACGATTCAATTCATCAAAGGTATCCCCTGGATATCTCCTTTATTCACCAAAGCGCTTTACTCGGAATTGAGCTCTAAGTTCGCAGAATTCTAATTTAAAGTAAAACTCTTGAGGCTCCATCCGTGGTGAATCTGACAGAAGAGAGTATATATTCCTTTTAGAAGCTTAAAGTTATAGTTTCTACTAAACTATTCTAGTCTTATATTTAAATTCTCCTTACAAAATCTCGAGCTCTATTGTTTCATATAATATGAAGCAGTTATGTCGTGATGATTGTTCTAACTGTCGAATAACGACTTTCCTTTTTTTTTCATCACTCCATAGGTTTTACTAACTAAACCAAATAATAGTAATGTCATGGTAATTTATCATCATCTCACTTAAAAGCTAACTCTGTAATAATTAATAGTTTAACTGTTTTTGTGTTTTACGGTCCCCCCTTTTATTTTGTTTGGCTAAATGGCGAATTCGCCATTTTGTTCGAAATGTCCGCCATGTTTTTCCGTTTCTGGAAGGGTTGGGGGAGAAGGGCCGGACTTAGGCTTGAATGACCACTTCTTGGTCCAATGAAAAGACGGCACGGCAGCGTCGACTCGGAGCGACCAGAGGGGTTTTGGCGAGAAGGCAGCAGTATCGCTGAAGTGCGTGAGCGTGTAGGTCGGGGATTTTTTTACTCGCTGCAAGGCTGGACGTGCTGAAAATTTCTAAGTTACGACGAGGGATTGTGTGCTTCAGAACCACATCCGTACTGACGTGTTCCAGTTGGTAGACCTCGTGTTTCCCTCGATCCAAGGATTTGACCCTGCAAAGATTCACCGTTTTTGGCACCGACGAGACGGGTACCGGAGAACATCAGAAATTTTGAACCGGTAGTCGCCACTTCTTCCACGACACAGGAGTGAAATTCCTGCCGGAAGCCTGGAACGCAGCAATTTCGGCCCTTCAACCGAACCCCATCTCAGCGCGGAAATTCGTGAATCGGGTGACGTTCTTATCTTTTTTTTTCTATGTCATAATTACATTTTCCTAAATTTTATTTTATACCGTGTAGAATCCTTCCTCTAGGGTAATTTTATATGCTATTTGTGATATGTAGTAATGTTTTATATGATGTGTTTAGAATGGTCAGGAAGAGTATGACTATTAAATTTTGACATACCAATTCTTAATTTTTAATGATCAATTCTTAAATTTTTTGATGTGTAATGAAATGCAAGATTATTCTTTATTAAATGAATGTGTTTGTAATTGATAGTGTCTGTCATTTTTTATTCACTCTATGGACATATATTGTGCAGAGGCAACCAAGGAAAATTTGATTCTTTTGAACCTGGGTTAGCAAAAAAAGTGCTAGTGGTGTAAGCACTATCTTACGAAATTCTCTAAATAATCAACACCACAGTTATTAATCCATTGTTTTCTCTGAAGTATCCGTTTGAAAAAAAAATTGTTATTTCTGCATAGTGTTTTTTTTTGACACTTTGATCTTGTAAGCGATATTATATGAACTACCATTTCATACTTTAAAAATTCAATGATGCATTGCAAGGTATGACGTTTTTATTTTCTGTCCGCAAAATGTTTTTTTTTTCTTTTAACCCTTTTCAGGAAAGGTTTAAGTGATTAAAGATTGTAAAATGAGTAAAATGGGAAAACTTTTAACGACAAATCGCATCACTCATACGAACAATAGACTTTGGATGTTTATATTTCAATGTTATAAAGAAATATGAAAGAAATATGTACCGTGATTCCCCGAAAATAAGACCGGGTCTTATCAAAGTAATATAAAATTAATATAAAATTTTATATTAATTTAAAAAGAAAAATTAATATAATTTTCACTCCAAAAGACGCATTAGGGCTTATTTTCAAGGGATGTCTTATTTTTCCATGCACAACAATTTACATTTATTTATTCACAAAAAAATCTACATTTATTCTTTTATTCATGTATAAAAATTTACATTTATTCAAGTACAGGCATGTCATCTTCTAGAATATTGTCATAAATCTCCAACCCCGAATTTCTTGCGACTTCTAACAAAAACTGTTAAGAATGATGCACTACACAAAAGCGACTAAAAATTGCAGGCACAAAATTCAGAACTCGTTTCTTTATTTCACACGAGTGCATTAAATTGCGCACGAGTTGTACGTCCGTTACAGGTTATTACCATGTTTTTATTAACTTGCTTTCTTGTTTGTGTGTGTATTTGTCAAGTACAAATCTTGCAATGGATTTTTAACTAACTTCCCGACTAGCTAGACATTTGAAACTTTTAGAATAGCTCAGAACACGATGACAATGCGTTTTTTTAAATACTTTTAGCCATCTTTAAGCAGAATTAAATTGATTTTCAGTTATTTTCAGTTAATTTTGTTTTGTAGACTGGTGCAGCCATCTATCGCCCGAACGTGAACGAAAAGTTAAATGCAAGTTAATTTCCAATTAACTTCATTTTCTTTCAAGCTGATGGGATAATTGTTAAAAAAGTATTTATCAATACATAAAAAACATGGTATATATATAAAGTTCTTTCTGTCTTGTAATTATTTTAATAAGTGACAATCACGTCCGTTCGCTATCAGATGCGTGTGTTGTGACTGCATTCTGATTGTTCATTCGGCAATAAGTCTGGCATACGTCTGGTTGGCGATTTTAACTGGTGCTTATTTTATTTTGGGGGTAGGGCTTATATTTCAAGTAACTTGGAAAATCATGCTATGGCACGCGTACGGAAGCTTACCTCAGCGCGGAGGAAAAATATAGTAAAAAAAACTACGCGAGCGCTTAATGGCCAATAATAAGAACCTGGCCATGCCGAAGCCTCGCCAAGAGGAAAACACGGAGCACCCCGCCAAAATGGAGGCCCGTGAATGGCTTAGCCCTGATACACGAAATTCGATATATTGGTCGAACGAGGTTGGAAATATTGGTCGAACGAGGAGAGAAAGAACATCTCTGAAAGTGCCCTCACGCCAAGCTGTCGCCAAATTGACACGTGGGAAAACTTCCTCTCAGACAAAGGAGTAGCATAGAACACACATATATATTTCTAACTTACAACAGATTTTATGGGGTCAGTTTAGTGAGCAAACTTACACGGCGTGCGTGGACAAAAGCTAGTTGGATGAACACATGACACACCCTGCAATTATCAGCCATAAAAAGTGCATTTTAGTGAAACTTAACAAGGGAATCCTGGGACTAACACCTAGTTAAGCACATTATAGTTGGAGTTTACGGTTTAAGAGAAATGGGGCAACGGCTAAAATTCTCAAGAACACACACGTCGAGAAAACGGTATAGAAATTACGCTATTTTATTTTAAGGGACAACTATTTAGAATTAGAGATTTTACATTAATTTAACGTGCGTTATGAGCCCAACCAAATTAATTATTTCTGGAACGAATTCCTCGTTACAGAATTTCCCCTCTGTCCAGAGATGACAAGAAATTTGACAAAGTCCACTCTAATGTGGAAAAAATATATATTCATACACTCATAACAAAATATAAACAAAACATACCTGAGATTACATAAAGCAGTCACGAAAGAGATTCATCAGTTGATGGATACATTTTCCAAGTTTTTACAAAAATATGATATACCTAGTTACATTCATGGGAGTGAGTGAAATTATTGACTGATCTTATAGCAAAACAACTTAACCTTATAACCATTGAAATGTCGTGATATGCCTTGTATATTTACATGGCCATTGAAAACCATGAATTAGTTACATATAATGAGATAAACAAAATGATGTTATATTACATAATCTGCATTAATATTGCTTCACACACAGTGAAATACACTAAATTAACCCTCGTAACCTAAGCTAACCATAGTTTCCACGGAACACAGCGGATGATCTCTAAGAAACTAACTTAATCTACCAAAGATATGGGAACTATAATTTTGTAAGTTACTTAATTAATATCACAAATGTAAGAAAGTTATCACGGAAGTAACTTAATACAACCTAATCTGAAAAGAAATGAAAACTTCTTAATTTGACATTGCTCCACATTGGGAAGCCATACAAAAAAATCACTCAAAAAAAATAATGTCAGGCTCTTTGGCTCTGAACTAAAACATAAACCTAATTTTGTTTATGCCCATGCATGATTAAAATAGTGTGAGCTTAAAACTTACTCAATAAATGCATCAAATTGTAACCACAAGGTGTCAAATAAAATTACTGAACATTTGGGTACAAAACAAAACATAAAAAAACAAAAGTCAAAATGAGGTAATTTAGGATCAGTAATGTTTCCGCGAAGGATTATTACACCTGAAGCCTAAGAGGAAAAAAAATGCACCAAGACCTAATCCACACAAGGGATGCAGTTGGGCAAATAGTAGTAATGACTATATCATATAGCCTTAGGTAAATTCCTACTTCATGTGAAAGTTTAAAAAATAAAATTAAATTTGATCGAAAGATCTTCCAACACAGCAACACAGAGCTAGAATCATAAACAAAACTTTGGCCAAAAAGGAAAGTATATGAGACTTGTCCCAAGAAGGTCGGTGACGTCCTATCTTGAGTGAGGAAATTTAATTTTACAAAAAAAAATAAAACAACAAAGTAGTAATATTACTCTAGGGGAAAACAAACGATAAAAGTATATAAAAAAAATGAGAAAAGAAGGTGGTTTGAAGAACTAGAGTAAATCTTACTAAAGTGCAAACAAATACCGGACTATGGAACTAACTAGCATTCGAAAAAAAAAAATAAAAGGAATGTAGCAGTTTACAAGAAGTGTAGGATAGTCTCAATCAGTGAAAAGAAAATTGTCAAAATTTGACAAAGTGAGGTAAAAAAAAACTGAAAAAAAATACAAAAAAATAAATAATTAAGTTTATCACATTGTTATATAAATTTAAAGTTTGTAACCATTAAAAATATAATCCTGGAAGGATTAAGTCAAAATTCGTGAATATAAAAAGTAGTTTGAAGTACATGTTTTGCTTACTTACATACTATGCATTGATCAAATAAAATAATTATAATTTCACATCCAATACAAAATACAAACATAATATTATCACTCCATGTGTAACTAGGAATCTTAAAATGAGATGCAATACAGTAACTATGTGCTTATACAATAAAAAATGTCAGTGCAAACCATGTTGGTGAAAAGAATATAATACTAATGGAATCTTTACCAATGGAATACCTATCAATGAAATTCCTACCAATGCTTACTCATGCCAAGCCATGTACCATTACAAACCACAAACAAATGTACACAAACAAAAAAATATCTAAAATGACAATAATAATACCAACGACTGAAGTAGAATGTGCCACACATATCACACAAGTAAATGATAATAACATAAAGTAAAGTACAGTATACACTTATCATAGTTGTCGCAATGTCTCTTAACAAAAAAAACTCTTAAGTACATTATAGTTGGAGTTCACGGTTTAAGAGAAATGGGGCAACGGCTAAAATTCTCAAGAACACACACGTCGAGGGAACGGTATAGAAATTACGCTATTTTATTTTAAGGGACGACTATTTAGAATTAGAGATTTTACATTAATTTAACGTGCGTTATGAGCCCAACCAAATTAATTATTTCTGGAACGAATTCCTCGTTACAGAGACGGTACCGTCTTCATTAGCAGAATTTAAAAGGAGATGGGCCAGCAGGTCTTGTCATAGTCAGGCAAGTCTTTCTCCCCTTCCTCAGACATCTAGGGGCACGCTCGGGCAATTTCATCATCATCTCGGGATCAAACTCGCATCTCCGGGGTAGCAGTGCTTGAGGGATGCCCACCTTCCAAGTCGCCGGTCCGCGGAGGAAAAAAAGAGAGAGAGAGAGCCGAAAACTCCTCCCCGCTCCCAAAATTCTCCCTTCGATGACCTTCTCACCCCTTTGTATGGCTACGCGTGGGTGAAAAAAGGGCGTCTTCGCTCCTTGATTTTAAAAAGGAAAACCGGACCACCAGAATTTGAGGGACTTGGATTATAAAATGAAAGGCAGTATAGTATTTTTTCAAACTTTGATCTTGCATCAAATCGGGATTTTCTTTTTAAACTTCTAGGACTAAACGCAGTGTTTGTCTATGTCCGGCGTATCCATGCGCTTACCCCTCATCAAAACGGTTGTTTCGCTTATCTCTTGGCCAGCTGCAAAATAAAGGGGTTGTTTCTTGAAATGGATACTTTTTGTTAATCCCTTTATGCGGTGTAGTTCTGGGAATGTGCTGCGAAACACTTCAAAAAATGGCGAAGAGTTCGTGGATCGATTACTTTGCCCTACCAGCCCAGTTTAAACAAGGGTATGGATACATTATATAAAATTTACTATTAATTGAAAAACAAAAATAAAACACTCTAAAATTGATAATTAATTATGTTGAATTTTTACCAGACACCCAAAAAAAACATACCAGCCACTTTAACAAGTAAAAGAATAAAATGCAAAATAAATGTCACAGTCATATCTAGTTATTTAAATTTAAGGAATCAAATATCAGTGCTTGCCGTTATCCAATATTTTAATATACTCTCATTCTACCTCCCATTATCAGAAAAATTGCGCACCTTTTTCTAATAATCTTCAGTAATAATCAAGCAATTAAAAATTGGATCGCCGCTAGTTGGAATAAGTTGAGTAGAGGCTTACAGAGTTTTAACTATGCAAATATATTTAAAGACAGACATTACAACGCGCGTTATTTATTAATTTTATCCTATAATCTTAATTATTAAGTGTGGTTTATCTACGTCACAGTCCTATGGTAGAAAGCAGAGGTTCTTAAGTTTTTAGTTTTTCGCCTTTCGTCAGTTTAACTGCCGTGTTTTAGTTTGGAGGCTGTAGGCGGTTGCTCCCTCTTTTACGACTTACTTCAAATAAATTTAGGCCTCTCGCAATATTTCAAGTTGATCTTGCCGAAGCAGGTTCGCGCCATATTTTTACATGTACATGTCGGCGTAATCAGCCATTGCTAATATTTTGTTAATAAATTGTTAATTATTGTTGTTAAAGGAGTTTTGAGTGACTGACTTACACTCCACAATATTGGTGGTATTTACACGCCACTATAGGCTTATCTATATGGTGCTCCCATAATAAATTAGCCAGTAAATCACGGTGAATAACAAAAGGCGAATGTCTCATGACAAAGTTCCTCCGCATTACACAAAAATAAGCTATTTTCTTTTTCCGTACGTATCCATTTAAAGCAATAGGGGCAATTACTTCACGACTTCCTCAAACATTCGACTCTCTGTTCAACGGAATGACGATCCATGGTCAGCTTTCGGGTTTCGAAAACTTTTTATAAAATAGATAGCTTAAACAAGACAAAAATTATATATGAGAAAAAAAGTGGTGAAACGAAAGGGGATGTGAATTTTTCTCATCCAAAGATCAGAGAGACTTTGATTGAAGAAACATGTGCGCAATCGCAGACCATTTATGAAGCAACTCAATGAAAACAGAACCAATGAATTAAAAGGCTGGATGTTTATAATTTACTTTAAGAATATAGGGGAATGAACTCAAAGTAGGAGAAAATTTCCAGTTGCATTAGCTATAGTTTTGTTTACCGTTTTAAGCTGTATATTAAAGTCGAGGAACTCGTCATTACATTGTGATCGTTTTCTCTTACAGATGTAGCTTGATATTTAACAAGCCATTTAGGTGAAAATAAATAATTCTTTATAATATTACAAAACCCTTAATAATTTGTTGAACCTTCAGTGTTTCGAATACTTTAAATAAGTTTTCAAGATAAAAAATGAGAATATTTTCAAGCAATTTGATTTACAATACCGTCAACAAAAATCATTTAAAATAGTTGCTATAGAAACCACCAAATTTATTCATAGAGTTCATTTAGTTCCTTTCTGTAACGTTTGAATAAACCAGTAATAGAATAAATCTGTACAGTGGCACCACAGAAGTTTTTATATACTATATACCGATTATTTCCCGAAATTTTTGTAGTTCAACTCGTTTACGTAGAAACTGGTGCCCGGAAAATTAGGCTATGACAATGTCAATTTAAATGAATAATAGTGTAAAAGATACTTTGTAGTACACAGCCTTTCATATTGATAATCATTAGATTTCTCTGTTACAATATTCATTATAAATTTAAGTTGTTTTAGTAACTTTTTTTAAATTTTCATTTAAAATAATAATCTGAGGTTTATAAAATTTATATCACGAGAAAGATCATAACAATTCCTTTAAAATGAAATCTTTTTCGAATCTTTATCTCCATTTTCTGATTTTCGGTGAATTTTTAAAGATTATTTTTTAGAATTTAATTTATTAAATGATGATCACGTGATTTCTTTTTCTGGTATTTTAAATTCATTTTTCGTCACATCGTCGCATAACAACAAAATAGATTTAAAAAATAATTTTTTCTTCTAATGCGGCAGACGATTGGACATTATCCAAAAAAAATATTAAAATACAGGGAAAGATATGTTCCTCAAACTGTACTATATTAACAGCCCTACATTCTTTAGTATGTTCTATTCTATTTAATTTGAATATTTTCTTCTACATTATTTTGTCTATAAAAATATCCCCTACGATTTTTTTATAAATATATTTTTTGTTTTTTTTTACATCAATTGCATACCTTGATCGTTGTATTTAATATATATACACTCAAGAACCAAAACATTATGACCACCTGTCAATAACGAGTTGGCCCACCTTTGGCGCGCAACACAGCTTCAACCCGCCTTGGCATGGATGCCACAAGTCCTTGGTAGATGGCCGGGGACAGATTGTACCAGATGCAACGGTCACGCAACGGTCACGCAAATCCGAGATATTGCGAATTGGTGGTCTTTGAACTCTGAGCTGCCGTCCCATGACATCCCAAATGTGTTCTATCGGATTGAGATCCAGTGAGTTAGGCGGCCAAGACATTAACTGGAATTCAGCATCATGTTCCTGGAACCACTCCAACACAATTTTAGCCTTGTGACACGGGGCGTTGTCCTGTTGGAACATTCCATTTCCAGCTGGAAAAACAGAGGCCATGTAAAGGTGCAACTGGTCCGCAATGATGTTCAGATACCCTGTAGCATTCATGGTCTGCTCTACCACAACCACGGGTCCCAGAGACGCCCAAGAGAACGTCCCCCAAAGCATAATACCGCCACCACCGGCCTGTGTATGACCTACTGTACATTGAGTGAGCAACAGTTCGCCTGGAAGACGGCGTATCCTGACACGGCCATCGGCGTGATGAATGACAAACCGTGATTCTTCTGACCAGGCAACTCTCTCCCACTGATCCATGGACCAGTCGCGATGTTCCCGGGCCCAGCACAGGCGCAGTTGGCGATGACGCTTGGTCAGCAAAGGCACACGAGTGGGACGTTTGCTGCGTAGCCCCATATCCAACAGTGTCCGCTGAACAGTGTGCTGCGATACTATTCTACTTGGCCCTGCATTGTATTGGGCTGTCAGCTGAGCCACTGTCTGGCTCCGGTTTTGCTTCACCATGGGACACAGTCTCCGACGAACTTTTTCTTTGATAGCGTGTGGACGTCCAACACCGTGTCGTCTAATGCTGGTTTCACCGTCATTCATCCACTTTGCATAAGTACTAACAACTGTAGGTCGCGAACAACCCACGAGTCGTGCAGTTTCGGAAATACTTGTTCCAAGCCTTCGAGCCATTACAATCTGCCCTCTATCAAAGTCGCTTAGATCCGCAGCCTTTCCCATCACACACAGAGATAAGTGAAAGAATGATTCTTCAGACTCTCCAGCAGCAGTTAAATACCACTTCCACCTGATCACGTGCCTGCCACGTCATCCAGGCGAATTCATTGCAAAATGTAGGGGTATGTCATAATGTTTTGGCTCTTGAGTGTATATTTGACATTAATTGCATACATTGACCGTTGTATTTAATATGAATGTACTCCGTAGCGAAGTGCGGGTTTTCAGCTAGTATATATACATAACTGATAATTGAAGCAATAATTACAAAGTAAAAGGAATTTATTACTCATAAAAGGAAATTATTTTATAGGCATTTTCTGTCTTCTCTATCACGGAAATGTAAAGTAAACCTTATGACAACAGATATTTTACGTTTAAATACATACCGTATATTTAGTAAATCCAAATACAGCGTTAAAGCAACCTAATTCCTCCAATTATGGAAAACAAAGCGTTACACCAAAATTCCCCGAGACTTATCATTTATTGAAATATTCGTCCATGTCAATGTATTCGTAAGCTCATAAAATATGAATTTCCTTTGAAATTCCTGACGTCTAGTTTTCTTGCATTGAGTTAGCAATTTATGAATTCAAGTTAAATGTGTGTTATAATTAGTGCTTAATAATCCCGTCTTCACATTGAAATCAGCTTTCAAGACTGGAGACAAATTCCCACTTGTGCCAAGTGAATTCGCCATAGTTTCCCCAGGTATTTTTATTATAAAACATATCAAAGGATATTTAAAAAGTAATAGGGTTTATATATTTAATTAAAACGGTAGTATTTAAAAATTCATGAACTTTTGCAAAATTTATTCGCATATGATAGTCGCTTCTGGCAAAGAAAGTATCTGATGAAACTGCTTTTATACTAAGAACCTTTCAATAATGACTTGATTAGTTATACCCTATGTGAATACTTGACTTCAAGAACCAAGTGCTAGAAACTTTGCGTTTTTGCTTATGGAACACGGCAACGATCAGAGTGGTGATAGAAGCTTTTAAGGTTTTCTACCCCATCGAATTAAAACAGTACAACAATTGAAATGGCAAATTATCAATCCTAATGTTATCCGTAAAGCTATTGCTGCCAAAGGCTCCCTCTAATCCATTCTAAAACAACACGCTCGTCTGTCTTCACGATACATGTCGTTAGTACACAAATCAATTTTTAAACTAAATATGAATTTTGGCTCTCCACTCTGGGGATCCGCTGATAAAACTCATCTTAAACTTAGAGTAATTCAGAATAAGACTGCGTATGCAGTTTTCCTGCTCCTTCTTACCACTGGTCTCAAAAGCTTCATGGAGATCTTCATATTATGGCATCTCCATACAGAGATTGAAAAATTATCTACTTGTTTCAACACATCTGATTGAGGTTTCCTATCCTATTCAACGTCATTTACCCGTGCGTGACCCAAAGATTGCTTCTTGTAGATAGAGGCCCCGGCCATTGCTTTACAATATAGATTACCCTTCTTTGCGCTATAAGGATAACTGGACGAAATGTTAGAATAAGAGAGGAAACTGCTTTCGGTTCCATGGATCCGGAAAATAGACATTTATTTGCAGTATGTCAAACATATACATTCTACAACACATATAGACATAAACTGACTGAAAAAAAGAACATTGTATGTATTAATAAACTTATACAGGATCTCAGAAAGAGCCAATAGTAGCTTTTAATAAGACATCCAATAGAAATCTTTGATACCAGGACAAATCAGAGAGAATGGAAAGAACTGAGATCAGATGATTTCGTCGGCTATTACATCGCTAACACGAAATAATATGGTTGTTTCATGACTCTTTTTGGTCTGTAGACTTATCTTGGAGTTTGCTTCATGTCCTAGGTTAGATTCCTGGTGTAGACACACCTCTTGTGTTTTTGATCGCTCGCTAGGTCTGATGGCTTTATTATTCATTGACTTTCTGACACAATCTTTTAATTGAACGATAAACTGTTTGAACTAGAGAAAACATAATTTTTTTCACGGATCTGATATGAATGTAGTGTTTTTACATTCAACTTCATATGCTGCTGTCTGATTGGTTCAGGCTGGTTGGTAGGTGCTCCTTTGGAGTCAGGTTAAGGCTGCTGTATACTAACCCAATTGGATTCGCTCACCTCAGTGTTAACCTATGGATAAAGTATATCTACTATTTACAGCTACATAAATGCTAATAATCCAATAAAAAATGGTATTTTCAGATAACTTGCACCTTGCAACAGGATTCATTTTAGTATTCATGAGTGTTTAAAACAAACTATGCCACATTTTTTCTCGAATAATTTAATTTTTATAATATTATTTGCAATATTTTTAAACAACAAAAAAATGCCCCAAGGTGTAAAATTTCTTTCTCTATTACGGAGTACATCTAAACAAAAATCTTTCAATCTCAGTCGGCAATCCTTGGACAAATTTTTTTCATACGTCAACATTGAGGTGAAAGAATCCAATAGGGTTAGTACACAGAACCCTTAATAGTTTTTCTTAAAATTTTCGCTCTCAGTTTTCATACATGGAACCGTACTTCTATGCAAAAATCAATAAAGTTTCTTAACTTTTGCGTATTAGTGTACAATATAAAACTATTTTTATGAACTTCAATATTACTGTTATTTATATAACTACATTGACATCCGCTTTCACTCTGTGTATGTGTACGTGTATTAAGTCAAAACAGTCAATTTGGTTATCGTAAGATGGGGTTACTTTGTGACTGCAAGGGTAACTTTGTGACACACAGTGATTTTTTCGTATTTCGGATCTTGAGCCGCGCCCGTGATACCGGGAAGGAAAAGAACAGCGCCAACACCTTGTCCGACATACAGAGACACCTAGTGGCCAGTGTCCAAAACTTCTGCGCACCATTTGTCTTCGATGGACAGTGTATTGTTTAAACCTGTTGTCAAGCTATTGACTCAAACTTCGGAAACTTTGCGTGCTGAAGGTTAACACTTATACAACCAACTACCACAGGTAATTACTTTTTATTGTCAATATGTTGGTTAGATTGTGGAGCAATATAACTTTTCTGCAATGATATTTCCGAGAGATATGGGAACATAACCTAAATATCGAAAGGTGACGGATTTACTTTGTGACACATTGACACTGTCACAAAAAATCCCGCAAAGTCGACCCACCTCATTCAGCTGCTCGATGTTGCATTTTTCCGTCCTCTAAAATACCACTAGAGAGAAAGAAGTATTGACTATCTGAAAACATGTACCCAAAGGAGCAAGATGTGCAGAAAGATTAATTTCCTCATCTTCTCAAAGAACTGATGGCTGCCCTGGGCACCCGAGGTCCCTTTGATGTCAAAGATATTGATAAAGCTATCCAATATTTGTAATAGGTATATATAATTTTGTATCAAGCTTTTGATAAGCGCTTTACTGTCTCACTTTGTGTCAAGTAGTTTTTCCTCTTGGATTTCAAGGCCAAAACACAGATGCCAAAACACACAAGGCCAAAACACTCGACGGGGCAACTTTGTGGCGCATTTTAGCTTTAATTTCTCAATGGCAATTAAAGATCCTGGTTAGCGCATTACATTACTACGTAAGGAAAGGACTTACCAATGTTTTGCAATTGTTCGTTTTGGGCTGCTTTTAAAACTGATCGCATAGCATAGGATAAAACTTAAAATCTGTCACAACCCCATGTTACGGTATGTTAAAGTGAAAAAAACTGTAGTTTCAAAAAGTTCATTGCTTTACTTTTTTCAAGGTGTTAAATGTGGTTGGTTATCAATATTCAAGCTAGGGTACATAGAAATATTCCTTCATCAACTACTTTCTTAGCGGGAATCCTGCGCCCTCTGTGAATTAAGGAGACTGGCTGTATTTGAATTCCCAAAACGCAATATAAAATTCAAAAAGTAATGGGATTTATCGACTAAATTAAAACGGTAGTCTTTGTACCTTTTTAGCCACTTCGGGACTGTCAATATTTCAGATTAGTAAATATCATATGAAATCAACAAATTAGAAGTTTTGTTAATTTCTCTACTTGAATGTGCAACTAAAGGTGGCATTATAGCTTAACAACAACCGACAGCTAAGCAAGAAATTTTCGATCCAATGCTTTTAAACGTATTATTTTCATCATTTTTCAACTTATTCGAACGCCGATTAATTCGAATCTTTACACTGATGAGTCCAACTTTAAATAAACGAAATAATTCTGCTATATTTCCCTATTCGTAAGTTGAGAATACAGCAAAACTTGTTACCGGGTAACAAACGCAATAACTTTACATCATTCCTAATTTTGTAAAAGCGGTGTGTCTTTTACGCGTGAGAGTAATCCATTTTCATCCAATTGGAATTCGTATATTTTCTCAAACACAAAGTTCTACATCGTTCCATAACGAGTATCGATTTTACCAGTCGTTTCTTTTATTTATTGAAATGTCTGTCTTTTACCGTTATCGGATCGAATTTGTAATTTCTTCGCCTCAGGAGGTGGGAAATCGAATTCAAACTATAAAACTGAAGAACTATTCGAGGAAGATTGTCATTACACGGGAAGTATTCTCGGTGGACTCGGAATAAAATTACTTGACCTTTATATGATAAATTGGCGTCCTGAATTTGTACTTCCTAAATCGTACAGCTCTGCACTCAATCACTATAAATCTGACGTAATGCGGTCTCAAAGTTAAAAACTGTCGTCATTTTTTTATACTGGCTCTGTACACGTATATGTGGCTGTGTAATTTGTATACATGCAACAATTGCACCTCACCAGTTTGAATTCTATTCCATTAGGGTAAACGCACCAGTAATGGACCGGTTAAGAGAAAAATTGAAGTAAATCCGAATTTTCACAGCTGTAGATAAAGCAAACTGGTCCCAATTTTTACCTGCCATTTTAATAACTGTCTTACATCTGTAGTAGCAATTGGAGCGCACTGGCTGCATTCATAAAAAATATATATACATAAATAATAACCAACCTGATGCACCTATAATGGGCCATTATTTTATCCGATGTAACCATAATGGGCCACCCAATAATGGGCCATCAACATCGCCCATCACAACATTAATGGGCCATCTATTTAATCTGTTATGGAACAAAAATCAGTTCCACAATATCATAAAATTGGAAAGAAAAGGAACTAAAAACATGATGTATATTTTTAAACCGGTTTATTCATTTTATAACTACAGTACAACTACACTAAATATATAAAAACTGAAATATAAATTTATTAACTTAAACATCTAACATTAAATTTACTTAAAAATTGTGGTTAATGTTGCCGATGATGTACCGCTTTACTCGTCACAGTTGGTATGTTGTTGCAAATATTGACAGTTCCGAAAAAATAATTTGTACCAGTACACGGGCTGGCCCCATACAGGGACAGTGTAACAATTCGTGAATCCCATAATGGGCCACGCTATTTTGACCATGAAATCTAAGTTTTTTGTCATTTAATCGCTGTGCAATTTGAATTATACATACTATCGTAATGAATAATAGTTTAAGTCAATAAACAGGCATTATAGTACTTAAATAAAAAAATTTGAAAAACTCCCTTACCTTAACAGATTTCTTAAGCAGACGTTAAAACAAACACAAATTTTCTTCTCTCTAGCGGAATACACCTTACACTTCGCACAAAGTAAAGGAATGAACTGAAAATCCAATGCTAAGGGATCCTCGCAGGTAGTAGCCAATGACCCCCCACCCCTTCCACTGCCTAAGGTAACAATAGACCCTTAATTTCTCGACATTTCTAAAGGGTGGTCCATTATAGGTGCATTTAACCTAATAGTCTACCTTTAAAATTGCTTTCCCCTTATGTAACTACTTACGTTTTCTGTGGGGAGCCTTGCTATCGCGACGCACCTTCGTTCTAGTGTGAAGGTCAAGCTACGCACTCACTTAGTAGCGTTTGGATATGAAGCAGGCAGAACGCTAAGTCCTCTCTCCCGTTTTCTTTATTAAATGTAACTAGCTCTCATCTTACCTATGCTAAACAACTAAATATCAGCAGTGTGCTAGAGTTAATAAATTTACTAATCCCATCGACTGGACTGCCTCATTGATTTTCATGCATCTCAACCCTACTACAACTTTTCAGTTCAAAATGCCATCAGAAGCGCCGTAAATGAGCCTTCTTCTATTCCAGAATATCGCTCTAGTGTCTGCCAAAGGAATTACTTATATACCGTAAGATGGGGTTACTCTGTGACTGAAGGGGTAATTTTGTGACCCATAGTAATTTTTTCGTATTTCGGATCTTGCACCGCGCCCATGATAATGGGTAAGCAAAGAACAGCGCCAGTAGCTTGTCCGACATACAGAGACACCTAGTAGCCAGTGTCCGAAGCTTCTGCGTGCCATTTGTCTAGCCAGTGTATTAGCGTAGCCAGTGTATTGTCCAAACCTGTTGTCATGCTATTGACTCAAACCTCCGAAACTTTGTGTGCTGAAGGTTAACACCTTATACAACTAACTACTACAGGTAATTACTTTTTATTGTCGATATGTTGGTTAGATTGTGGAGCAATATAACTTTTGTGTAGGGATATTTCCGAGAGATATAAGAATATAACCTAAACATCGAAAGGTGATGGGGTTACTTTGTGACACATTGACACTGTCACAAAATAACCCACAAAGTCGACCCACCTCCTCCATCTGATCGATGTTGCATTTTTCGGTCCTCTAAAATACCACTGGAGAAAAAGTATTGACTTCCTGGAAAAAAACTACCCGAAGGAGCAGAATGAGCCGAAAGACGAATTTCCACATCTTCTCAAAGAACTGATGGCAGCCCTGGGCACCCAAGATCTCTTTGATGTCAAAGATAAAGCTATCCAATGTTTGTAATAGGTATATATTATGGGAAATTATATCCCATCTCCATCTCCAAACGTTACGCGGCGCTACTGTCTGTGTGACGTCAGTGCGTGCGCCCGCATGATGTATTCCCGCCTTAGCAGACGATCGCTGTACTCTGAGATGGGAAGACGTCCCTCTCGAGCTGTTTATTTTAATTTCTTAATATTTAACTAATAAAGGATGTTTATATCCAATGCTGCTGTGGTCGTTGCTTCCCCCACATTTGGGGGCTCGACCTTTCTTTCGCTTTCCCTGCGTGAATTGTTCCCCCTAGACCCGTTTCCCGTTTAAAAAAAAGAAGTATCATCCCAGCAGACGGCTGTGAACACTTTTGTTTTTGAATTTAGTTGTGGCTGACGTGCCAATTGCAGCAGACGGCTGCTCTCACCAAGGATATTTATTTTGATCTACTAAAAATTATACTAGAAGACCTGTAACAAACCAACGAATCTACAAACTTTTCGCCACGGACGTTGAAATCGAAACGAAATAATTGCTGCATTGCTGAACTGTGTAATCTTCAAGAACTTAGTGCAATTCCTACACTACTGGATATAGTGCCATTCTATTGGATAACGTGATTTTGGATAGTGACATTCACCTATATAAAAAAAAACTGGACTTTCGTGGACTATTCATCCTATTCTCATTGGATACCCTTCGAGCCACAAGGACTGTTCCCTTAAGCGAGGTAGGCCCCATTTTTTTTTTTGTTTTCCCCGTTAGTTTGTGTTTCAAAATTTCGTAATTTCTTAAGTTTAAAATTTTCCCCCTCAGTTGTGTTATTAATTTGTTTCAATTTTCATTATGGCCCTAACCTTAGGCGATATCCCTCTAATTGCTAACTCCCTCACATACGGAACAACCCAAAACGTAAAATTATTAAATAAAGTACTCGGTTATATCGAATTCGACCGCTCATCGCGAAAAAAAATGCGTCAATTTTCCTCATTCCCCGCAGAATTCGATGTCGCGAAACATAAAGAATGCTTAATGAAGGATCTTTCACTCGCCGATTTTATTTCTGTTGCTAATTTATTACATTTAGATAATTTATGTACTAACAAAATTGAGTTATGCGATAATATTCTTTATGCCCTATCCGATTTGTCCAAATTTCAAAATTCTTTAGATACGAGTTTTTTATGCGACGCTGAAAACGAAATCATCCTTTCTTCTGAGTCTACCGCAAATGATTCAAATGTAGGTCAAAGTACTTCCAGCCCTTTACAAAACATTCCCGCGTTTCAGTCAGATACCCAGTCTAAACAACTGTGGCTTGACGCCTCTTCTAGCAGAAATGATGTTTTGATAAACAATAATGATTTGATTCCCAACTCTATGAGTTCTCACTTCTGGTTGTTGTTGCGAGACCTTTCAACCTCCTGTCGCCAGTTCACAGGCAATAATTTATATTCCGTTCACAATTTTTTTGCCGACGTAGAGGATAACTTTAATTTATTTCCCGCTATCAGTGATCAACAAAAATTGGTTTTTGCCAAACGCCTCGTTACAGGAAATGCTAAAACTTTTTTGTTTTCACAAAGAAATCTGAATTCGTATGATTCATTTAAGACCGCGTTAATAAATGAATTTTCTGATAGAATCACATCCATTGAAATTCATAGACAACTTGAAAGACGTCACATGCGTTCTAATGAAAGTTTAATGCAGTATTTTATAGCGATGCGTGAAATTGCAAACCGCACTACTAATACTATTGATGAATGTTCCGTCATTCAGTATACTATACAAGGAATACAGGGTACCCCATCAGAGAAAATTATTCTTTACGGTGCAAAATCTTATACCGAATTCAAAGAAAAACTCCGAACATACGAAACCGTAGTGAGTCAAAAGAACACAATTAGTTCGAATTTTCGATGTGCCGGCGATGGCCAAAGACGCGGCACGGAACCAAACACTTCACCACAAAGACGTGACTCAAAATTTACTGTTGCTAGCTCATCTAAATCTCATCAACGCTGTTTTAACTGTAATGCAATTGGACATATCTCAAAGACGTGCCCTAGTCTTTCTCTTGGCCTTCGTTGCCATTCTTGTAATTTATTTGGACATAAGTCCGCGGACTGCCGCCGTACTCCTCAAATTGAAAGCTCCGCGACGCATGACGGTGTCAACACGGTGCATGTTGTTACTTCTCCCACTAATATATGCAAAACGGTTGTTATTTTTGATAATACATTTTCGGGATTAGTGGATACTGGCAGTCATTCGACGCTTCTTAAACATTCCGCGTGGATTAAACTAGGATCACCACCGTTGACGAATAGCACTACAATGCTAACTGGTTTCGGTTTTTCAAAAACTAAAGTCATTGGTTGTTTTGCTTCTGAAATTAAAATAGATGATCAAATTTTTCCAGTAAATATCTCCGTTGTTCCAAATAATTGTATGACTTTCAATCTCATACTAGGTTGCGATGTAATCCAACAGGCGAATTTGACTATTACACCTGACGGTGCTATGTTTTCAAAAATTTTAAAACCTGATGATCCTGCCACACATGACGATTTTGTAATGACAATTTCAGCCGATCCTCCTTCTTTTGATATTGGTCCTAACATTTCTCGCCAAACCCGTAGTGACGTTGAACAGCAATTGTTAGCCTACAAACCTAACAAAACGAAAACTGCAAACATCGAACTTGATATAACGCTTACTGACGATAAGCCAATTTTCCATACACCCCGACGCTTACCATTTGCAGAACGTGATATAGTGGATGCTCAAATTGACGAATGGTTAACAAATGGAATTATAGAACCATGTTCTTCCCCCTACGCTAGTCAAGTCGTTGTCGTTCGTAAAAAGAACGGTCAGCCGAGAGTTTGCATAGATTATAGGCAATTAAATCGTAAGTTAGTTAAGGATCATTACCCTTTACCTTTGATCGACGATATTTTGGATCGTCTCCAAAATGCGAACATATTCAGTACACTCGATTTGCGAAATGGATTTTTTCACGTCCCCGTAAACGAAAAAAGTCGTCGTTACACCAGTTTTGTGACGCATTCAGGCCAATTTCAATTCCGATATATGCCATTTGGATTAAGCTCTTGTCCTTCTGTTTTCATGCGATTCATAAATGCCGTTTTTCGTGATCTTATTGCCAAAGGTATTGTACTCCCATACATGGATGATCTCATCATTCCAGCGAATAATGAGTCTGAAGCTCTTGAACGTCTGAACACTGTTTTAATTGTAGCTCGTGATTATGGACTTGACATAAACTTTAATAAGTGCCAATTTCTGTATAACAAAATTGAATTTCTAGGCCACATTGTGGAGCACGGAAAACTGTTCCCCTCCTCCTCCAAAACTAAAGCCGTTCTTAATTATCCTGATCCCAAAAGCACAAAAGATGTCCAACGTTTTTTAGGTCTTACTGGATATTTTCGTAAATTTCTTCCCTCTTATTCTACCATAGCAAAACCCCTTAGTGATCTGCTTCGTAAGGACACCCCATTTCAATTTCAGACTGATCAGAAAGCCGCATTTCAAAAATTAAAATACCTCCTTTCCCAACAGCCCGTTTTAAGTATTTTTAACCAAAAGAGTCCTATTGAAATTCACACTGACGCATCAATTGATGGCTTGGGGGCAGTCCTGCTACAAAAATCCAAGCACGATAATTGTTTCCACCCCGTCTACTACATGTCCAAGAAGACGTCAGACAACGAACGCAAATATACCAGCTACGAACTTGAAGTACTCGCCATTGTGGAAGCACTTAAAAAATTCCGTATCTACGTTCTTGGTTCACATTTTAAAATAGTTACTGACTGTAATGCATTTGTGAAAACCTTAAGTAAAAAAGAACTTAACTCACGTATAGCTCGATGGGCATTGTATCTTCAAGACTTTGACTACGAAATCGAACACCGTACTGGTTCAAAAATGGCTCACGTTGATGCCCTTAGTAGAAGCCCATGTTGCATGATTATTCAGGACAGTGTCCTTATACAACTTCTTAAAGCACAACAATCAGACGAGCATATCGAAACTATAAAAAAACTTCTTTCAACCGCACCATATGACGACTATATAGTTAAAAATAATCTGCTATATAAAACTGTTCAAGGAACTGATTTACTTGTAGTGCCCGAGGGTATGCAGGCGAACATAATTCAGGCAGCTCACGAACAAGGCCACTTCGCAGTACTACGTACTCAAGCACTGTTGCAAAACGAATATTTTATTCCGAACTTGAAAGAGAAAATACAGCGATGCATCAATAACTGTGTCACATGCATCCTCAATAACAGAAAACGCGGCAAGCAAGATGGAATGCTGCATCCCATCGAAAAAGACGACACACCCCTGCACACGTACCATATCGACCATCTAGGCCCACTTGCCAGTACATCTAAACGTTACAAACACATTTTTGCAGTTATTGACTCATTTACTAAATTTGTGTGGTTATACCCAACCCGGTCTACAGACGCCGCTGAAGTAATCAATAGGTTGGAAACCCAAAGAGCCGTCTTCGGTAATCCGTCCCGGATAATTTCAGACAGAGGTACCGCGTTTATGTCTACTGCATTTCAAGAGTATTGTGAAAAACAGAATATACGTCACATTGCTGTTACTGCTGGACTTCCCAGATCGAACGGTCAAGTTGAACGTCTCAACTCCGTCATCATCGCCGTACTTTCTAAACTCTCTATCGACAACCCGGAAAAATGGTATTCCCATGTTCCAGCCGTTCAACAAATCATCAACTCCACCTTCCAACGTAGTATCAATTCCACTCCATTCGAAATTCTTTTTGGGACTAAAATGCATTCTCCCCATGACATCAAAATTGTTAATATGATCAACGAGGAAATAAAATCTACATTTCTCCAAAAACGTGATGATCTCCGTAAAGACGCTAAACGACAAATATGCAAGGTTCAACACGAAAATCGTCGTACTTACAATCTGAGACGCAAACAAGCTCACCCTTTCCAACTCGACGACCTTGTAGCAATCAAGCGTACCCAGTTTGGTCCTGGTCTCAAACTCAAACAAAAATTTCTTGGACCATATAAAATTACTAAAGTAAAACCAAACAACACTTATGATGTTGAAAAGTGTGCATTCTTCGACGGACCAGTGAAAACATCAACTTGTGCAGAATATCTGAAACCTTGGTCCAACACTATTGAGCATATAACTTGATATTTTTATTCAACAGAACTTACTTTTTTTTACAACAGACTATTGACAATTGACTCTCAAGAACTTTATTATTTTTTTTCTCCTGTGCATACACTAATATTGTTTTTTCTTTTAGTTATTTCGTATTTGCTGTGTTTTTTTTTTGCCAGTTTATTTCCAGCTAACTATGGTATTGTATCACTATTTTCATTTTTTCCATTTTATATTTTGCATTTTTACTGTTATTTTATATTTGTATTAACTGCATTCTAATGTTTTTGATAAATTTTTGCTGTGTACCTTAAGGCGAGGTCGCCTTTCCGGTCATGATGGCCGAATATGGGAAATTATATCCCATCTCCATCTCCAAACGTTACGCGGCGCTACTGTCTGTGTGACGTCAGTGCGTGCGCCCGCATGATGTATTCCCGCCTTAGCAGACGATCGCTGTACTCTGAGATGGGAAGACGTCCCTCTCGAGCTGTTTATTTTAATTTCTTAATATTTAACTAATAAAGGATGTTTATATCCAATGCTGCTGTGGTCGTTGCTTCCCCCACAATATAATTGTGTATCAAGCTTTGATAAGAGTTTTACTGTCTAACTTTGTATCAAGTAGTTTTTCCTCTAAGATTTCACGGCGAAAACACAGATTCACAAAGTAACTCCACTCGGCGGGGCAACTTTGTGACACATTTGGACTTTAATTTATCAGTGGTAACACAGGCCATTAAGACTGGGGTTATTGTGCAACTAAAGATAATCCAGCAGATCTCCTAACGCGGGGTGTAAAAGCTAACTTTCTTGTGAACAATTTTAAATGGAGGTCATGCTGTGACTTTCTGAAGAGTCACAAGATTCGTGAACAGGACTTGCCATTTGAGTTTGCTGAAGAAGCTTGTCAAAACAAGTTAAAAAACAGCTATGAAATGTATAACTGTTCTAACTTAGTTTTATTCTCTTATAGTGAACCTCATTTGTTTAATGATATTCTAAATTTATCTTCAAATTATTTTAAACTTATTCGTATTGTAAGTTATATTTTTAGATTTATCTACAACTGTAAAAATCCCAAAATTAGGGAATATGGAGTCCTTTCATTAGAGGAGATAAAATCAGCAGAAACGTGGATTCTGTTACAAACCCAGAAGGGTGAGTTTAGTGAGGAAATAAAACAACTAAATAAGGGTAAGTGTGTTTCTTCCAAAAGCAAAATTGCGTCCTTGAATGTTTTTCTTGATAACATGGGACTTATTAGAGTTGGCGGACGATTGTCACATACAGACCTACCCGCTAATAGCAAATATCCTATTGTTTTGCCAGATAAACATTGTTTAACTAGTAGTATTTTAGAGAATTGTCATGTAAAATATTTTCATTTAGGATCACAAGCACTTTTGCATCAGGTACGGCAGAAATTCTGGCCATTTAATGGCAGAAACAATTGCAGGAGGATTGTTCACAAATGTGTGACATGCTTCAAAAACAAACCAGCCACAGTTCAACAATAATTGTTGAACTGTGGCTGATTTGGCTGAATGGCTGATTTGCCGAAAGAGCGCGTTACACCAACTTACCCATTCAATATCACTGGAGTTGATTTTTGGGGCCCATTTACCATAAAATTAAGAAATTAGCGTAAGGGAATTTTTAACAAGATTTATGTTGTAGTTTATGTGTGTATGAGTACTAAAGCCAAACATTTAGATTTTGTCACTGACCAAACTAGCCAATCTTTTATTGCTAGCCTAAAAAGGTTTTTCGCTATGCGAGGGAATTGTTCTAGCATAATGAGTGATAATTAAAAAACTTTTATTGGAGATAATAAAGAAATAAAAAGATTGCAAAAACTGGTTAAGTGTCCAGAGGAGAATTTAGCGAATTTTTATATCATTGAGGGTATTGATTGGAAATTCATTCCGCCTAGGTCATCTAATTTCGGTGGTATTTGGGAGGCCGGGGTAAAATCATTTAAGACTCATTTCAAAAGAGTTGTGGGTAATCAGTGTTTACATTTCGAAGAGTTCTTAACGATTTTATTAGAAATTGAAGGAATATTAAACTCTAGACCAGTGGTCGGCAAACTCATTAGTCAATAGAGCCAAATGTCAACAGTACAACGATTGAAATTTCTTTTGAGAGCCAAATTTTTTTAAACTCAAACTATATAGGTAGGTGCATTATTATTAATTTAATTAGGATACTCCAAAGCTGGCTTTTGTTAAAAACGTCCTCAATCTGAATGAGGTACGTTCGCTGAGGTCGATCCCTTCCAACTCTTCAGTTAAAATAATATTTTCGGTGCTTGTTGTTAAAATATATTCCTCACAGTTTTCTAGATTTTGTAATCTTTTTTCTAAGTTTACGTTTAGTTCTGCAAATTTATTCCTCCTGTACCATAATAAGACAGCTAATTAACAGGAAAACAAACTTTATTTTCTATTGAAGAGACGAGGGGTAACAAAACACAAAAATTGGTGTGGAACACATCACACTATATCGGTAGCATAATATCTCAACAGAATCGAAAAATGGTACTTCTGTTACACAGAAACACGAACAACCCTTCTTTCTCTCCCCGATCGTTCCAACAACTTTTTCTCACTTCAGTTCCGTTCGCTCTCATTTTAAAACCGCAATCCGAGTCTCGATCGGGAGGTCGTCACAACTCCTCCCCCCCCCCCCCTTGGAAACTTTTCTAGAGTTTTACGAAGGAAAAGTTAGTCAGATGGTATACAGGACCATCAAATATAAAATGTTAATCGTAGAGTTCATATTCCTTTACTAATAAAGTTCACACAAGCAAGTACCAAGTGACTAAAGTTATTAGGGGTCCACACACAAAACAACAAACAAAAAAAAACTTAAATGTAACATGTAATTAACGAAATTCTACTGAATAAAGATTAAATTCAAAATATTACCAAATCTACTACTACATTGTTCTGATTACAGAATCATAATTTTTTACACAATATTCATCAAAACATAACATTTTCACATTAATATACTATCCAAAACAAAAACAAATTAAACAAATTAAAGAAATAAAACAAAATAATCATGGGCTATAGATATATATATATATATATATATAATAAGAAATGCACTACTACATTTTTCCAATACCCTTTTTCGGTATAGGTATAGCCTTGTAAATTTAGAGAGGCTCTACTCATTTCATCTGACAGAATGTTAATTAAAGATTTTGTCTCCTCGTTCGGACGGTTGATATTTGTGCCATGTTTGCCAATTATATGAGGGTGGAAAGCTAGTGTTATCGTGATGTCTGCATAGGCAACTTGTGTTTTAAGTTCTTTAGTCACTTCTTTTAATTTTCGACAAGCTCCCTTAACTTCATCAGGGGGTCTTTCTACATTAATGCTGTCATGCCCATCAGCAAAATCCACCTGGACTTTAGTTAAATCATTAGTGATACGTTTAATATTAGCTCCTCTTTTCCCAATAATGTGTTTGTGAAGCCAACGGGGAGCATCTACATGTTCAGTAATCTCACTGTTTGTCTTTTAATACACAAGTGTATGAGCAGGTCCAAGCTTGGATTTCTCACCCCTAAGTTTTATTGTATCAGATCGGGAGTCAGGAAGTGGCATCTCAACAGATACACCAGTTTCAGCTAAAATTTCTTGAATTGTTTGCCCACGAGATCCAATTATATTTTTGTGCTGATTTTTAGAAACTTCTACTGACACTGCTAGACAATTTCTCTTCCTTCCTCATAGATTTTTTCATCTCCAGCAATAGTAAGCTCACTTTTGTTTACTGATGGAGGAGGGATATCCACTCTGGCACCAGTTTCATTTATAATCTTATTTTCAACTTCATTGAAAGGTTCGGAAATAAAGGGATGGTAAACTCTTGGAATATCAAGACGTTCCAATGCCAATTTGTCCTGTTTCTCTGGTATGAGCTCAATTTCATGCCCAGCTTTGTCAATACCATCTTTAGTTCCAGTAATCTTAATCAAATCCTTATATTCTTCTGGGTGGTCTTCCTAACATTTGAATAGTAAACTTTTATCTATCATAAGCTTCGATCCTTTGTTTTGGCCTTTTCAATCTTCGTTAACAACCTTGAAAATGGACTGTAATTCTTCACTATCATTCTGGGACTTAGAAAACTGCTCATGGTCTATCTTCAAGAGAGAAAATTCATTTGAATTGATTTCCACTGGAAGCAAAAATTCGTCATCAATGATTATAGAGGTGTCGTTTTGCTCTTCGGCCTCCGTTACAAATTCCTTGCTGGATTCTTCATTTTGAGCACCCTTATTTGGCTTAGATTCTTGTTCAGGGTCTAAACTCTCTTCATTTTCTGTATTTTCTCTTTCCTTTTGAGAGCGAGTCTGCACTGCGCTAAGATGAGAAATCGAAACCTTTTCCACCTGTAAATTTGATAATTTGGCTGCAGTTCGATTTCCTAAGATATACCGTCCCTTATCTAATTCACAACGGACAACTGCGGCTTTGGTATCAATGCTACCAAATTGACCAGATATTCTAACTTTTGCCAACGGTAGACCTGTCGTACCTTCGTCCAAAGGCTGCTGTACCCAAATAGTTTCGCCTGTGTACATCTCGGGAGAGACATATTTCCTACATATGACGTCTATCGGGGCACCTGAATCTCGAAGAACAGGCATGGTAAACCCATTTACTTCAGCTAATGTTGTAAAAGGACTTAGCAAATTCTCCTCCTCTTGTTTCTCACAAATTTGGTTCACTTGTTCTGAAGTTTTCTGAGCCTTTAATTTAGGGCAAGTCGGTCGCAAATGGTCCACCGACCCACATTCATAACACTGCAAGGGTTTTCGCCGATCAAAATATTCATATCTCTGACCTTTCCACACGTCTTGCTTTCCATGATCCCCTTCATTTTGTCCAGATTTACCCGGAAATTTATGATATTTTCGATTTCCCTTTTCGAAATTATTGCTAGTTTTCCTTTGTTCATAGGTTGGATAACTTTCAGATTTCCTACTCCCCCGTACACTTTCATATTCGTCCAACATCTCAGACAGTGTTGTAGCTGAAGTTATTTTAGTCCAGTTGTCAAGAAAATGTTCCCGAACATCATTGGATACACGTTTTTTTTTATCTAGTCTGTAACCATCAGATCCTTCAGCAATTCAAACACTGCTGGCCACCCAAATTGCAACACCAAGAAAGACAAGAGATATCACAACAAAATTTATTTTGTAGATAACATGTTGGCCAAGTATCAAATGATTAAATTTATAGACTTCTGTGAAGTGTGGTTCCTGCCAAAATCAGTAGCCAGAGTAGCCGCCATTGTTGGAGATCACCGCTGCCACCCGCCTCGGTATTGATTCAAAGAGACTTTGCATGAGTTCTTGGGGTACAGCAGACCAAGCAGCTTCCACACGTTGCCAAAGTTGATCTGCTGTGGCAGCTGGGGATGGAATCTGAGTCACTCGTAGAGCAACCATGGACCACATGTTTTCTATCGGCGAAAGATCCGGAGAGCGAGGCGGCCAGGGAAGCAATTCAATCTGGCGATTGACGAAGAACCGTTGGACAATGCGTGCCACGTGTGGTCGCACTTTATCCTGTTGAAATATGGCTGTGGGCAAGCCCTGAAGGTAAGGAAGGACAACTGGCTCCAACACCTCGGAGATGTAGCGCTGGCTGTTTAAAGTACCGGCAATGCGTACTAGAGGTGTGCGAGAGTGATATACAATACCGCCCCATACCATAATACCCGGTGAAGGACCAATGTGGAGGTGCATAACGCAGCTGTTCAGCATCCTCTCTTCACGGTGTCTCCAGACACGAATGCGACCATCGTGGCGTTGCAGACAGAAGCGTGACTCGTCAGTGAAGACAATTTTATTCCATTCTGTCATCCACATCCTTCTGTCATCGCACCATTGGCGGCGGAGACGTCTGTGGTTCTGCGTCAAGGGTAGAAAAAGCAATGGACGTCTTGCGGACAGACCACTCTGGTGTAAACAGCGTCGAATGGTACGCGCAGACACTGGATGATGCGTTACAGACTGCATGTGCTGTGCTATGGTTCGTGATGTGACTGAGCGATCCGCCACTGCCATGCGCACAATTTGCCTGTCATCACGTGAAGTGGTGCGCTGAGGTGGATGCGATCGAACACGCCGGTCCGTCGTACCCTCCTGCATCCAACGATCACATATCCGCATTACAGTTGTTTGGTTTCGTCCAACACGACTACCGATTTCCCTGAAAGATAATCCACAATCTCGCTAGGCCACTATCCTTCCTCTGATACTTGATCAAAAGATGATCGCTGTTTTCGACGAGGCATAATTGATCGTTTTTTTTTGAAAAAACCACAAGAAAAACACAATTGCCGAGCTTGAAATCGTCAAAATCTCCAAGCCTTAAATAGCGCTTTGAAGTGGCGCCACAGGCGCGCGTGTTGTGCGTCTGCGCTGAAATTCTAATCATTTTCATATCTCACCTCCGCTAATGCATATTGTAAATTTCATGTTATTTGCATGTTTTCTTCAGGGTGTTGCATTTACAGTGGTCAGCAGTGTATTAATTTCCAACCCTTTTATCCATTCTTCAAGATAGTTTCTTAATTCAAAAGTAAAATCTCTCCATGAACTATCAGACTTCTTTGAATGTTGCACAAACTTAACACGAAATTTATCGGGGCTAAGTTTAAAACGCTTTAGGAGCAACTCTTTGACGTAATCGTAGTTGTCCGTCTTTTCCTCTGGCTCTCTCGCTATAAGCTGGATGAAATCCGGCGGAAGAAGGGGTAGCAACTGTGTCACCCAATCCTGTTTTCTAACATCTGCCCTTTTTGCCTGGCGTTCGAAAATACTCAAATATAGACTAATATCTTCCTCTTTTGGATCGAATTTTTGAAGAATTTTCTTAAGTATAAAATTAGTTCGCGAATTCGTAATTTGCTCCTGATGAGAAGTCTCAGTAACGTATACCTGCATAGTTTCAATTCTTAATTTCTCCATTTCGAATTGGAATTTCTTTTCTTCTAGTTCAAATTGGCTCTTCTTTTCTTCTTTCTCCAGTTCGAATTGGCGCTTCTTTTCTTCTTTCTCCAGTTTGAATTGGAGCTTCTTTTCTTCTAGTTCGAATTGGCGCTTCTTATCTTTATCTTCAATTTTTAACCTTCCAAGCTCAAACTGGTCTTAACTCTCTTCTAACCGATTTTCCGTTATACCTTCTAAAACATATTTTTCACATACTCCTCTTCATAGTGCCTAGATTTTTTTATTAGTATTATCAGGTCTGTTATCACTAATTCTTCACATATCTTTCCCCCCATCTCAATAGTCAAAGTCTGAAGATCATTTTTTCTTGCTTTGCAAAGAAAAGCCATGGAAAAATAGTTCAAGATTAGTTACACTAAAAATTACTTAAAATAACACTTATGTAAATCTATCTTTTTTTTTTTGACACAATATAAATTTTAGCATAAGATACAGAAACCGGAAGTAAGTACAATTTAACTCCTAGCAGGAGTTTCAAATGGAACAATTAGAAGCACAGAGTGTGCTAAACTAAAAGTAAAGACAATTTATCTCCTAACAGGAGTTTCACACTTCATAAATGTTGCTTACAATTACATCAGCACATGGCGTGCCACAAAACCAAAATTATAATAATAATTGTATAACGACAGCGTGATGCTTTCAAAACCGAAAGTAAGGCAATTTATCTCCTTGATGGAGTTTTCCCACTTAAATAAATGTTGCTTACAATTACTTCAGCACATGGCGTGCTACAAAACCAAAAATATAAAAACAATTGTACAATAAAAGCGTGATGCTTTCAAAACCGAAAGTAAGGCAATTTATCTCCTTGATGGAGTTTTCCCACATAAATAAATGTTGCTTACAATTACATCAGCACATGGCGTGCTACAAAACCAAAAATATAACAACAATTGTACAACAAAAGCGTGATGCTTTGAACCAAATAAGCACGTGGTGTGCTACAAAAATTTTAGTTACACCAGCACATGGCGTGCTACAAATTTTCATCTATATCAGCATCAGGGCCCGACTTTGACCCAATGGGGCCCTGGGCAAAGCAGACTTTGGAGGCCCCCTCCAAGGAAAGATCCAGAGGGGGGCACGTGCCCCTCCCAGGACCAGATTTCCACATGAACATGTGGGACACTCACCCAGGTCCCCTATAAATTGGGACAGGAAATTCAAACAATTTTCGACCAACAAGTCAAAAATTTGAAAATAATAATAATAATAATAATAATAATAATAAGTGTTAATTTATAAATTTACTTTTTAATGTTAATAAATAAATTCATAATTTTTTTTTTGAAATTCAAAATAGATCACAGTCTGAAGTTATTACCCCCCAACCCCCAACCCCCCCCCCCAAAAAAAAAAAAAAAATTAAACCAGAAACACTTATGGATGTAAGTATGCTTTCACTATAGTGGGTACACTGTGCCCCACCCAGGTTTTTTTTCTGTATCCGCCACTGCCCACATTACAGCATTAACCAAAAATCAAATTTTCAAAAATATGTACAACTTAATACTAAATAAGGGGCCCCATAATTTTGGGGGCCCTGGGCAAGTGCCCCACTTGCCCATGCAGAAATCTGGGCCTGATCAGCATATGTCATGCTACAAAATTTTTGCTATACCAGCACATGGCGTGCTACAAATATGAACTGTACCAGCACGTGTCATGTTACAAAATCTCAATTATACCAGCACATTGCGTGCTACAAAATTTCATGTATACCAGCATATGGCATGCTACAAAATTTTAGCTATACCAGCACATGGCGTGCTACAACAATTACTAGTGAAATAACAATTTTTTTATTTATCATATAACATGCTTCAATTCACACTCAAAAGAACGTAACCAAAACCAAAAAAAAAAAATTTTATATCATACAATAATTAAATTTCATCATTTCCCCTAATAACAAAATCACTTTTGGTACTCACCCCTCATGGAATGTTCTCATACCGCGGCTGCCACCATTTTTAGCTGTACCGTAATAAGACAGATAATTAACAGGAAAACAAACTTTATTTTCTATTGAAGAGACGAGAGGCCACACAACACAAAAATTGGTGTAGAACACATCACACTATATCGGTAGCATAATATCTCAACAGAATCGAAAAATGATACTTCTTTTACACTGAAACACGGACAACCCTTCTTTCTCTCCCCGATCGTTCCAACAACTTTTTCTCACTTCAGTTCCGTTCGCTCTCATTTTAAAACCGCAATCCGGGTCTCGATCGGGAGGTCGTCACACTCCGTACAACAATTTTGTTAAATTTAACAATTTCGGTTTCTAAGTTATAAATTTGAAGCCAGTCAAAAGAGGATAATTTAAGCTTTCTCCATTTCACGAAATTGGGAGAATCTTTCGTCAAATATTTCTTTTGCATTCGCTAGTACTGACGAAGAGTGTTTTAAGACTTCTGTTTGGCAAAAAGAGGAAAATAATAATTTCAAACAATTATTTTTTACAAATTATTTCTAGTACAAATTAGATTATAGATCTCTCAGTCCGACGAATGAAAATCAAAATTTTAAAAGTTAAATGGGTGTTAAAACAATGTGATCGTCTCGCGGGTCACATGTTCGCAATCCCTGTCCTAGTTTATTAAATGTCTGCGCTCAAATTGCGTCTAGACGAATTTCTCTCAAAATAGCAACAAACCCGTTTCTTACGACGGCCATACTTTTCGCCCCATCTGTTGAAATTGAGACAATTTTGACGAGTAGAATATGATGTTTGTCAATGCACTCAATTACAGCATTTGCTATATACTTTCCACGTGTTTGACCTTTGAGTGGCAATAATCCTAAATGCTCTTCTTTAGGACCTGTAGATGAAATAAATCGTACAAAAAGTGAAACTAGCGCTGTATCATTTATGTCACAAGACTCATCAACTGCTATTGATAAAGCTGAAACTAATTTAAGATCTTCGACTTGCTAGTTGGTTATATTCGAAGATCATTTTGACTAGTCTAGTGTTTTCTACGGGGGCACGCTCTCGGAAGTAATACATTGTAATACACGATGCAAAGATACGACTTGACGATACGCACTGACAATAAATCTTTCTGGAAATGTTTTCTCATTTTGTCGTGTCAAAGCACTCTCCTAAAGATAAAGACACATAAGCACCAACTAAGTATGCAAAAATAGAAATAAGAAAACCAGTCATCACGAAGTTTCAATCTCACTGTACGTGCGCGTCCACACGTGGTATTTTGTGGAAGAGCCACACTCAGAGGGCCAAAGAGCCACATGTGGCTCGCGAGCCACGGTTTGCCGACCACTGCTCTAGACCATTAACTCCAATTTCAGCAGAGTTTGATAATTTTGAAACCTTGACTCCAGGTCATTTTTTAGTTGGAAGACCACTTACAACACTTACTGATCCAAATTTATGTGATATAGATGAAAATAGATTATCTAAATGGGAGAGAATTACTAAGTACTCACAAAAAAATTGGAAACTATGGAAACGAGATTACCTTAATAATTTAAAACAGCGTCATAAGTGGAAATTTGCTAAAGATGATGTTCAATCGGGCACTCTTGTATTGATAAAAGACGAACATTTGCCCTCTACCAAATGATTAGTAGAAAGAATAACCGAGGTATTTCATGGTAGTGATAACAAGATAAGAGTAGTAACGTCAAGATTACCAAATCAAAAGTTGCTAAAACGAAATGTACGTGATATTTGTATACTTCCTGTAGAATAACTGTTTCATATCTATGCTTTAAAGCTGATTTGTGTTATATATTATATAAAGTATTATTATTTGTTATTCTTTGTGGTGTATTCTATTTATGTTAATTGTTTGAAATTGTTAATTTCAACGGCAGAAGTGTTACAAATTGTAATAATAGATGGCGTTCTGTGCCCTTTGTAAAAGGAAGAAAAAGCAGAATGTACATATTGCACTTGTTCACTTGCGAATTGCTGTGATACGAGTAGGTGTGCTTGTTGAAATAAAATGACGCAGAAGCTGTACTTTAAGAAAATAGCTCCAGAGTGTAATTATTTATCGAGTAAGTTTATTCAAAGTGTGTCAGTTTATTAATAAACGAAAAATGACTTTTTGAAAACTTTTTTAACGTTAATAGCTGATTCTTATGTAATTTTTGATCATGAATTCGTATCTGACCTCAGTGTTTTTCTATGACCCACAGTTTCGTCACAATGTAACTTCGTCGAAACGAGAAAATTAGCCGAACATACCATAGAAAATGACAATAAATAAATGTTACAATATGAACAAACTTTTATTCGAGTATAAACATGAAAATACCTTTTTATTACACAGGTTTTACGTGTGCATTTGCTTACATTTCCTTTCCCTCTTCTCCTTGAAGCTCCTGATATTGCTTTTTCACCCGTGAATTGCTTGCTCAACTTTTCGGTGAAGTGACCAACAGTAGTCCTCCATCATATTGCTACTCCAGTGGCTATGATACCGTCATTCCATCAATTTAATATCTTGACGAAACCGCTCACCTTGCTCCTCACTGACAACAACCAAATTATCTGGGAAAAAAGCAAGGTGACTGTTCAAGAAGTGAATCTTGAGGCTCGTCAAACAGCCTAACTTTTTTAACTTTTTCAGGTTGTTGGCTACAATAGAAATATAATGTGGGTCCTTTTGTTGCCCAAGAACTTGGTCACAATCTGCTTGAATGATACCCAAGCCTCCCTTTCTTTTAAAGTCATTTTTGATTCAAAGTTGGGATCGAACATCATTTTTCAAATGTCAG
Organism: Dolomedes plantarius; assembly: GCA_907164885.2. NCBI lineage: Eukaryota > Metazoa > Arthropoda > Arachnida > Araneae > Dolomedidae > Dolomedes > Dolomedes plantarius. The sequence continues at coordinate 109,456,529 of OU015496.1, forward strand.
GCCCAACAAACATGCCTTCCTCCAATTTTGCTTCTGATAGATGAGGAAATTTCTCGCAGAGATACTTAAAACATTCTCAATCTTTGGGTAAGGCTTTCACAAACTGTTTCATTAGGCCTAATTTTATGTGTAGAGGTGGCAGCAGAATGTTTTCCGGTTCCACGAGGTTCTTGCACAGAATGTTCTTCTCTCCAGGCTTTAAAGATATTCTTGGAGGCCAGATTTTTCCGGACCAATGTTGATCCCTTGCCCTACCGTCCCATTCACATAAGAAACATGGGAATTTGGTAAATCCACATTGCTGGCTGTTGGCTTATGGCGCTGAATTCGCTGAAAATGTCCTTTCTTTAAATATTAAGTGTTGAAATGAAAAAAATGGAGGGTGATACGGCTTTTTTATTGTCATATTCGGTTTCAGCACACTAAAAACCACAAGAATAAGTCAAATTTATTCAAAAAGTTTTTTCATCGTTGGGCTGTGTAAAGATCCGGGTTAGCGCAATACATTACCACATAAGGAACGGATGTACCAATATTTTGCAATTGCTCGTTTTGGACTACTTTTAAAACTGATCGACTGGCACAAGAAAAACTTAATATCCGTCACAAAGTAACCCCATCTTACGGTACATATTTTTGTTTTCCCACATTGCAGACAAGTGGATTTGAACCTGAAATATAGTATTGTCCATAATTTTGGATTGCTGAGCCGGATTTAGGTCAGGGAAGAATTATTTTCAGAAATAAAGGACGTAGGCAAACGTTCCAAACATTTATCGCTTCTAAGCTGTGAAATTATAAACCAAATCGTCTGACTTTGTATTATGTCGACCTTAACTTTTAAATGATGAGCTGTTTTCTGGGTATGCCTCTGTCCTTTTATTTGAATAATGAAGATAGACATTTATATAAATAGAGTGTACATTTAAAAAATTTTAATTTTTTCTGAAGTTAAGGTTTTACAGGGTCTTAAATTATGTCTATCGCTTCAAAGCTGTTTTTAAAAGTTAAATTTAAATAAAAAAGACTTGAAAACATGAACATAGTACAGTAACCACCGCTTATAGTGATCAGTGGTTATAAGAATGAACCGTTTATAAGAATCAATATCCCAAAAACAAAAACAAATGTATTATTTCCATGTTAAAATTTTCGCTTTAAAGAATCAATCCACCGGTTTTAAGAATCAGCTTACACTCTTCGCTTTCCTTTCATTTTTCCAAAAAAGCCACTTAAACCCTTAAAAGGCACGAAGTTCTTTATTTTTTTGTTAAAGAAAGACTGATAAGATGGGATGGAATATAGTCGTAAAATGCATCCCTTTCTTTATTAGACATAACATAATAGTTTCCCCTTAAACGCTTTAGCACAATACTGTCCTATTAGCTTGACCCGGGGTCATCTTTGCCCGTCCAGGTCCAATCTATTTTTTTCTACCTCCTACATCTTAGTTGCGGCTTCCTGGACCCTGAAACATATAAATCTGCGGCAAAGTGTCCACTATCACTTAGGCAAATGTTACACTAGTAGATTCATCACGTTATCAGACCGTGAAACGTAAGCTAGAAGGTGAATCTTCGTTTGAGACTATTGGTATTGAAAGAGGTATAAACAGCCTCCTGAAAACTTCATTACGTCAAACTACCATAGAAAGCTTTATCTTGCTCCCTTCCTGTAGTTGAAATGTTAAAACTGTGAAGCAGGTATGTTGTAACAAATATTGGATTTTTTTCTTCTCTTACTATAATCATGTGTAGGTATATAAATTAAGTTGTATTTTTAAAATTATGAAAAATAATTTTAATAAAAGATAATTAACGTAAATTAAAGAGTATTTTATGGTAAATTATCTAATATATATATATATATATATATATATATATATATATATATATATATATATATATATATATACACTGAAGTGCCCCTGAATTAGGGATACCTACCTAGTAACGAGTTGGGTCTCCTCTGGCCTTGATAACGGCTGCCACACGACGAGGCATAGATTCAACAAGTTTCTGGAAATGTTCCACGGGAATGGCTTGCCAAATATTGGTTAAAGCTGTCCATAATTCAGTAAGGTTCTTTGGTGCTGTGTGATGGCCTTTCACGCCTTTTTCCAAAACATCCCAAAGATGCTCAATAGAATTTAAGACTGGGCTTCTAGGTGGCCAATTCATGACAGAGAAGTCAGAGGAATGCTTATCCAACCAGCCAGTAGCCAACCGGGACTTGTGAGAGGTACAGTTGTCTTGCTGGAAAACTCCATTATCGTGCGGATAACAGAACAGCATAAACGGATGGAGGTGATCACCCAGCAACTCTACGTACCGAATTGCATTGAGGGAGGTTGGTACACGCACCAAAGATCCCAAACTGTGCCACGAAAACCACCCCAGACCATGATTGAGCCACCATTCCCTTGTACAGTTCCAGCCAGGCATGCAGGATCCATGGCTTCATGAGCCTGACGCCATATTCTCAGCCTCCCGTCGGCGTTAAGTAGTCGGAATCGAGACTCATCACTCCATGCTACTCGTTTCCAGTCCTCTACACTCCAGTCTCTGTGCTCTCTTGCCCAGGCAAGACGTGCAGCCCGATGGCGAGTATAGAGCAATGGTACTCTCGTAGGTCGACGGCTCCCGAAACCCATACGGTGAAGCGAGCGTTGCACAGTTCGCTTACTGACTGTACGACTGGCACCGTCATTAAACTGGGTGGTAATTTGAGCTAATGTTTGGCTTCGCTGGCTACGTACAATACGCCTGAGCCGTCTCTCACCACGCACTGTCAAGGCTAAATGTCCTTTGCAGTTTGCCCGATCGCTAGTTTTTTTTCCACCATCCACGTATTCTTGGTATACTCTTGACACTGTCGACCTTGAAAATCCTAGCTGTCTGACGATTTCGGAAATTGAATGGCCCATGCGTCGCGCACCTACAATTTGTCCGCGATCGAAGGCGTCTAAATCAGGCAGTTTACCCATACTGGCAATTCCAAAAACCAATTCAGAACAACCACAATACACGCTATATATGCAGTTACCACAGCGCCCTCACTTGCGCAATTCATGATGCGCAGCGCTACACAATTTGCATAGGCTTTGCTATCCCTAATTCAGTGGCACTTCAGTGTATATATATATATATATATATATATATATATATATATATATATATATATATAGGTGTGTGTGTGTGTGCCTGTCCAAAAACCTAAATTTCGGATATAAGAATCAACCGCTTATAAGAATCAAAAACAGTGATAACAAACGTGATTCTTTTAAGCGGAAATCACTGTACTATGAGAAATTTCATTATCGTGTATGTAAATAAAGGGGCTTCCTGTGTTATGTTATTAATGTACATGCATTTACGATTTTTAATTTAAGCGAATAACAATCTTTATTATGAGACATTTATATGACCTTTCATTTTTTTTTATTTTTGGAGAAGGACGGGCTATTGCATTGAATTTCAGAAGTCTATTCTCGTTTACTATAATAAAAAAAACTTTTAAGTTCTTTAAGGGGACAAGGGACCTCCAACCTCATTTTTTTTCTTTTTTTTGTAATTTTCAATATTTTACTCTTTATACAAAACTAGCTCAAAACCCGTGCTTCGCTAAGACTACATTCAAATTAAATACAACGGTCAATGTATGAAATTAATTCCACAAATATGTATAAATATATTTTTAATAAATACAACGATTAATGTATGAAATTGATGTAAAAAAACGAAAAAATATATTTATAAAAATATCGTAACGGATATTTTTATAGACAAAATAATGTAGAAGAAAATATTCAAATTAAATCTAATAGAAAATACTGAATAATATAGTACAGTTAATATAGTACAGTTTGAGGAACATTTCTTTTACTGTATTTTAATATTTTTTGGATAATGTCCAATCGTCTGCCGATTAGCAACAAATTTTTTTTTGTCTATTTCGTTGTTATGCACGTGACGCAAAATTAATTTAAAGTATCAGAAAAAGAAAAAGAATCTCGTGATCAGAATTTAATAAATTAAATTCTAAAAATTAATCTTTAAAAATTCACTAAAAATCAGAAAATGGAGGTAAAGATTCGAAAAAGATTTCATTTTAAAGGAATTTTTATGATCTTTCTCGTGATATAAATTTTATAACCCTCGGATTATTATTTTAAATGCAAACTTTAAAGAATATTACAAAAACAGCTTAAAAATTTAATTTTAAAAAATCTAAGAAGAATTTTTCAACAATCTCTCTTAGTGGACCCCTACACTGTAAGAAGAATCGCCGTGCAAAATTTCAGCCCTTTATGTCCAGTGGTTTGGTCTATGCGTTGACTGTCAGTCAGTCAGTCAGTCAGTCAGTTACAGAACTGTTTTATATATATAGATGAGAATAATTTATATTTGCTTTACTACATTGAAGACACCTAGAATTCCCAAATAAGTACTTTGTGAAAGAATAAGACCTGGCAAAAAATTCTTCAAAAATGCTCCATGTGCATTAATTGATATCTAATTTCTTCCAAATATCTCAGGATTTTAAATTAAAGCGTTTGTCACAAAACTGTGCATTATTCTTTGAAACCACAATTTTTTTTCTTATTTATAGACCATGAAATAAAGTAAAAACATGCCAAAACATGTCAGCCAAAAAAGAAAATTTTTTTTGCCTTTCTATTCATACAAAAACTAATTCAATGCGCAATAATGTTTATATATATATATGGTAAACTAATATTAAAAACATTAAGGTTTTTGTATGATACAGAATACGGAGGAAGCATTTTGGAAAATAAATTTGAAAAACAGGTATTATTCTTCCAAAAAATCCTTATTTAGAATTCTAATCGTTTTAAATGTAGTAAAAATGAGTATTTATTATTCTCATTCTGTATATAGAGTTAAAAATTGAAAATTTTGAATTTCGAGGTTGAAGACCCCTTATCCCCTTAAGGGACTGATGATTAAAAGCGTTTGTTTATCGAAAGTTTTAGCTGGAAAATTATAAAAAATGGTCGCTCTGCGACGTTTTGGCAAGCACAGGTAGCTGATAAAAGCTCTAAAAAGTTTGCTACGGTTCCCAGGCAATCTCATTCTTGATACATGTCATGATAATTTTCATGATGAATTACTTTTACAAGAAGGAAAAATTGAAATTTATTAATTGCAACGTTTTTAGAATTACAATTACAGGGTCGATACCGCCACGTAGTTATTAAGGGGACAACGGATCTTCAACCTCATTTTTTTCAATATTTTAATTTATATACAAAATGAAAATAATTAATATCCTTTTCTACTACACTGAAGACACTTTGAAATTTTTGAAATTTTATTGTCAAAGCACTTGATTGTCTTCTAACTTACATCCATAATAAATTTCCCAAATGTGTGTGACTTATTCCACCCGCTCTAGCCGTAAGCTGGACCAGTCCAAGAGGCCAAAAGTTACAATGAAATCAGAAACAAGCAAAGGATCTATAAATATTCTCCTTGGCAAGCCCCAGGCAGTTTAAAATATGGTCAGGAGAAGCTTCAGCAGTATTGCATTTGGAGCAAAAAGGGTAAGATGTTTGCCCCTGATTGTAAGCAAAACACTCCGTCAGATGTTCACTAGCAAATCTGCTAATGGTGGTCTGCATCCTTCTGTCGCCCTTTACAGTAAGGGCACCACCAGGAGATTTTCGGTCGTACCAGCGGTGTGTCGGAGGGGTATTCCATGAATGCTGGGTTATAAGTTTTCTTCTTGAGTCAATTTCAAGATAGGTCAAAGTATCTCGCAAAGAAATAGGAAGAGTGGCTCCATCCTTATCAACAACATCAACAGTCTCATTTCCAAAAAGGCCTATATGAGACGGCACCCACTGTAAATAAACCTCTTGCTGTTGAGAAAGATCTTTGAGGATCTCCAGTATCGAAAGTGAAGCTCTATCTCCGACTCTTGTCCAGCTGCTCAAGTGCTGAATGGCACTGCGGCTGTCAGTTAGGATCCAAATATCACGGTGAGAGGTTTCGGTTTTAATAGTTTTCAATCCCTCTTCAATGGCAATAAGTTGATATCTGAAAACTGAGCAGTAATCTGGATTCCTAAACTTGTAAGGATTTGAGTTAGTAGGGGTCGTAATAAAAACATTACTGCCACAGGCATTGTGTTCATCTTTACTGCCATCGGTATAAATTTGAATAGCAGTATGAGGGATTTGATTTATGGTTTCAAGATCAAGCTGATGCAAGTATTCTGGTAAACTTCCCAAATTATAAGGATTAACACCACACAATGACAAAATGTTTTTTTTTTTTGGACATCGAATAATAAGTAACTTTTTTCAGAAGCCAATCATGTCCATACTCTAATGTAAATCGTTGCAATAACGCTATTCAGACATAGAAGCAAGTACTTGATGATAACGACCAATCGTTTAGTGTTGTTACATCAAAAAAAGGAAAATAAATGAGTCTGTTACAGTTTAACTGCTACAGAAGTGTGTACTTGGGAATTATTAAACAATTTTTTTCAATTTTTTTCTGCAATAAATATATAATTTAAAGACTGAATTGGATGTTATTACTTTTTTCGCTCGCCAGATAGATAAGTCCCTTAGCCAAGCAAAAAATGTAATTATAATAATAAAGATTACTCAAAGGATGTTCTATCTTATAGATTTTATATGCCGTCAAGAGCTGCAGACAAGAGCTGCACATGCAATAACACATTTTACAATGTTATTTGAATTTATATTTCAGAGGAATTTTAAATAACAATGTATATTATTTTATCACTTTTCATCACTTTTTACCATGTTTTTATAACTTGCTTTCTTGTTTGTGTGTGTTTGTTTGTCCAGTACAAATCTTGCAATCGATTTTTAAGTAACTTCCCGACTAGCTAGACATTTGAAACTTTTAAAATAGCTCAGAACACGATGACAGTGCATTTTTTTAATACTTTTAGCCATCTTTAAACAGATTTTTAATATTTTTTATTATTTTCAGTTAATTTTGTTTGTAGACTGGTGCAGCCATCTGTCGGCCGGAACGGGAACGAAAAGTTAAACGTAAGTTAACTTCCAATTAACTTCATTTTCTTTCAAGTTGATGGGATAATTCATCAAAAAAATTGTAAAAAAGTATTTATTAATACATAGAATTGTCAAGTTTATAAGATTCAACAGAAAATTTAAAAACATGGTATATAAAAAGTTCTTTTTATCTTGTAATTATTGTTTTATGGATTTAACCGATTTGGCAAGTGAGTGTCTCATATGATGTGAGAGGCAATAATAAAAACAATGAAGTTTTGAATCTTACATAATTACAGCTTCCTAAAATTATAGCCTAAATGAAATGTTTCATTTAGGCACCAGAGGATTACAGCACCGGAGGGTTTCAGAAGCCTCGCACTTTATACAATTGAAACTGAATATTCGGAAGAAGACTGGCTATATATACTGCTGGCCACTGTAAATGCAACACCCTGAAGGAAACATGCAAATAACATGAAATTCACAACATGCATTAGCGGAGGTGAGATATGCAAATGATTAGAATTTCAGCGCAGACGCACATCACGCGCGCCTGTGGCGCCACTTCAAAGCGCTATTTAAGGCTTGGAGATTTCGACGATTTCAAGTTCAGCAATTGTGTTTTTCTTGTGTTTTTTTCAAAAAAACGATCAATTATGCCTCGTCGAAAACAGCGATCATCTTTTGATCAAGTATCCGAGTTCGACAGAGGAAGGATAGTGGCCTACCGAGATTGTGGATTATCTTTCAGGGAAATCGGTAGTCGTGTTCGACGAAACCAAACAACTGTAATGCGGATATGTGATCGTTGGATGCAGGAGGGTACGACGGACCGGCGTGTTCGATCGCATCCACCTCAGCGCACCACTTCACGTGATGACAGGCAAATTGTGCGCATGGTAGTGACGGATCGCTCAGTCACATCACGAACCATAGCACAGCACATGCAGTCTGTAACGCATCATCCAGTGTCTGCGCGTACCATTCGACGCCGTTTCCAGCAGAGTGGTCTGTCCGAGACACGTCCATTGCTTTGTCTGCCCTTGACGCAGAACCACAGACGTCTCCGCCGCCAATGGTGCGATGACAGAAGGATGTGGACGGCAGAATGGAATGAAATTGTCTTTACTGGCGAGTCACGCTTCTGTCTGCAACACCACGATGGTCGCATTCGAGTCTGGAGACACCGTGAAGAGAGGATGCTGAACAGCTGCGTTATGCACCGCCACACTGGTCCTGCACCGGGTATTATGGTATGGGGCGGTATTGGATATCACTCTCGCACACCTCTAGTACACATTGCCGGTACTTTAAACAGCCAGCGCTACATCTCCGAGGTGTTGGAGCCAGTTGTCCTTCCTTACCTTCAGGGCTTGCCCACAGCCATATTTCAACGGGATAATGCGCGACCACACGTGGCACGCATTGTCCAACGGTTCTTCGTCAATCGCCAGATTGAATTGCTTCCCTGGCCGCTTCGCTCTCCGGATCTTTCGCCGATAGAAAACATGTGGTCCATGGTTGCTCTACGATTGACCCAGATTCCATCCCCAGCTGCCACAGCAGATCAACTTTGCAACGTGTGGAAGCTGCTTGGTCTGCTGTACCCCAAGAACTCATCCAAAGTCTCTTTGAATCAATGCCGAGGCGTGTGGCAGTGGTGATCTCCAACAATGGCGGCTACTCTGGCTACTGATTTTGGCAGGAACCACACTTCACAGAAGTCTATAAATTTAATCATTCGATACTTGGTCAACATGTTATCTACAAAATAAATTTTGTTGTGATATCTCTTGTCTTTCTTGGTGTTGCAATTTGGGTGGCCAGCAGTGTATATACAGGGTGGTCTAAAATTATTGAGCGCATTTCATTTTTGAAAAAAAAGAACAAAATAAGGTACCGTAAACCGGGGGCTACTTTGCTCCTAGATGGGTAACTTTGCACCATTGTTGAAAAAAGATTTCATCCCATCTAGCAGATAAATTAATGAATATTTAACAATATTTTCACTGTTATCTGATAGATAGCACCACCTCTCATAACATGAATGATAATTACTATTTTAGCAGCCGTTTTGGGTAGTGTTTGCCAAGTGTGTCTGTGCTGGTACTATTTTTAGTTAAAATCTTCATCTGAAAAAGTTGTATTTTGCTCCAAGGAAGCGATTTTAGTTGAAGGTCAGTGTTGTCTACTTATATATAGAAACTAATTATCTTTGAAATCATAACATTTAAATCTTGTTAAACTGAATATTTATCCATTTATGATCGATACTGTTTTTGAAGTTAGTTTTAGAGCAGATAGGGGGCTACTTTGCACCAACTCAAAAGTGGTGCAAAGAAGATGGAAGAGATGAATACATCTACACAGAATGAACTGACACATTCAAAATTCCAGCTTAAACCTATCAACAAACAGACTGATTCATTTGTAGTTGTAATGTACGAAAATGAATACTACCCAGGTGTCATTCAAAGCTTCAATGAGGATGGAGCTTTCGTGAGTGTCATGACGAAGTCGTTAAGTAACTGGAAGTGGCCTGTTAATAAATATGCCCTTTTGTATAAATGGGAAGAAATAGTTGGAGGTATAAATCCCCCCAAATTATTTAGCAAACGAGGCGTTTCCTCAGTCCCAGAGCTGGCTGATGGTTATGGAAATTTTTAAATATTTGTTTTTATACTACAGAAATTTTAAAATTCTGATGCATCGAATATACAAGTGTTTCCTTTTAGTTTTGCCACAAAATAACAGCAAATTTTGCTGATGTCATATTCTTTTTTTACATATTAAATACAATTAGTTGAACTTGTTTGTTTTTAAATATTTTCTCTGGTTTAAACCAAAAAAATTCAAATCCTGTCAGTTTTCCACGATTCTATAAGGTGCCACAGTTAACTTGAAGGAGGTTATTTTGCACCAGGTTAATTTTCTAGCTTCGAACAAATTATTATTTCATGTGGTGCAAAGTAACCCGCCCTTATGGTATACTTTGCACCACTTTTAAAAATTATTAAAAAATATAAAATACATATAAAAACAGGTTTTATTAACATGGATCTATTCCTTAATTATCTAAGAATACAATAGAACTACTTTCAAAAGTCATTTGACAGAAATTCTATGATTTACGTGAGCATTACAAAAATATCTTGGAAAAATGGGGCAAAGGTGGGTTTACGGTACGTAAATGTTTATTGGTTTCTTGGAAAGATAATTTAAAACAGTTTTACACAACAAAATTTTAAACCTCAATTAACTTCACATAAGCCAGTAGATGGCGCGACAACATTTAGCAAGAAAAATTTACTAATTGCCTCAGTCTGCAAATGGCTACCGTAAAGGGAAAAGCAATGTGCGTTTTGTGGTTCCGCGAAAGCAAATCCGTTGTAACTGTTCAGAGACGTTTACGTTCAGAATACTCAAATCGACGTCCTCCAAGTAAGGACTCTATTAAACGTTGGTACCAACAATTTAAGGACACTGGAAATTTGGAACTGGAAGGATACGGGAAGTGTACTCTGTTTAGCGTTTTTCCTAATGTTTTCTTTGCAGGATATGTTTTATGTTATAGTGATTTAGCAGTCTATGCTTGAATTTTAATTTTTGTTTATTTCTATTGTTTACATTTTACATTGTACTTTTCGGTATGAAGGTTTGCAGCTTTTGCGCAATCTTCTAGTGGAAGTTCTTTATTTCTATTTTATTTTTAATTTTTAAGTTAGTTTTATGTTTATGGTTAGTCTCGAGGTTCCTCATGTAGTAAGCAGGCTGTTCTAATGTATTCTTTGCTTTTCAGGTAAAAACTTTTATATAATTATGCAAACTAGTATCAAAGATTTTCTCATGGGACACGGCTCGTCGCGTTCCGTAACAAGGAGCCCTGCTGCACGTTTTGTTCAGGGGAGTGTGGTGGTTAATAAGTTACCTGAACAACTGTTACGTTTATATAATTTAAAATTTTAAAAATATGCAAAATGCAAAGATAAAAGGTGTCTTACGTGCCCTATGGCAAACAGTAGTCAAGTGGGGGTTGGTTCAGGCAATAGCAATCTATTTTGTAAGTGTAAGGGATTAATTTACATTATAGAGTGTCAAGAATAGAATTGGCTGCTGTTTCGCCATAACCGTCACTTACAGAATTGGGGTGTGTACGCATCTTTTACTTTGCATTAGGATTTTTGTGTGCTTGCATGTAAGGTGCGTTGAGCCCATACTGTAAGTTGTGTTTGTCTTTTCATTTTCTTTTTGACTTCTTGCTTCCTTGGGGGACTCGGGGCCTTGGGATGTTTTTTGGTCTTACCTGCATCCTATTCAGAAAGTTCCCCTTGAGGTAACTGACATGGTTAGGCTCCCTGATGACGAGACCTGTCGGTTACCTCTGTTGTTTTATGGTTCAGTTCCGGCACTTATACAGAATCTTGCCGTTGGTGCGTGGATGCCCAGAGTGCTTGATTTCTGTTTGTTTTTTATCTATTTGGGTATTCTTTTTATCTATCTCTGTTGGATTATTTATTAATTTCCTGTTCATTCATATGCAGGCGCAGATTCTTTTGACAACGTGTGTTCTGGCCAACATCCGAGTGCACATCTGACCTTTCAACACAGGATAATAATGCGAATATAAATGTATACACCGTGAATTCAACTCGTGTTGGAAACGACATCGGGGGAGAATGACACGTGTTGGAAACAACCATTGTAAGATTACAGCGAATAGTTCATAATTGTTATAGATCGGTTGAAAAGCTATACGAGAAAACATGTTAAAATTAGCAGCAGACGCCAATCACAATATGAGAAAGCAGATATCGTTAAAGTTTATCTATGAGGGAAAAAAAGTAACAAACTGGAGAATGCTAATAAAGATTATCTATATACAGGGTGGTTATAATTAAAGTTCCACATTGAAATGGTCATAAAAGGAAAACTACTGGACCAAATGTTATCAAACTTGGTAATAGTTTAAAGAAGGTCGTGGAAATTTCTTTTCTGCCAAAAAAAGTTCAAAAACTCACCACCAGGGGGGAAATGGCACTATATGCATTATTGTTAAACGAAATAAGACATGAAGACATCGGTTTAAAATGTGTTTAATCGTTTCTTAAACGTGTTACAAAGCATTTTCAATGTGGCGTCCACCATTTACCGAAAGCAAGTTAAATCGCATTACTGCATTCTCAACAGTAGATCTTAGCATATGATGAGGAATGTTACGGACATGTCGGCGTATCGCATCTTTCAATTCCGCCAAATTCTTTAGATTATCACCATAAACAGTGCTTTTGAGTTAACCCCATAGCCAGAAGTCACAGGGGTTGAGGTCTGGTGATCGGGGTGGCCATTTTGTGGGGAAGTTTCGACCTATAATCCATTCATTCGTGAAATGTTGCTTAAGTAACAGTGTGATACATGCACCAATGTGCAATGGGGCCCCGTCCTGCATAAAAATCGTGGTGTCTAAAATGCCACGTTGCTGGACTTCAGGTATCACAAAACATCTTAACATTGACTCTAAGCGAGCTGCAGTCACAATGCATGTAACAGGTCCAGCTGTCGACTGCTCTTCAAAGAAAAATGGTTCAATTATGAAAATAGCTGTCATGCCACACCAAACGGTGACTTTAGGAGAATGCAATGGATTTGCGTAGATAACATGAGGTTTTTTTTTTTGGCTCAAATCCTGTAGTTATGGGTGTTGCCATCGCCATTTAGGTAAAAATGGGCCTCATCTGTCCACAAAATGTTCCATGGCCAATGTTCGTCGATTTCTATCCGTGCAAGGAATTCCAAAGCGAAAGATTCTCTTCCAGCATGATCGTTACGTTTAAATTCTTGAACATGTTTAATTTTGCGTGGGCAGAACTGCAGCACTTTACGGACAATTTTGTACACCGTACTCCATGGTACGTCCACTGGACGTGCGACAGCGCGTACGCTGCACGTACCCTGTGTGCTTTCCATTGTTGCTTCTTCCACTGCTAATGCAACAGCCTCCTCGGTTTCACACAGAAGCAGGTTTCCTTCCCCTCCAAGGTGCAACAGATAACAAACCCGTGGCTTCAAACTTTGTCATCATTTTCCTCAAACCCTACGGTGTCATTGGCCCTCGGCGTATTCCTATTACTGAACGATACCTTTGCAAAGCACGCCGTTCATTGCTATCGCTTTCATAATAACATTTAATGAGAAAAGAACGTTATTGCATGGTTAGAGACATTGTCTATTCGTAACAATGAGAACTCTGACAAACAGGCTCACTTTTATCTGGAAAATCAAATGACGTGTAAAGCGCATCTCCATAAATCATTTGCTTCTTCCTGCCGTAAGCCAATTACAAGCCATTGCGGTTTTCCATAACCCCACAAACAGTTTCGTTTTAGAAACGATTAAAAACGTTTTAAACCGATATCTTCATGTCTTGGGGCCGAATTCAGGCTTCAAAATTCACAAATTATCGATCTGTAAGAAAACGATTTCCGGAATGCGCACACTTTCAATGTTAATTTTGTTCAATGTTGATCAATGTTTCTTAAGGTTATACAAAATTTTAAACCCGTGAAACAAAATGTTAAGTTAGATTCCGACACTTATTTCGTTTAACAATATTGCATACAGTGTCATTTCCCCCTGATGGTGCATTTTTGAACTTTTTTTGGCGGAAATGATATTTCCACGACCTCTTTTAAACTATTACCATGTTTGATAACATTTGATCCAGTACTTTTCCTTTTATGACCATTTCAAAGTGGAACTTTAATTATAACCACCCTGTCTATAAAACAGTTCCGTAACTGACTGACTCACTGACTTACTGACTGACAGACAACGCACAGACCAAAAACCGCTCCACCTAAAGGGCTGAAATTTTGCATGGCGATTCTTCGTACAGTGTAGGGGTACACTAAGAAATATTTTTTTAAAATTCTTCTTAGATTTTTTAAATTAAATTTTTAAGCTGTTTTAGTAACTTTTTTTAAGTTTGCATTTAAAATAATAATTTAGGGGTTATAAAATTTATATCACGAGAAAGATCATAAAAATTCCTTTAAAATGAAATGTTTTTCGAATCTTTACCTCCATTTTCTGATTTTATGGTGAATTTTTAAAGATTAATTTTTAGAATTTAATTTATTAAATGCTGATCTCGTGATTTAATTTTTCTGGTACTTTAAATAAATTTATCGTCACGTGCATAACAACTAAATAGACAAAAAATATTATTTTTTCTTGCTAATGTGGCAGAAGATTGGACATTATCCAAAAAAATATTAAAATACACTAAAAGATATTATGTTCCTCAAACTGTACTACATTCTTTAGTATGTCCTATTACATTTCATTTGGATATTTTCTTCTACATTATTTTGTCTATAAAAATATCCCTTACGATTTTTTTATAAATATATATTTTTTATTTTTTCTACAGCAATTGCATACATTGAGCGTCGTATTTATTATATATATATATATATATATATATATATATATATATATATTGGCATTAATTGCATACATTGAGTGTTGTATTTAATTTGAATGTACTCCGTAACGAAGTAACGGGTTTTCATCAAGTAATTCATACGTAAAAGAAATATGGGATAAAAGGGTTTAATTATAACGAGTGGCTTAAAGTAGTGGGATTAAAAAAGGGAATTTAAACTGAAATAAGCTCATTCCGTTTCAGGCAAAATGTTTTTACCCGCCCACACTTTCTATAGGGAAGTTTTAGATCGCAGCCTATTATTCCCATCCCTGAGTTGTGGATTACATTAAGATTTTCCTCCGAAACTTCCACTAACAGGAGAGAAAATAAAAGAACAGACAGCTGTGTCAAAAGAGATAGAAGGCTTTGGTAGTTAGGAAGAGGGAAGCTCTTTCATTATGCACATTAGCGGTGAAGAGACTGGCTTTTAATTACCGGCAGAGCTCTAATGGCTAATAATATTACGGATAAAATTTTCCTGGCTTTGAGCATAGCTCTGTTTAACAGGAGTATTTTAATATAACAGAGTTTTAATAGAATTAGTTTAAATTAGTCAGGTTTTAAATCTTCACATGAATGCACTGATAAATTTTTGCAGGTATGGCTGGCATTTCCGGTGTATAAAATAGGAAAATTTGTTTGGTTTCGAGGAGGGGAAAAAATAGGCGAATAGGATCATAGGTAAATATATACACTTTAAATAGGTAAGATAAGTGGAATATAAACATTATATAAAAAATATATTAAAGTCCTAGATTCATTTTATAAAACACCAGGGGAGGGCAATTGTTTTGGCCCGGGGGCCACTTTGTATAAGCGGAGGTTAGCGGAGGGACACACCTTTTAAAATTATTGCATTTATTAGTTAACTTTGCATATCAGAAAAGGTATAAATTGTAACATAAAAATCACTAAATCAAAATGTATTATCAAAATGATTATGTTTTGAAAAATCAGAAAAAAAAGAAGCATATGAAGGATGGAACTTAAATAATGGCAACACTGTTGTAAAGCCCATGAAAGCAGCTTATACCACGCGTACGTCTCATACCTGCCTTACCTCAGACACTGCCCTCTAGATCACAAAGCCTTTGCGCTGGATTCGTGACGTCACTGCTGTAGGCGATTCTCCTGACAACATCGTACTCGTTTTCAGCTGTCGTAGCGAGCGATGCGAAAAGAAATACGCACTAAACAGATAGTTATTTTCTAAAACTGATTATACTAGATCATTTTAACAGGAAAATGTAAACTTTGAAAATTGTATTTAACATTAGATGTCAAGATTTATTTTCTCCTCTATTAATTTTGCATTATAATAATAGTGTAAAAAAAAACTATATCAAATTCGTAGTTGCCGAATAAATTAAAAATTCATCGATACGATACTTAACTTTTTTTAGCACAATGTGTGTTTGAAATTTTAGACTATATATATATAGCCAGCTATGGGCATTTTATAGAATATAATATTAGGTAAAGTGAAAATTTCCGTAATATCGCATACTTTTTTCTTAGGAATTACAAAATAATAAATATTATTTAAATAAAGTGTAAAAAAATGCAAATTGGAAAAAAACTAAATATCTGACTATAAAAATACAAATAAAGAAAAGATTAACTTGATAGATAATATCTTTATTTTGTATTTTACTTTATCTTTTATTTATTTTGTATTTTATAGTACATAAAAGATAGTATCTTGTATTTTATGTTTATTCATAGATATTTTAATCTTAAAGCTCATGATCCAAATTATTATTAAGCGTTAATTCAATACCTAAACCCTCATTCCCAAAAAATATTTACAAGTGTAGCATGAAATCTTTTTTATCTTTAAAAAAATCAAAGAAAAAAACAAGACACAAAAGGAAAAATAAAAGGAAATTTTATTTTAAAGAATTTTTTTTTCTTCCTGGATACAGAGATTAAAAACATCAAGTTTTTACACAATTGTGGAGGTTTTAATTAAAAGTTCTACTGAATTTACAAAATTACAAAATTTTTTATTGATATAAAAATTCTGTAGTAACACAGGACATAATACTAATTAACAGAGTGCTGTTTATTTTGTATAAAAATTAAAAAGATTCATTTTTTAATAAGCAAAAAAATTTTGATAGTACATATTAGGCACTTAGCACATATAGGTCATACATTTTACATCTTTAACGTAAATTATATTTACCTTCACTTATGAATGATGAAATACTAATATAATATAAAAATATAAAGTTTTTACACAATTATGGAGGTTTCATTCGAAATGGGTAAGTGAGTACATATGTATGAGATAAGTTAAGAGATTTTATGTGTATTTGACATTAACATGGATTGCTTGAGGTTGAGTAAGTAGCTAATTTTCTTTTATTAGATTTTTAGAAACAGCATCATATTTGCTTTGGCAACGGCATCACATTTTGCTTTACAGTAGTTATTTAATAAAGTGTTAGTTGATGCCTGAATAATGAACGTTATTACTTTTACACTAGAATGATTTTTGCATGTATGAATAGAAATATCCTTTGTAGAGAGTATATTCATTGTTATTTGAAGTGCAATTTGTTTTTGATCACGTTCCTTTAAAAATTCGGTTTCAAAGTCTGAAACTAATTTTTTTATAACTATAAAATTATGAGCAACAATGTTTACAATATCTAGAGTTGGATATTTTAGACCTCCTCTATCAGAATTATTAATTACTTCAAATTGTGGATCGGTGGCAAGTTCTCTGTCAATAGTTAAATTTTCTTTACATGCTTCACACTTTAATTTTAAATGAATAACTGAATGAATACAGTACCCAGTCAAAAATGTTAAAACAGCCATATCCTTCTGTATATTATTTATATCATTATCTGTAACGCACACAGACAGAAAAGATTTATTTAGATTAACAACCTCATCTATATTATTAACATTAATAAATTCATTTATAAGAATACTACCTTTAGATTTTGATTTTATCATTAAATTTAAAACATTACATGTTCGCTATTTCTTTTCAATTTCTAAAATTTGCCTCACAGAAACATGATAATTTGTCCCTCCCATTCTTCTATATAAACTGAACCTCCATTCTAACTCATCAGTCTGTATCTTTCCTGGCAATAAATAAGTCATTCCTAGTTCTGTAGAACAATAATGCACAATCTGTATCATACAGTTTGTTGAAATAAAAAGTGCCGAATGAGTCTCCTTAGTTAATCTACCAGTATCACTAATTAATGTTTTCCATCTCTCCAGCCAATCTAAAAACCTATGTAGAAATATTAAATTATCATCATTTTCATTGCATGTTAAAGGTTTACAGAGGTTATTCTTTAAACGTAATCCTTTATTTGGAGTTTTAACATTCATAATAGAAAACCAAGTGTGAAAAATTTCTATATATTTAGATGTCCCTATATTATTGACAATGTTGTATTTTTCTCCAATACTTAGCAAGCTTTTACTCACAGTCTCATTTATTAACTGTAGAGCAAGTTTCACACTCTGTTTGTCCAAAACTAGATGGCCATAATGCCTTTTGTGATAATGAGTACCCATATTTTAATAAGTTACCACACTCTAACTCGTACAATTGTTTTATAGATAAAAGTGAAGCAGTAAAAACTTTAGATGAATTTTCATCAAAACTTGGAAAATACATGGCTTGTTCTTGATTTCTTTGATTTACCCAATTGTTTCTTACACTTTTAATCAGATGGACGGGGTCAATACAGTAAAAAAGTGGTCTTGTAGGACAACAAGGATGTGGATAAACATATTCTGTAATGGGATTATTAAAATTTTTCATGCACTTTCTATTTATGCTATTGTTATCCGTAACAATCACTACAACTCTGAAGCCAAATGATTCTAAGGTTACAATTATTTTCTTTAAAATTAAAAATAGCATATCAGAAGACATTTTTTTAACGGGTAAAATATAAACAACATCTTTAAATTTTGAGGAAAAGGCTTTGCAACATGAAGACATGTGCACTAGTTGCACATTCATTGTCATCATTTGCAAAACCAACAATATTTCCTTCTTTATAATCGTAACATTCTTTTAAATGAATTTCATCAATCATAAGTGAAACATACAATTCTTGTTATTCTAAAGTAAGTGCCCTATGCTTTGCATAGGCTAAAAATTTGTATCATTAATTTCATTTAAAGGATTTACATTAAATTTAGCACTCAGTCTATTAATGGTTGTTGGATGATGGTAATGTAATATGCCCACTTTGTCTTATAAATTTATAAGCAGAAGGAGATAATAAGAAAAACATTGATGAAAATATTAAAGTTTCAGGTGAATAGCTGTACTTCTCTGGTTTAGTAAAGAGTAAAGTAAGCTACTCTTTGAGGAACTCCAAATAAGATTTCTTATTATCTTCAACTACTGTATCTAAATTCTTTAACATACTTAAAATTAAGTCTACACAAGGATACGGGTTTACTTTTGAGCTCATTTCGATGAATACCCTCAACTTCATTCAAAATATTATACAAAGCATTAAAATTTTTTATTAATAAAGGAAATTTAATTATTCAAAAAAACCAATTTCTTCACCTTTGTATGAAACACTTAATTGTAATTTTTCATTCACCTGCACAGAATATAACAAAGAAACATTTGAAAAATCAATCTTTAGGTTTAAAAAGCATATGCTGTTTTCACGATAAACAACATCCCAGAATTTTGATACCTGAAAGGTCTTCAAACATTCCTTTAATCCTTCAATTGTCTGAAATCCCCTTTGATTTTCATATGTCTGGTGGGTTTCCAAACTTTGCTTCATCGCTTCAATAATATTTTTTTCTTCTTGCTTCAATTTTCTTTCATCAGGACTTATTCTCTTTGTTTCAGAGGTATTCAGATATGATGGGTAATCTGGAAATAATGTTGGAGTGGCATCTTTCTTCAAATTAGGTTGATTTAACTCAACTATAATTTTTTTCCATTCTTTTCATCTAACAGTTCTTCATGAGTCTCCCAACATGACACATCAAAATGACGCTCACAAACCTGAAAATTAAAGAATAGAAAAATACTCAGAAAAATAATGATAATAACGGTAGACAACAATATTTATAATATATACTAGCTATTTAATCCTTTTTTTTATTTGTCAAAATACTAGATTCTGTTAGCAGTTTTAATATAACTTTAATGTTATTTTCAAAAGATATTTTTTACATATGCTGAACAAACATAACCTGGAATTCTTTGTAAGCTCAAAATCTTTTCTTGCTATTCGATGCAACCACACTTTTGAAGTTTTTCATCAGCTGGGAATCTAAACACCCTCACTTTGTTTTCTTTATCATAATTGCCTCTACAGTGAGGCACACAGCATTTATACGGCATAACTGCTAAAAGACAAGTGACATTTATTTATATCTTCAAAATATTATTTAAAAATTAAATGAATAGATACAGCATTGAAATAGTAGATAACAAATATGGATAGTAAATTCTAAAAAGCAATAATTTTTAAGATAATAAAATAACCTAGATTTACTAAACTTTTCAAACAATAAATAAGAATCACTAAAGGTAAACATTTAAAGTGCTCTCTCAACAATCTGACATCCTACCTTAACACAACTTTTATTAACATTAAACAGAGATAATAAATTTACAATAATAAATTATGCTTAAACAACACTTTAAATAATTTTTCAACAGTCAATAATTCAAATATAAAGTAATAAAAGCTTATTTTCCAATTTTATAAAAGTAATGACGACAATTTTTTCGTTTGTATAAAACATTCCAAATTTTTCTCGCGTAAAAATGGATTAGAAAATTTAATCAGTTCAATAAGAACTGGACTATTTGCCTACTCAAATCAATGTTTTCACATTCTGAAAGGTGAATTGCATATTTACAGTATTTTACGTAGTAATACAAAGTTATAGAGAAAATTTAAAACAAAAGAAAACATATTAATAGTGCCTGAAGAAAATGTGTAATGGAAAAACGTCCCAACTTCATACTATTTATAATTATTAATGACTGAGTTGAAACAGATAGCGCTATTCCTAACCGTTAGGCGTAAGACTATTCAAATAAACTGGACATACAAGTTCATAATAATAATAATAATAATTAAAGAACAAAATCATTTTAAAAGCAATAATTATAGTTCTTAAAGAAAAACTCAAATACTTACTTCTTCAAGTATTCCGCTCAAAATCCTTTGTAATTTCTTTAATATCCTAAATGCACATCGACAGGCGACCACGAGGTTTGTGTAGTCACTGCGGTGAAGTAAGTAACTGCGGAGTACGCTCATACATTCGGAGGCGAAATGTTGTGAATTCAATCGCCTCGCCTCTGTGACGTCACAGGAGTTCGTCTGCTCAGCGCTTAGGCTTTGCTTTCTAGAGGGCAGTGCCTCAGAGCGAATGAGCTCTCCCCACAAACATCACACGCCTGCACAGTGACAGGATGAACACAGCCATGTTCTGGTTACCGGTCTATCGTACGAAATAATTTGTTGTATCGTACTGATGGAAGGAAATGCTTGTGCGCACACTGTGGCTGATGTGTTTGTTCTCTGGGGCTGGGAAGTTCTCTACCATCCCCCATATTCCCCGGACTTAAGTCTCTCCGACTTTGATCTCATCCCCAAGATGAAGGGACTGCTCCGTGGATTCCACCAAAGATTCTGCAGTCTGTAGACCACTCTCCATTCGAAGAATCAACAGATTAGGCGCTGCCAACTCCATCCTGCAGCTTCCAAAACGTTAGCAATGGGTGTTAAGCAATGCTTGTTACTACTTTGAAGGACTATAAAAGTTTCACCTCTGTATCTCTTCTGTATTCTTTGTACATACTTAGTTGCCACTATTAAAAGTCCATCCTATGTAAATAAAATTTTTATATTTTATTTATAAGTACTTACAGGGAAATATAATAAGAAGTATAAATGGGTTTATCTATATATATAAAACAGTTTCGTACCTGACTGACTGTCTTATAACGCACAGACCAAACCGCTGGACCTAAAGGGCTGAAATTTTGATTGGCGATTCTTCTTATAGTGTATGCGTGTACTAAGAAAGATTTTTGAAAAATTCTTAGATTTTTTAAATTAAATTTTAAATATGGTTTTGTAACTTTTTTAAAGTTTGCATTTAAAATAACTTGAGGGTTATAAAATTTATATCACAAGAAAGGTTATAAAATTTCCTTCAAAATGAAATCTTTTTCGAATCTTTACCTCCATTTTCTGATTTTTGGTGAATTTTTAAAGATTAATTTTTAGAATTTATTAAATGCTGATCACGTGGTTTCTTTTCGTGATACTTTAAACTAATTTTGCGTCACGTGCATAACAACGAATTAGAGAAAGAAATATGAACATTAGACTAATTGGGATGGAAGTTTTTAAAGAATTTAATTCAAATTAGTATGTTTTATGAATATTAAACATACAAATTAATAGCATACATCGACCGTTGTATTTAATTTGAATATTTTCTTCTACATTATTTTGTCTATAAAAATATCCGTAACGATTTTTTATAAATAAATATATATATATATATATATATATATATATAGATATATATATATATATATATATATATATATATATATATATTACATTAATTGCATACATTGACCGTGTATTTAATTTGAATATACTCCGTAGCGAAGAACGGTATTCAGCTAGTTACTTATAAATACTTTATTTAAAATTTAATGAGATTTTTGACCCTGACCTGAGTTATCTAATTTTTCTAATTGGGAATATAGGAGGATATTCCCGTTCTTAAGCAATCGTTCAGATGTTCATCAGTAAGTTGAGATCTGCGTTTTTCATTTATAACATTCATTGCTGAAAATAAAGGCCTCGCACAGATTATGTAGAACCAAAGTAAGATTTTTATTTTATAGGAAGCCAAATATTCCAAAAGTTTTCGTCAGACAAATCAGACATCAGACGAAAGAAATTTCAAAATAAAGTCGAGCGCATTCCAACACCTTCGCGGGTACATGGTTGAGAACCAATGATCAATAACACAGTTGCCATGAATTTTTGTGCAAAATACTTACTAAGGTTGACATTTTCTGTCTCATAAGTAGAGAAAAGTATTTTGGAATTTCCGAAGAGGGCAAATCACTAAAAAATATTGAAATTAATTCATTTTTTTTAAACTAAGTTTCGTGTCATAATAATGATGAACAGATAGTTACAATTTTTCAGTTACCAGTAACACTTATACATCAATAAAGTTTATTAAAATATTTCAATCCAAACCATCTTTTTGATGCGATATTGAAATTCCTTTATACAGAGGCTGTTTACACATTTTTAGACGATGTATATTGTATTCACAAAACTAAATTACATAAAATTCTTGTGTTTTAAATGTTCTATTTGACATCCCTTATTCTGAACTATCTTTCGACACCGCAATTTCCAGGATAATAATGCCTTTTGAAGTGTCAGAAGAGGTATTCTATCCCATTCCTCCTGAACAGCTTTCCAGAGTCCTGTAAGGGTTTTGGGACGACGTTTGGATAATGCAGATTTTAAAAGTCCGAAAGCACAAAAATCCATAGGTGATACATCGGGAGATTTAGTAGGGATATCAGTGAAGGGTATGGCCTTGATACCAGTTTTTTGTTCCATTTCTTTTAGGAAATTTACAGTGGATTTTGATATATTACTGCTAGCTTTGTCCCGATGGAGTCTCACAGATTGATGGCACTGTGGGTAAAACGATGGTATTTCATTCAGAAAAATTGGCGATAAAATATGTTCCTGATAGTATTTGGAGTTAATCTTGACATTTTTTTCCACTCTCTTTATTTTTAACTTGCCATTATAAGAAAAACCAGCAACAATCATGAATCCCTTAGAAAAACTTTCTTTCGATTCTTTGAACCATGTACTTAAATTTTTTTCTCCCCTTTTATGATAATAAATGGCTCTTTTTTTGTTGCAATCATTTAAATACACCCATGATTCATCTATTGTGACAATTGTTTTCCATTTTTCTTTGGATAAGTGTTTCTCATATAGAATTCTGCAGCGTGTCCTGCGTTCAGCGATATGATTTGGAAGAAGACGATGCACATTGCGTTTTTTCACTTTCTTAAGATTTAAATCAACGTTTATCATTTTGTATACAGTGGACACCGAGCATTTTAATGATTTTGCAATTGTCCTTCGACTAGGGGGATTTTCTTTTAACATTAAACAACGTACCTCTGCAATAGTCGAAGATGTCCGTTTTTTCCTTGGATACTTGTTTGGAATTTTGTCTCACTTGAGGCTCCAATTTGACGTTTTTTTCCTTTCTTGTTGACGATATTACCTATCGACGCTTTAGATATCACAAAACCATGGACTCTCACATCGTTTTTGAATAACGGAGTATGCATATTCTCTTCGGAAAGAGCATAAATGTAGCCTTCGAACCACTGTTTTGTTAAAAACGCCATTTTGAATAAAAACAAAACTTTCAAGCCGCAGACAATAATTTTGACTTTTAAAAACATAGTTCAATTGCAATTATTTCTTTTCCAGCAAACGAATTTTTATTACCGCTTACCAAAATCGTCTAAAAATGTGCGAACAGCCTCTGTAGTGGGTGGATAAACTAATCACTGGATGTCGAATGTCTGTTAATTGTCTGTTTGGACTTAAAAGACATTTTATTATTAAATTTTTATGTTTCTTGTATGTTAATTTTTACATGTTTATTAGTGTTCACCAACAGATGCAGTGCTTCCCTTGGTTGGGCTTTTCACTTGTCTGAAGTGGCAACTCAATAATCTTTCGAATTCTGTTAAATACCTTGGCAACTAACATTTTAAACAGTAATCGTGTAATGTTTAAGCGCGGGGATGTAGTTTAATTCAGTTGTGATTTAAACGCTGACGTATATTTTAACTTAAACTAGCCTCTGCGCGACCAGCATGGTCGCTTTTAGTTTTATATTTTCTTTTGCAAAACAGTTTTATATTTCTTTTGCAAAAAATGTGAATTTACATTACTTGAGAGTTAAAGATACGACTGAGAAACCCAACATCAATGATTTTAAAAAATTACACCCCTCTCTATATGTACTATTTTTTCAAAATTTAGATATCTACACTTTATTATTGCATCAAATAAGAAGTTGTCGGGGGAAATTTTTCAGCAAATTTTAAAAATGTAGTAAAAGTCAACAAGTACGAAAAGATAATGTGGATTACATCACCCTCTGTATGTTCTATTATTCACAATTCAGATATCTCCACTTAATTGTATCAAATAATAAATTGTTGAAAAAATTTCTTCACTTATAAAATGGTGTAAAAATTCAGCAAGTGCTGAAAAAAGTGTAGAAAATTAACTATTACTGGCTATCGGTTTGCTATGAGGGCGACTGTTAAGCCTAACTTCGCGGTCATTTATGCTCTCTCTTTATGAATTATTTCTTCTTCGCTTTCTTTCTTGAGACTGTTCCCAATTTTCACTTGATCGTGCAGCTCGCTTTCGAGCATTACTGATTTAAGGGCGTAAATCCATGTTGACACGCGGTTGCAAATTGCGGACGGCTGCTAGTGTTTACATCTGGTAGTTGCAGCCGTTGCCATTCGGAGTGTAGAAATATCGTCGATTTTTGTGCCGCATACCTACGCGTTTATATATATAGATTTTATTGTATTACCGCATATGTATTTGGGACCAGTTCTCCCGTTCTTCGTTGCCACTGAGTTGAATTGCTGCCATCTTACAACGTTGTGTTCTACTCGACATTTACTGTTCGTGAATCTGGAATAATATCTTCAAGTGAACTGTGTTCGATTTTGTTTAGCGTATGATTACTTCACATTGCTGTGACTCCAGACTACAAGGAAGTTGAAGTAAGGATGTTCATTCATGTTTATCCTAATTTTAGTTACTTCCCAACATTGGTTGCATGTCAGGTCTTGCTGGGTGGTTGAATAACTTTATTTTAGTTTACCGATTTACATACATTGGGCGACTCCGCCATTGTCGTTTGATTACCCATTACATTATACACTACTATTGTCCTTAGAGAGAGTCACACCTAATGCTGCTCAGCCTGATGAAGAACTATTAATTAATTCGAAACTGGTAGCTACGCTTTTATTTTTTATTGTGGATATTATGGAAGCTGTGATCTTTTGTTATGCTTATTTCGCAATATTCATTTAATAATTACCCGAAAGTGTTAGCTGTTATTTTATTTCAGTAGTTTACACAGGTAAATGCCGAACATCTAAGAAACTAACTCTTTTCCACGAGTCCACTATCTATTGTGGGCTTTCTTAAGACTGATGTGTACTAACCCTATTGGATTCGCTCCCCTCAGTGTTAACCTATGGAGAAAATGTGTCCAATGATTGCCGACTTGGATTTAAAGACTGTCTTTTTTAAATTGTACTGCCTAATAGAGAGAGAAATTTACAGCTGTACATTTTTCTTTTTAAAAAAAAAATGCAAATAATGTTTTTTAAATTTAAATTATTCGGAGAAAAAAAATCTGGTATAGTATGTTTTAACCGGTCATAAATTTCTTTGGTGGGCAAAATTTTATAAAATATATTTTGTTTCAAGGTGTAGGAAGTTCAGGCTATCTGAAAATACAATTTTACTTGATTACCAGCATTTATGTAGCTGTACATAGTAGAAAATATTTCTCCATAGGCTAACATTGAGGTGAATGAATCCAACAGGGTTAGTACACACCAGCCTTCATGTTTATGATCTTCGTGTATTTGTGTAATTACATTTCGGAAAATTAAAGAAACGCGGATAAATACAGTTTTATTTAAATTACGTTATATTATGTAATTTGAAAAATTATGATGTTCTTTATAAATTTACTAGCTTTATATACCCGGCGTTGCACGGGTGAACCCTTAATAAAGCTTACTTGTATGATATGTATATTTGTATTTTATGGCAATCTATACCCTCTCCACTGGTCATCATCCCTCAGCATTTATAATAACCCCCCCCTCCCCATTCTAATGTCAGCATTAAAATGTTTCTTTCAATTTTTGATAACCCACTGGATCCCGGCCCTTCGAGGAGTTTGAGGGCTTCCCGTAAACCCTTGTGAAAATCGCCGGTTTCATAAACAAGAATTACCTGACGTTGCCCAGGATAATAAAAATGAATGGAGTAACCTGAGCTCTAGATGTATACGTACTAACAACCGAAATATATACAATTCACACACACACACACTTTCCACACTTCATTTAATTAAGATTGATCTCTCTCTTGTCTCCGAACCACCAATTTGGTGTTCAAAACGGGGATATATAGGACAATATAAATTATGCGATTGTTTCTAGCAATTTTTTCAAATCTAAAGCGAATGTCGAAAAATCGTGACATTGATCGTGTTTGTTACATTTAATCGTGTTTCATTACATTTTAAATCAAGAATCTTATGATATCTGTTTCCTTCTTTGAGATATGACGGAATATGTAAAAAACACGTAAAAACACGTTTAGCCCCCCCTAACCCCGTGGGGCCAAATTTTGAAAAATCCTTAATTGGTTTTTAGGTATTCATATTCCTTAGATTTTTAAAGCAATAATCTTATGGATATCTGTTTCTTTCTTTGAGATATGAGTAATATGTAAAAAATACGTTTTGCCTCCTCCCCCCCATGGGGGGCCCGAATTTTAAAATCCTGAAATTGGTTTTAATGTATTCGTGTTCCTTACATTTTAAAGCAAGAATCTTATGGATATCTCTTTCTTTCTTTGAGATATGAAGGAATACGTGAAAAACACGTTAAGCCTCCCTCCCCGTCCCCTGGGGCCAAATTTTAAAAAATCCTGAAATTGGATTTAAGGTATTCGTGTTTCCTTACATTTTAAGAGTAAGAATCTTATGGGACATCAATTTCCTTCTTTGAGATACGAAAGAATATGTAAAAAACACGTTTTGCCCCCCTCCCCCCCCTTGGGGGGCGATTTTTGAAAAATCGCTTCTTAAATGACGCCTTCAGCCCAAAAGTAATAAGCTCTTAAAATTTGATATCTGTATCTCCAATAGTTTTTGCTGGGTGTTGATTCCTTTATATATATAGATAAAACACGTAAGAACACGTTTAGCCCCCCTCTCCCCGTGGGAGACGAATTTTTAAAAATCCTGAAATTGGTTTTTAGGTATTCATGTTTCTTACATTTTAAAGCAAGAATCTTATGGATATCGATTTTCTTCTTTGAGATATAAAGGCATATGTAAAAAACACGTTTTGCCCCCCTCCCCCCGTTGGGGGGGCGAATTTTGTAAAATCCTGAAATTGGTTTTAGGTATTTATGTTCCTTACATTTTAAAGCAAGAATCTATGGATATCCGTGTTCTTCTTCGAGATATGAAGGAAAATGTGATAAAATACGTAAAAAACACGTTTTCCCCCCTCCCCCCTTGGGGGCCTAACTTTGAAAAATCCTGAAACTGGTTTTTTAGATATTCATGTTACATTTTAAAGCAAGAATGTTATGGATATCAATATCCTTCTTTGAGATATGAAGGAAGTGCCAAAAAACACGTTTTGCCCTTTCCCCCCCTTGGGGGGCGAATTTTGAAAAAATCGCTTCTTAAATGACGCCTTCAGCACAAAAGTAATAAGCTCCTAAAATTTGATATCTGTATCTCCAGTAGTTTTTGCTGGGCGTTGATACGTGTATGTATATATGTATATATAAGTCAGGACTTCTTCCTTTATAGATATAGATAATTGTTTTTAGTTGCACCTTTTTTTCTGCTGTTATCATTAAACATATTTCCCATGTTCCACGGGACCAAAATAAAGAGAGCGGACGCATCATCAGAATTTTTTTTTCCTCAGCTTAGAATCAGTTACCAATTTTAACATGGATCATGTTTTTACTGAGATTTTCCCATCAAATTCGTCATAGGACGAAATGCTTCACTCAAAGAATAAAGTGTGGTCTACAATGGATAAATCTACCTCAGTGGATTTACAAAGTATAAACGGGGTTTTACGACTAGATATTTCATGTTGATCATAACCCAACAATTACCATTAACTGTTTCTATCATTAACTTCGCTGTTTTGTTATTAAAGTAATTATTTGTCTGTGCTTGACGAAAGAACATGAATGATGACACAAGTTTTGTTCAATTTGTCCTCTTTCATATACCGTTGCTTTAAATTGTGGATATTGTGTTTAGTCTCCATAAAAGACATATTATTTTATTTTTATTTTTAAATAATTCATTATAGTAATTGTTTCATTTTATCGATCATATTATTGTAATTTGGTATTCTTATTGTGTTTCTGGTCAATAGATGAGCATCACAATGTAACTTTTTTTTGGTTACTTCAAGCAATATGTTTTTATTCTGTTGTTGCACATTTGATTCTGAGTAATGACAAGAAATGGCTTAGAAATGTTTAAATCTGTTGTGGTGTATATTGTATTCTAAGCAATGTCATGTAAGAATTCAAAAATCGCTATTTTGGATGCGATTCCGTTTATTCTTTTTTTTGTTAAAGATTCTGTGCAGATTATTGTTCAAGCTGTTGACATTTTGCTGTCAATTATTCATTTTGTAACACCTAATTCCAAAGGGTTATTCAGTGTGTCAGGAAATGTGTGTGAAAATGAAGTCAATTATTAAATGCATTCTAAGGACACTTGGTGGAACAAATTGTTAGTATTGACTTATTATTCAAGTATTATTCAGATTGATTTTAAATGTAAGCCATTCCAGTATATCTTTATTAAAAGAAGTAAGACGATTGATTAGTTGCATTTAAAAAAGAACATTAAATGTTTTGTTAACGGATTCTTATACAATCCACTAAGATATAAATTATATTAATAAATTACTGACCCCACACCGTGTATTCCTTTTATGCATTTTTTACAACATTCATCTAATAATTTCACGTTATTTTATTCCAATAGTTTTACACAGGCAAATGCCCGACAATCTAAGGCTGCACTCTTTTTCCATGAGTTCACTATCTATTGTGCAATTTGTTAATGTTTATGATCTTCATGTCTCACTATGTATTACACTTGGGGTGATAATAAAACACGGGTAAATGCCGTTTTATTAAAATTAAATAATATTAAGAAATTTGAAAAAATAACGATATTCTTTATTAATTTATAATTATTTTTTAGATGGACATTTTTCCTGCCAAGATCACACAAACAGATTCCGATATCCCTCGAAGCCAAAATGAAGCGAGCGGAAGCGTCATCAGAATCATATTACCGCGCCGAACAATGCTCTGGATTACCAGCCACCCTCCCGAAATGCCCCTTATCGGTTTCTAATGATTTTCGGCGAATTCTTCCCACTCTTTTCCTCTGCAGCTAACGATCCCGAAAATGAAATTATACGATTAGAATTATATTCAGTTTGCATCTTCTTTCGCTTTGTTTTCCTACAGATCAGGCCTCTCTCTTGTCTACTCACTTTTCCCGGATAAAACTGTAAAGTGTTACTGTAATTATTGGCTAATTTTAGATACTGAACCATCCGTAAGCCGTGGTTGCAATTTCCGCGTTTGTAGGTTACTAAAGAATTAAGGCTAATTTCGATATCGTTTCGAAATGAAGGATTGTTTCCACATGTTTTCAATTAAATATTTCGTGTCAATAGAAATCTTGCAATTGCTATTAACTAATCCTCGCCACTTAAGGCTAAAAGTAATTATTTCTCTGTGCGTGCAAGTTAATATTAGCGATGACTACACTTTTGTTCGTTTTGCCATCTCTAATATATCTTTATTTTTTTATTGTGGGTATAATGGAATCTATGTGTTCGTGTTATGCATTTTCATACACGAACATTACATAATGAAATGATATTCGTGTTATACATACATAATGAAATATTAATGTAAAGTGTAGTATATAAATTAATAGGTATTTTATGTGTTAAAGTATTGCGTTTCTGATAAATGTAATATATAGAATAGAGTTGTATATATGTATACAGAAGGTTGTTCGCCCTTTATGGAAATGAGTTTGATAGTTAAGTTTTATGTATAAATGCTGTATTTTTTTTGCGGCGATTTGCTTCTATCTGATAGTCATGGTTCTTGACAATAGCTCTAGTACGAATTTCCATGCAAGTAAACTTTTTTTCTTAGTACTGTCAGGTCAATTTTAACCCATTCCTCTTGGACCGTTTTCCAAAGTTCGTTCAGTGTTTCTTGGATACCGTTTTTCCTAAGGCTCATTTAGTAAACCGAAAGCACAAAAGTCCATTGTAGAAATGTCAGGAGATTTTACAGGTATTTCATTAATGGGATTACACTTTATTCCTGTTCTGATCATTTCTTTGCTAAATAAGCGGCAGTTGATTAGACGTGAGGAATAGAGGCTTTGCCCATATGAAGCTCATGTACTTTCCGTATAAGGCTGGAATTTTTTCATCAAAAATTGGTTCTAAAATATTCTGCTGATAGTGAATTAATTTTGTCTTTACTTGAGACTTTTCAAAATTTTAATTTGCCGTTGTAACAAAATCCTGCAACTATCATGAATCCCTGGGGAACTTTTCTGTACACTGACGAAGCCATTTCGTGCGGTCATTCCCGTTAGTTAAGAAAGAGAAAATTGATATTTTTTTTATTACAGTCACTTAAATACACCCATGCCTCATCGAATGTTACCACAAATTTCCATTTTTCAGCAGCTAGTTGTTTTTCATATAATTTTCTACAATTTGTTTCTTTCAGCAATATGCTTTGGCAAAAGCAGATGAACTTTAGGTTAAACATCTTTTTTAACTTCAAATCTTTACGAATGATTTTACTTACAATGCCAGAAGATATTACTAGTTTCGATGCAATGAATCTTTGAGTCAGCAGATTTCTTTAGGATCAGAGACTTCCCTTTCTTGATATTTAACTCTGTTCGAACAGTCTTAGGATGAGGTTTCGCGGTCATGTTTTTCATTTTTTACTTTCAGTTAGACGTTTTTTCCCTTTCAAATGTAATATATTATAAATACCTTTTTTGAAATGTCATAACCGCGAATTTACAGCGCTTTGTAATTTGTTGATGCGAATATTCTCCTCGGAAAACAGAGTTACGTAACCTTCAAGCCATCTATTATTTTTGAGAGCCATTTTCAAATAAATCTTTTATTTTACATTCAATCAAAACAAAACAGTAGGCAGACGATTATTCTGAAGTTGCCAAATTTTTATCTCAAAATGCAAACGACAAAAATAAACTACAAAATCGTTTCCATAAAGTGCGAACGACCTTCTGTATAATTAATAAGCCATGTGTTGTAAATAATTTGATTGTCATGTGAATGTAAATTTTGTATATAAGTAAGCTAGAATGTAACTACTGGAATGCAAGTGAATATATCACTGTATAGAAAAAGGGCAATGTAAATTAAAGAATTATGTAAATTGTAAAAGCTATAGGAACAGCATTGTAACAATGAAAATTGTATAGATAAATAAAAAAAGGAGAAAAAGGTGTGCAACTCAGGAATGGAGCTTGAAACAGATTAAAATTAGTAATAAAATTCAAATTTAGTTATCGCTGGGCCCTGCGGGACCTGTTGTAGAAGGACAGGGTTGCTGTCGCCCGATTGGTCATCAGGTTTGACCGGGAAAACCGCAAGATTGGGCGGGGCGATAATTGTATTATGCATTTTCAATAATATTCATGTAATGATTTCCCGAAGTGTGATATTATTTCATACATTACACAGGTAAATGCAGTTTTTTGAAACTACATATTATTACCATCTTTTATCCATTCAACTTCCCTTTTTCGACAGGCTTAGAGTCACGTTGCCCATTTTAATATGGAACACGTTTTTTATTGAGGTTTTCACATTAAAATCGTCATAGGACGAAAATTTGCCTCGCAAAGAATA
Source organism: Dolomedes plantarius (assembly GCA_907164885.2). Lineage (NCBI taxonomy): Eukaryota > Metazoa > Arthropoda > Arachnida > Araneae > Dolomedidae > Dolomedes > Dolomedes plantarius. The sequence continues at coordinate 109,488,923 of OU015496.1, forward strand.
AAGTGCAAGTCTACAATGACTAAACCTACCTAGTGGGGTCTACAAAAAAATAAAAGCAACTACAAAAATATTACAAAAAATACTACAAAAAATAAGTAATTAAATATTTCGTGTTAATCACAATCCAGCAATTTACCATTAACTAATACTCGTTACTTTGTGTCAAAAGTAATTATTTATCTGTGATTACGGAAGAATACTAGCGATATTAACATTTTCGTTCGGTTTGTCATCTTTTATATATCTTCATTTTTATTGTGGATATTGTAAAAGCCGTGTGTTACTCTTATACAGTTTTTACAATATTTTTTATTAATACCATTTTTTCGGACGCACCTTTTAACGTAGGATTACGTTCCTCCATAACGGTCCCCTGAAAAGCAAAATTTCAGATATCCTGCGTCACGAGTTATAATTTTGGCAGCGCGCCAAACCCAGTCTGTATCGCTTGGCAAGCAGTAAACAATTAAACAGAAAAGTACCAAAATCCGTCACAATTTTGACACACATATATACATAACACCTACATACATATCTACATACAAAAGAGGTAAGCAACGATAAGTAATCCTACATTAATAACCTGTGGTAGTTTCGTTAGAAGAGATTACTTGGTTTTTTTTTGTTGATGCTTTTTAAATATAAAAATCGACTTAAAATTGGGGCGGTCCCGAATGTAACATTAAAGTAAAATGAATATTTTATTATATATATTTTATATATATAACTTATTATATTCATTATATATATTTTCTAGCTTTATTAAGCATAATAATGTAAACAATTCAACACAAACTAAAACTATAAAGTGGGCTCTGTTGAAAGTATTTAATTTTAGTTACTCTATCTATAATTAAGTAAGAAATCGAAAATACCTTTATATACCTAACCAAATATTCTTTCTAAAAATCCTCCCGTGAAAATGAGGTGCATCTTATCGTTCAGTGCCTCTTATGGTTCGAAAAATACTGTATTTCGAATGGAAAACAATAAACAAAAACTAGAAGATACAAGAAAACAAACAACAAGATAAAAAGCACAAAAAAAAACAAGCAGGATGAAAGTACAAGAAAACAAATAAGATAAAAAGTACAAGAAAACAAACAAGATAAAAAGTACAAAAAGCAAACAGGATGAAAGTACAAGAAAACAAATAAGATAAAAAGTACAAAAAAACAAGCAGGATGAAAGTACAAGAAAACAAATAAGATAAAAAGTACAAGAAAACAAACAAGATAAAAAGTACAAAAAAAAGACAATCACTTAATGCTCTTGCCTCTTGTACCGTAGTCAATAATAAGACAAGCCTTTCGTTTCAACTATCAACTACGAGACGTTAACATATTACAACTACTACATTTAAAGCAAGTATGTACAGCAAGTTAGATTGTAAAGTTAGATCATCGGGTTGGCTTTTCGGGTTCCAAGACTATTCCGGCCTACAAGGCCTTCAACCAGGAAAGCTCCGTCTACCTGGCACTCCAAAACAGATCTCAGCGTCGTGGACTCTCGCCGTCTATCTTTATACTGTCGGCTAATTCAAAGGGATTTTTTTGGAGTTTGAAGTGCTGGTAAGTGTTTGAAGTTTATGAGATTCGAGCCGTCACTATAGTGTCAAAATCTAAAGAGCCCTCGAAACACTGGGATTTATGCTTTCTATAACGTCAAAAACTGCATTTTACTATTACTTTATGGCCTCTTATCCAAGAGTTAATGAGACCGCTGAGATCAAGAGTTTGCAGATAGATGACATTTTGAAGGGTAGGAAAGGGGCATCGCATACTTACTTCTATAAATACTAATTACGTGTAATAATTGAGACAATGTCACACTCTCAATATCGGCTACCACGATATCTAGCCGACAATGCTTGAAGGCCGACAATGGTCTGGAGGTGGGCAATATCCATAACTTGTGGTTTATCACAAATAGTACAGAAAGGACTCTCCAGAATTTTCAAGCGGCTCGGTATTTAGCTGAGTAGTGATGGCCAGTTAAAAGACAAATCATAGCTGCCGAATCCTTCCTTGGAAAATCTGAAATGAATGCACTCTTAGCAACCCAAAACTTTTGTCAATTAATTCTTGATATAACAGGTGCTTCAATTTCTTCCGGATAAATACCGTTATATAACTATATGCGATCGGCCTACACGGGCTCTGCATAACTGCAGCACCTCTATTTGCCAATCCATCTCCGAATTCATTTCCTGGAATTCCGCAGTGTGCTGGAGTCCACTTTAAAACGACGTTTTGGGATGACAGTATCCAGGTGATGTGATGTTTTGTGATGACAGTGCATGGGACTGATACTCGAGAATATTTTCGCAATAAATACTGTAAGGATTTCACGAAAATCTGTTCTGTTATTTTATTTCAATACAGAGAATCACACTTAATGATCCCCAGCCTGAGAAAGAACTACCGGGTGACCAGAATTAAAACCCTCATTCTCTGACCTCCCTGCATATCGAACTACTCAGTGTAAAGGCTTGAAATTTTGTGCACATACTATTCAAGACATGGGGGAACGGATTTCGCAAAAAAAAATAGTTCCGAAAACACCGATAGGTGGCGCTGTACAACAGAAAGTATGAAAAAAGCTAAAATAATAACAAGAAAAAACAGACTTACGAAATGAAATTTTTCCTTTTTAATTTCTATTACTCTTATGGAAAAAGAGAAAATTTTTAAAAAAAGTAAAGAAGCTTAATCTGTCATTCTAACTGCAATTTCGCACTGCAAGCACAAAAATTTGCAGAAACCCATGGTCTGCAGTCATATTCTGGGTATAAAAGAGGGTAAAACTGAGGAATCGGGGATGGCTGCCCAGCTGCCAGAACACGCTTTGCTTGGGAAGATCTTTTATGAAAACAAGGGAAATGCTGCAGCTGCACTTCGAGAGTTTCGCCGACTTAAGAATTTGCACAAAGGACCATTTCTTCCACAAAGTCTCAGAATGATCGTTCGATTCGAGAAAACTGGACAGCTTGGGAGTTCAACCGGGTCGAGGACGAAAACTGGTTCGTTCAGGTGTCGTTGAAGATGTTCCCACCGCTATTGCTGAACAGTCAAAGGATAATGTTGTAGACTGTAGACTGTAGTAATGCATGTGCAGTGTCACGACTCTTAGGTGTTCCCGATGGCGCAGTGTGGAATGTACTGAGAAAAATTATGCATTGTTTCCCGTACAAAATCAGTCGTAATCAACAATTGCTGGCCATCGACAGGGAGAAGCGACTGACCTTTGCATTGACATTTCTTGCTAGAGTTGAAGTGGATGCATCGTGGCCATGGCAGATTCTGTGGAGTCACGAGACCCATTTCCACCTCAGTGGAACAGTGAACACCCATAACTGTCGCATTTGGGATGCCGAAAATCCCCGTACCTTACCGAGTTACAGTCTGGTGTGGATTCACAGCCACATTCATTCTTGGACCTTTGTTTTTCGAAGAGGCTACTCGCAATGGCCCTGTGGCATGCCCCTTGACGGCCAACAGGTACAAAAGGATGCTTGAAACTTTTATTCTACCCCATTTGCAACAGAGGCAATGTCTAGATTCTGTTACTTTTATGCAAGATGAGGTGCCTCCACGCATTTGACTCTGTGTACAACAATTTCTTCGGCAACGTTTCACTAATGACAGAATATTCAGCCGTGTATTTCCGACAACCTGGCCATCTCGTTCTCTGGATCTTAATCCGTGTGATTTTTGGCTGTGGGGACACTTAAAAAATCTTGTTCGTCGAGGACGTCTAGTAACCTTGGCAGACTTGATTGGTTTGGTTTGGAGCACTAAGGTCATTTTTTGCTACACGAGCTCTAAATGGACAAGGGACCGGGACCTACTGCTTAAAGCCGATTGCGAACGGCTACAAACATCCACGCCGACAGTGGGACTCGAACCCATGGACTCTGGTACCGATTGCAAGCGCCCTGGCCGTCCGGCCAGAAGGTATCACTCCGCATGTGAGAAGCATTTCAGTCTACCATCTACGATCCTCGGTTGAACAAGTTGTCCACAGACTGCAGTTTTTACATCTATAATAAGGGAGCCATATTGAGCAGCATCCCCTGCGTCGGTAAGGTGTTTGTCACATGAATGTTTGGTGCGTTCAAATTAAATGTGTTTAAAATGCATTTTTGTATATTTTCAATATATAGCTCACTCATTTCAACAACGTCATATCTCAAAAAACGTGATTTTTCAGGAGTGATTTTAAAGTTTAAAAGTACATTAAAATGTATTGAAAATAAATATTAATTCTGCTCTCTGGCGGCTAAATATTGAGCGGTGAGATAGGGCGATCTTGCAGGGATACAATACTCTTTCAGGGCATTCTGGAAACTGGCATAACTAAAAATCACCGATTTTTGAGATATGACGTTGTTGAAAGGAGTGAGCGATATGTCCAGTTGTGCAACGCCCTCTATCGATCATTTCAGGAACTAAATGTTTTTTCGCGCAATCCGTTTCCCCGTGTCTTGAATAGTATGTGTACAAAATTTGAATCTTTAACACTGGGTAGTTCGATTTACATGAAGGTATGAGTAGGGGCGTTTTAATTCTGGTCACCCGGTATTAATTAATTCTAAACTTGTAGCCACCCTTTTAATTTGTTATTGTGGATATAATGAAAGTTTTTTCTCGTATGCTTATTTCACGATATTCGTCTAATAATTTCCCGAAAGTGTTATCTGTTATTTTACTTCACTAGTTTACACAGGTAAATGTCGAACGTCTAAGACTGAACCTTTTTCCCACGGGTCCACTATCCATTGTGGACTTTGTAAATGTTTATGATATTTGTGTAATTACACTTTGGAGAGATAATAAAACAAGGGTAAATGCAGTTTTATTCAAATTACATAATATTATGCAATTTGAAAAAAAAAATTTTAATTTTTTTAAATTTATAACTATTTTTTAGATGACATTTTTCCTGCCAATATCACACAAACAGATTTCCGATATCCCTCGAAACCAAAATGAAGAAAGCGGAAGCGTCATCAGAATCATATTACCGCGCCGAACAATGCTCGGGGATTACCAGCCACCCTCCGAAATGCCCCTTATCGGTTTCTAATGATTTTCGGCGAATTCTTCCCACTCTTTTCCTCTGCAGCTAACGATCCCGAAAATGAAATTATGCGATTAGAATTATATTCAGTTTGCATCTTCCCTCGCTTTGTTTTCCAGATATCTTGTTTTCTCCTTTTTCCTGAATAAAAACTGTAAAGTGTTACTGTAATAATTATGAGCAAATTTTAGACGCTAAGCAATCCGTAAACCGTAGTGTCACCTACTATTCGTAGGTTGCGAAGAATTAAACCTATTTTCGATTTGGTCACGAAATAAGGAGTGCTTTCACTTATTTTAATTAAATATTTCTTGTTAATCATAATACAGCAATTAACTAATCCTCGGTACTTTCCGCTAAAAGTAATTAATTGTCTGTGATTACGAAAGAATATTAGCGATGACTACATTATTCTTCGGTTTGCCATCTTTTATGTTTCTTTATTTTTTATTGCGGATGCTGGGGAAGCTGTGTGCTCCTGTCGTGCATTTTCGCAAGATTCATGTAATAATCTATATATCAAGTGGGGTGAAAGGCAAAGTGGTATAAGTCCAAAGCGTTTTACTGCAAAAAGTACAAAAAAATTCCACCATAAACTGAACAAATTATAATTCATAATAATTATTATAATATTGTAAATAATAATTACTTGCAATTCCACTATAAATTGAACATGGAGATTACTTTTTTACCCCCCCCCATGTGAAAAAAAGGTTGAAAAATGTGACTTACACCACTTTGCGTTTCACCGCCTCATATATAAAACAGTTCCATTCAGGCCCTGATTTTCCATTAGGCCCAGTCCGGGCCTAAGGCCCCATGAATGTTGAGGGGCCCCCCAAAATTTTTATTTTAAAAGAAAAAATTCCCAATTAATTATTTTTTATTTTACCTTTTTTAATAGCAATTTTTTATATATATCCTTATAAATTTGATTGATAGGTTCGTCATATGTATAGTTATATGCAGGGCTAGATTTGAGGCGGAACGCGCCGAAACGGCTTTCCAGTACCTCTCTTTAGGTACCTCCATTTATCAATAATTTGGAATACCCCCCCCCCCACACACACACACACACCCCGGAAGGTTACCGTTCCGGCACCTCTATTTCTAGAAATCTAGCACTGGTTATATGTATAGTTCATCATATGTATGTTATAGGGTATATAAGGGATTAATAAGGTTTTCTGGTTGCATTGTATTGGTGTTTTAATGATGAAGTTAATATGTTGTATTGCTTTTTGTTATTTGATAATGTTCTAGGCTTCTAGGCTTCAAATAGCCAATTCTTGGTAACATGGTACTTTCACAATGATTCATGATTATTTTTTTTGTGTGTCAATTTTGGAAATTTTACACCCACATCAGAGTTGGGGGGGGGGCCCCATTCCGAGTTGTGCCTATAGTCAAGAATTTTCTAAATTGGGCCCTGGTTCCATTACTGACTGACTTACTGACAGATAACGCACAGACCAAACCACTGGACCTAAAGGGCTGAAATTTTGCATGGCGATTCTTCTTAGAGTGAAAGGTTGCACTTGGAAAGATTTTTGAAAAATTCTTCTTAAATTTTTTTAATTAAATTTTCAAGCTGTTTTTATAACTTTTTTTAAGTTTGCATTTAAAATAATAATCTGAGGTTTATAAAATTTACATCACAAGGAAGGTCATAAAAATTCCTTTAAAATTAAATCTTTTTCGAAACTTTACCTCCATTTTCTGATTTTTGTGCAATTTTTAAAGATTAATTTTTAGAATTTAATTTATTAAATTCTGATCACGAGATTCTTTTTCTTTTTCTGATACTTTAAATTAATTTTGCGTCACGTGCATAACGACGAAATAAATTGACAAAAAAAATACTAAAATACAGTTAAAAGATAAAATTTAACCACTAGACTAATTGAGATGGAAGTTTATTAAGAATTTAATTCAAATTAGTGACTACGATCCAGGAACTGATAGATCACATTTATCCAGGCATTGCCCAAATACAGAATAAGTCTATAGAATGGTTTTGCGAAAGGACCATTTTGACTTCAAAAAACGATCGAGCTGCGTTCATTAATGACATATTGCTAAAGTCCTTTGACGGGGAAGAAATGGTCTACAAGTCGATAGACACTGTCTGTTATTCAGATGATGCCGTTAACTATCCAGTAGAGTTTTTAAATTCCCTTAAACCACCGGGTCTCCCATACCATAAGCTTTCTCTGCGGAAGGCCCCACCAGTAATGTCCCTCCGGAATTAAAAACCTCCGAAGTTTTGTAATGGCACTAGACTGCATGTCAAAGCTTTGCATAAAAATTTAATCGAAGCCATTATTTTATCCGGGTGTACTCAAGGAGAAAAAGTATTCGTGCCACGCATTCCTTTAATACCCAATGACCTCCCCTTTGACTTTAAAAGACTGCAATTTCCCCTCAAAGCATGCTTCGCCATGACGATAAATAAGTCAAAAGACCAAAATTTAAAATACGCTGGCGTAGATTTAAGAGAAAATTGTTTCTCCCACGGTGAGTTTTACGTAGCTTGCTCACGCGTAAGTTCATGGACGAGCCTAGTACTATTAGTTCCACCCAATAAATAATATATATAAAATATATAATATACAGTGTATCCCAAAAGAGATGGTGGAGTTTCAAATGGCTATATCTATGCAACAGATCATTGTTCGTGCCACGTATTCCTCTAATACCCAATGACCTTCCCTTTGACTTTAACAGACTGCAATTTCCCCTCAAAGTATGCTTCGCCATGATGATAAATAAGTCTCAAGGCCAAACTTTAAAATACGCTGGCGTAGATTTAAGAGAAAATTGTTTCTACCACTGTCAGTTTTACGTAGCTTGCTCACGCGTAAGTTCGCGGACGAGCCTGGTAATATTAGTTCCGCCGAATGAAGAAACAAAAAATATTGTTTGTAAGGAAATCCTCTAAAAAGCTATTTCATTATTTTTTCATTGCTATTATCCTAAAATGTACTCCGTAGCGAAGCACGGGTATTCAGCTAGTTTCACATAAGTGTTATCTGTTATATTGTTTAAATAGTTTACACAGGTAAATGCAGCTTTTTCAAATCACATACTGTTTGCTATCTGTTATCCATTTAACTATCTATTTCATCGGCTTAGTACCACGTTCCCAATTTTAACATGGAACGCATTTTTACTGAGATTTTTCCATCAAAATCATCATGGGACAAAACTGCGTCATACAATGAATAAAGTGGGGTCAACAATGACTAAATCTACCTGAGTGGGATCTACAACTAAATAAATAATCCAGCAATTGCTATTAACTAATCCACGTTTCTTACTAAAAGTAAATATTTGTCTGTGCTTATAACAGAATATAAGTGATGATAACGTTTATATTCGGTATGCCATCCCTTATACAGGGTGTCTCAAAAAATCTTGACATGCATGAAATTCTCATACGTGTTACCTTATGTATTAGAGAATTTTCTAGTATAGTATAGTCAATAAATTTCAGTATGTGCTCCTTTTGTGGAACGGAGAATATCCAACCTGTAATCTAGTTCAGCTCATGTGCGTTCCAAAATGGATTCTGTAACACATGAAATTGCAGCAATTATGCGTTTGTTTTTTTCTTTGTTTTTTTTAATTCTTTGAGACTGTCCACTTTTGTTGAATAAACTTTGTCTTCGACAAATCCCCAAAGAAAAAAGTCATGAGGTGTAATGTCTGGAGATCAAGGCGGCCATTGGATGTGATCATCTCGTCACATCCAATGGCCGCTGGAAATTCCTCATTTAAAAAGTCTCGTACAATCATACCCCAATGAGGCGGCGCACCGTGTTGTTGTCAAATGATTTTGGGATGCAAATAAGAAATTTGTGGAACAGCAAAATAGCCATTTCACAACTTTCGCTCTCACGAAACAACTAGCGCCCTCTCTTGAACATTTTTGACACAGAAAAAAACTCTAATATATGCGGTAACACATCTGTGAATTTCCAGTTCCTACCTTGTATACTTTTTTTTATAAATTTTTAAAATGTGTCAAGATTTTTTAAGACACCCTGTTATGTCTTGATTTTTTCAGTGAGGATATTGGGCAAGCTGTGGGTTCCTTTTTTCGCATTTTCAGCAATATTCATGTAATAATTTCGCGAAAGTTTTGGCGTTATAGCATCAAGTGGGGTGATTGTAAATTCGGGGTGATTGTAAACAGAAGGGAAATTTCTTTTTTAAGGCTGGTAATATTGGTTACATTATCCTTACATCGTCTTTTAACTTCCCTCTATAACAGAAAAGTGTTGTCGGACTACTAGTTATAGGTTATTTGTTAATATTTGTGATTGAAGATTTTCTGTCAAAAGTTCGATAAATGGTTTTGTAATGCTTGGTAAAAGTTTGTATTGCTTGAAAATCAATTCAACCAATACCAACCAAAATACAATATCATAATGAAAATATAACGTTCTCCATTAACTTGGTATACTGTTATGTAGTCCTACGAGTATATTGCAAAGGTATCCACGATACAAACTCGAGCTAGAATCAATTTACAAAGTTTTCAGAACAACATAAATACACCACTTGCGGAAAGTGTTCCGGGAACTGATTCCTCCTACGTTTTCTTATTGCACCATCCTACTTTATCTTTTAAAATTGTAACTGCCAACATGCTATTAAGTTTAAAACACAGCATGGAGCAATACAATGACAAATGATTTACAGTTCCCTCCCTTCTTGTATCTGTAGTTTATTAAAAGCATAAAGAAAACGTTTGTTTATAATTACCTCTATGCTGTCGGAGTTGTTGTAAATAGAAAGGGTATTGGAAATTGAGTTTTAGACATCTTTAATATTGATATTTTATCAATTTTTCATATGCAACATAATTAAGAAAGGTTTAATTAAGTGTTATTGACAGTTACTCTAATTCTAAACCCATCTTTGTGAGCATCTTTGCATTTCTGTCTTCGTGTACTTCTGTCCTTTCATTTGTGTCCTTTAGGATTGTATGTGTACTTGAATATATGGTTCGTTGAACCCTTAGTGCAAGTTGTCCGTGTTTTTTCATTTGATTTGACTATCTGTTTCAATGGGGATCTCGGGGCCTTGGGATGTCGTTTGGTTAGACCTGCATCCTATTCAGAAAGTTCCCCTTGAGGTAACTGATTTGGTTAGGATCCCTGATTACGAGACCAGTCGGTTACCTTTATTTCTGGTTTAGTTCCGGCACTGCTACAGAATCTTGCCTTATGGTACGTGGAGCCCTGACGGCTTGATTTCTGTTTATTTTTTGGTCTACATTCTTCCTATAATCATCTAGCTCTGTTGGAATATTTAATTTTAGTTATATTTGTCCGTTTTCAAGATGAGGACTTTCTGCAACTGCGCAATCTTTTATTGAAAAGTTAAAAGTTTTCAACGCTAGGGTAGATTTTCAGTTAATTTGTTTGGCAGTCTATACCCGTGTTATATTTTTTTTTTGTGTTGAATTGTTTACATTATTATACTTTCTAAAGGTTAACATATTTTTATTATGCATATACTGCTTACAATTGCTCCACCTGACTCTATTATTTTAATAGTTTTCCCCAATAAATGCAACTTTCTATTTTAAATTGCATATTAAATGCATACAAAATTACATATTGTTTGTTTGCAATCTTTTATCCATTTAACTTTCTTCTTCATCGGATTAGAACCACGTTACTAATTTTTACATAGAAAGCGTTTTTAACGAGGTTTTTCCATCAAAATCGTCACGGGACGAAAATGCGTTACGCAAAGAATAAAGTGGATTGTGCAATGACTAATCAATTTCTTGCAGTGCAAGGAAGTCGGGTAATGCACAAATAATTAAAAATAATTGTAATACTTTGGCTACCGTATTCGTATGTCAGTCTTTCGAGACCTACAGTAACAATATTTAATTATAATGAAATATTTCTAATTAATAAAATTATAATGTAAAAAATTATATGAATTTTGTTATATGTTTATGACATCATTAATGATAATTATTATCGATTATCATTATCGATTAATAATAATAATAAATAACACAGGCCTGGAAAATTTAACTTTTTATCTGCGGTTTACATAAATTTATGAAAATTTTATGATATTTCTTATGCTGATTTCAAAAATAATATCCATTTTTTCTGTATCACATAAGGATATTTTACAACTGGAAATTAAAATTTCGAATTTGAGACATTTATAAAAATACTCGTATATACAGTTTACAAAACATTCATCATTTTAATAAAATGTACTTAAAAAAATTACTTGAAAAAAATCAAATAATAATAATAATGTCAGATATATTATAAAAAAAGAGTATAAAAATTAGACAAATTTATTTTACTTTTTACTTCAAAGGAACGCTTGTGTCTTTTAGATTTTGAAAATAGTTCAATGTTACTTTTTAACCCCCAACAGTAATTTACCATCATATTGGCATTCTAGTGTCCTTGATCGTTTTCCCATGCATTTTATATCTTGGTGAAATCTCTCCACCTGTTCCTCACTCAACGCAACAAGATTTTCAGGAAAATTCACGATGGGAATGCAAAAAGTAATTTTTTTTTACCATGTTTTTATTAACTTGCTTTCTTGTTTGTTTGTTTGTGTGTGTGTTTGTCTGGTACAAATCTTGCAATCGATTTTTACCTAACTTCCCGACTAGCTAGACATTTGAAACTTTTAGAATAGCTCAGAACACAGTGACAATGCATTATTTTAATACTTTTAGCTATCTTTATTCCATATTTTAAAATCCATTACGTAAAAATACGAGTAGCGTCTAGAGCGAAAAGTAACTGCGCTACAGGCGCCATCTATTAACTTAATAGTGAACCAAGCATATTACATTTTCATTACAATGGGATAATTTGTATTTATGCCCACATGCTATTTGCGATATTTTCTCTGCGAAATTCATTGATTTTTTTTCCTTCAAATTATAGATTATAATTTATAATTTTGAAATCCCTAATTAACTATGGAAGATGCGAATTCGTTTGCAGCTCATGAAGAAGCTGCATGTAAATTACATTTCTTTTTTTTAATAGAAAATTTAAAAACATGGTATATAAAAAGTATTTTTATCTTGTAATTATTTAGCTCATGTTACAACCCAAGTTTTGTAGGATTTTTTCCACTATCATTGTACAGTTAGGATCCTTGTAATTTCCTGAAAATTTCTGAGTGGCGTGTTTGAAACTAACCCATGCTTTTATCTCTATCGACTTCATTTTTTCTTCTAATTTTTTATCCTTCATTAACAGTCTTACATCTGGGTCGAAGAACATACCTTCTTTATTTTTACCTTCCGATAAATGGGGGAAAACATCATTTAAATATGTAAAGTAATCACCATTTTGATCCAAAGCTTTAACAAATTGTTTCATCAACCTTAGTTTTATGGGCAAGGGTGGTAAGAGGAATTGTTTTGGATTCTCTAAGTTCTGCCGAATCACATTCTTTGATCCTGGATTTAAATTCTTCCTTAGAGGTCATTTTTTCCTTATCCAGTGTTGGTTTTTAGATCTACTATCCCACTCACACAGGAAACGGGAATTTTTGTATAGCCCCCATCTCTTTTTTTTATTTGTGAAAAATCTGTGGATTATGGGAAAAACAAATGTCATTTTTGTGATCAGCGTGCCTGATTTACTAAAAACCATCTGACATTCTGCGAACCCCAGATTCGTGTTGACCTGTGATAATTAATCATAATAATAACTATTAATAAATATAATTATAATTTGTACTCCTACTAATAAAAAAAATTTTTGGCTATTCCATTATTATCTCAATCTTACGAGAAAGGCAATAGGCTGATCGAAAAAAAAGACGACTTGTGAGATATAAGTGATGATCCGGCTTCAACAGCCTTGTTTTCTTTAAAATGAAAATAATTTTGGCGTAAATAATAGATATCTCTTGGAACCAACAGATGTCTGCAGTGAAAATACACAAACGACTTGACTCAGAAACTACGTGCATTATTATTAGACCTCAGGTAGAGTCGTGTAAGACATTATTAACGTGTTTTTCTTGCCATTCTCCCCATAAGCATGTCATGATGAACATTTATTGAGGAAAAAAGCTTTAAACTTGTTAATGGTTGCTTGAAAATTTAACTACAATTTAGACTCATGTTTTGAACTAAAAAATTTAACAAAAAAAATTATAATTTTGCTTGACTGCTTTGACGGCCTTTTGAGCAACCATTTAGAAAGTCAGTACTTTATGCTACAGGCAGATGCATACTTCACATCTCTTTTGTCACTTTAAAGCATGTGCAGACAATCTGCAAGCTGTATGTTTGCTACACCGGCGGGGTTCATCCCAGTAGGACCTTGTTGCTATGTCGGGGCCGTCCGTGTGCGTTTGGGAAGCTGTTTGCTTGCAGTTCTGCCTACGCCTTACTGGAATGGAATTTAGAGGAAAGATTAGTTGGTTGGTTTAGAGCGCTGCGATCAACTTTTGCTACACAAGGGCTAATTAGGCTGGGACCGACAGTTTAAAACCGATTCGGAACGGCTACAAACATACATTCCATCAGTGGGACTAAAACCCCAAACTCTTTAGAGCAGAGGTTCTCAACCTGTGGATCATTACCCCACTTGGGGTAGCGATGTGTTTTCTGGGGTATCTCCACGGTTTTATTCAATTAAAATAACTTTTTAGCATATATCACCGAAAAAAATTTTCAGTATTTATTTACCATAAAACTGTAAAGCAGTGATGTCTTTTAAAGAAAATAAAGTCTCATTCAAAGCGCAAACTCAGTTCGTTGAAATCTACTGCCTTTATTTGGTGGTAAATGAGAATCGAGGTTGCTTTCTATGCCCAGTACGCAAATTCTAAACGTCAGTTTATCTTTCATTAGTCTGTGCTGTCACTTTTGGCATTACTATCGTAGTGTTCTCAACGGAATACGGATATTTTATTTAGATAAAAGACTTTCTATTTTTATTTTTATATAACTCTGAATCAATATAGTAGGTGCGTTATTTTTGAGAATCAGTTCTTGCTTTTATCCACCTTTCACTGAGTAATGAATGTTCCTTAATGTTCTCCATGTCCTACAAATTTCTGACAAATTTCCTTTTTGTTAAATTAAGCATTTACTTGGATTTAAAGTAGAAAAAAAATGCATTTTGTATTTTTACTTTTTATCTTAAAAGGTCATTTTAAGGAAAATATGCAAGTAGAGAGGGGGTCGCGACATGAAAATGGTTGAGAAACATTGCTTTAGAGCAGTGGTCCTTAACGTTTTTAATAGTCAACACCCCCTTGAATCTGAATATAATCTCTCGCACTTCCTTGAAAAATGTGTTACGATTTTTTTAGTAAAAGACATTTATTGTAAGATTTATTTATTGCATAAAAAATGATACTATATTATAACATATAAAACAATATCTATCTACCTTTTTAATGGCTATGTTGTTGTTGTTTGTTCATAATTTTTCTTTTAAAACGATGTTCTTTTTTTTAAAGTTCCACACGTAAGTCATCGGATGCATTTAAATGATTTCTGGCTTTTGTTGTGATGTGCAAAATTGATGAAAAACTCATTTCACAAAGGTAAGTGGTGGCAAATGGTAAAAGTGTCTCTAATGCTGCTTTTGCCAATTATGGATAAAGTTCTAACTGCGTACACCAGAACTGCTTTAAGTTCAGTTTTTTAAATTCCATTTCAATGCAGCATTAGCTCGTATTGCGATAAGATCGTCTTTTAATAAAATGTCGTCATTGAATTTAGGTCAAACAAAAATGGATTGAGTATCCATTTAATTTTCCTTATATTTCCCGTGGAAAAGTATCAAATGATTCACTCAATTGGTAGATTTCATTAAAAATGTAGAAACGTCTCTCACACCCCCAGGTTAAGAACCAGGTTAAAAGCCCGGTTAAGAACCACTGCTTTAGAGGAACGATTAATGCACGCCTGCAGAAAAACGAAACCTTGAAAATTAATTGATTGGTAAGCTACAATCCTGAACAACAACAACAATAAAAATGGTAGGGGGTGCCAAAATGTTTGTGTAAATGTATTTATATGCGGTATTTTTATATCAACAAATGGCAACCAGAATCTTCATTTATTGTCACAAACTTCGCGAATATACCACATAATAAAAACTTCGCGTGATTCAATTTCGTAACATCACTCGGTACAAGTACCTCAAAAACCAATCGTTATGCTTTTCTGCTGTTCGGAAACCGCCCCCCTTAACGCAAATGCCCACTTCTCTGCTTAATAATTCCTCCGCCTCCTCCCTCTCACCACAAAAACTGAGGCGTCATCAAAATCCCATTACGTCCCCCTGAACAATGCTTCCGAGAAATATCAGCCACCCACACTTATCACCTTCGATTGATTTTCTTTGCAAATTCTCATGTTTTGCCGCATTTTATTGTCATGGTTATGCAGTATGGATGTGGGTCAAGTGACGGAACCTAGGGGTGTTGGGAATATGCCGGAATATAAATGATAAAGGCCGGAATACATTATCGCGCAATACACTATATAAATTCACTATAGAGCAGACATACGCATATATATATATGTATGTATGTATATATACTTATATACATTATATACATACATACATACATATATATATACATACATACATATATACATATACTTACATACATATATATATATATATGTGTGTGCGTGTGTGTGTGTGTGTGTGTGTGTGTGTGTGTGTAGAGTGTATATGTATATGTAACCGCAAACACTTATGTGCATGAGTACACTTATGTGTGCATGAGTAGGGTTAACTGGTGTCCAGCCAAGTCCCAAAGAACAACCCATTGTAGCGTTGCATAATAATATAATTAAGCAAGCCTTGTTAATCTTTGTTCATCGATACGCTAGCAGCTAGGAGACGAATTACAGCATGATCTTCCTACATAATGACTCTTTGGTGCCTGCTTTGCCTAAAGTAGCACGAGTACGTCGGGCCAACCTATTGTCTAACGTCGGCGTCGGATCCGATTGGACGCCAGTGATTGTTTTTAGACTCCAAGTCAGTCAGCCACTATCGGCTCGTCGTCGAATTCCGCCTTTCCACCCATCCAAAAAGTTGTTTTTTATGAGACTTTTAATATAGTTTGGTATGGTGAGTTTTATTCATTTACTTTTGTTTTCTTTAGTAATAATTTTATATTGAGAAAGGTAATGTAAATTATATGAAACAAGATTGAAGTAAAAATTTGAATTTTCTTTACTCGGACGTTCAACAGTATCATTCATTACTCTGATAATTAATATATATATATATATATATATATATATATATATATTATATCTCGTATGATTGAGACCTTTTATAAGATATTTATTTATGATTTGTTATTATTTTAAAAGTTTTTTTTCAGCTATCTGTTTTTCGGTTTGGAAAAAAATAGTAATTTGTGACATGTGAATCGACTACAGTTGCCGTCAGCTGTAACCGTGGCAAATGGAAATGGGTGTCTGTGTGTGTTTACTTTATATATATATATATATATTCGAAAAACTTTTTATTAACTTTCTGTCCTAAATATTTTCTTCGACATGAAACCATATATGACTGGTTCTTACATTGAACGAAATGTCAAGAAACCTTGCTGTCAAAATGGCCATTTTATAATTCTGGCGCTAACAAGTCTAATAACTTCGGAGAAGAAAAATCAGCGAAACGAGTTTAATAATGAATGTTTTAATTAATTTTTTCTGATCACGAAGACATTCGCTCTGATTACAGGGAATATATTAAGAAAATTGATACAAGGAGCTATTATTTTACAACAATTTTAAGGAATGTATGTACTATAAAGTGTTCTGTTTCATTTCTTAAAATTCAAAGATTGCCATGGATAAATGATACTTTTTTTCAGTCCATATTGCCCCATCCATCATTCTGCAGCTTAAAACAAGGAGATATAATGATTAAACATTTAGATAATGACTCATAATGTCAGTTTTAAGAAAAATACCTCGGCTGATGGAAAATAAATTGAAAATTTTAAAAGAATAAACCATAAAAATGTACATCATTATATCTACAGTCTGAATGTATTAAAATACAAGGTGCTCTCATAAAGTAACCGGACATTTCTTTATAAATAAGAAAAATATTACTCACCTTCAAATAAATTTATCTCCTTCAAAATAATCGCCAAAGGAGTCTATACAATTTTTCCAACGTTTCTTCAAGTCATCGAAACACTGTTTATAGGCTTTGGAACTAACCGTTCGCAAAATACGCGTAACATTTGATTTAATATCCGAGACGTTTTCAAATCTCTGTCCTTCCATGGTTATCTTAAGCTTCGGAAAAAGAAAAAAATCAGCTGGCAATAAGTCGGGAGAATATGGTGGGGGATTTAACACTGTAATTGAATGCTTAGCAAGAAATTGTTGTACAGAAATTGCTGAATGGGACCTAGCATTATCGTGTAAAAGAAACCATTGCCCAGAATCAAATTGTTCCTTCCTAACTCACCTTATCCTGTTTCTTAATCGAAAAAGCACCTCCTTGTGAAAATACTAATTAATTGTTTGACTTTCGGGAACAAATTTGTGGCGAATAAGTCCTTTGTAATAAAAAAATGCAAAATGCATGAAAGGACAGAGATTTAAAAACGTCTCGGATATTAAATCAAACGTTACGAGTATTTTTCGAGCGGTTAGTTCCAACGCCTATAAACAGTGTTTCGATGACTTGAAGAAACGTTGGAAAAATTGTATAGACTCCTTTGACGAATATTTTGAAGGTTATAAATTTATTTGAAGGTGAGTAATATTTTTCTTATTTATAAAATATTGTCTGGTTACTTTATGGGTGCACCTTGTATGTTTCACAATTGTTGATCGAATAGTAAGTGGTCCAGCGGTAGCACAGTGGTAGCGTGTTGGCTTTCGGTACTCAGGGTGCTTGGATCGAATTCCGACAAACACCTTCGTGTCTAGGCTGGATATGGGCACGTTAAATCCGTAGACCGGAATGTCCTTTTTTAGGTAAGTGGGTGGAGAAGATACGATCCCCTAGATGTCCCTCCTGGGGTTGCTTGGTCAAAATTGAAGTGGCACCTCGCTAAGTCGGACTCCGACCCTTGTGGTGCCATTATAAACAGGAAGCTCACCCCTCTTCCTGCTAGCCTATATGCACCTGGTCTGGAATACATTCCGGCCAGGGAGCATAAGCAACAACAACCAATAGTAAGTAGACTTGAAGCTTTTGCGGTATATATCTAATGTGGAAAAAAAGAAAACAACCAAATGGCCCTGCACAAGATTTGGCATGTGGAAGTAAAAAAGTTTGTTTGCTTTCACATGTCAGTTTTGGGCAGGTCCGTAGATGTACACGGAGGGAGAAATATAAAATTGAGACGGATAATTTAAAAGATAGGGGTGCTCTGAATGAGTTAGTTACGAAATTTAGATTTTTGGCCTAAAATGCATGCGTATTTACATATGCGCACTGTTATAAAGTAATTCACGTATCCTTTCTCAGGGATAGTTCATGAGCTTTATAACTTTTGTTCAATGGCAAAACGTTATAGCATTAAAAAATATCGAATGGAATTATCACCATTAGGGGCAATGCAAGCCAAATATGGCACCCCTTGGCTCCCTTGCGCATGCGTCTTGGCGAGATATTGAAGGGGAAAATGAACTAGTTTTGCGACTCGACAGAAAGAGACACTCTCTGCTTGACTGCGATGTAAGTTGGTTCGGTTTTTTTTGTGTGTGTTGTGGGTGCTGGGTGAGATAGGAATGGAATAAGGCCTAATGCTCAAAACTTACTTTTCTTGAATGATTTTGCTGATGAGTACTTGTTTTAAAATAAATAAATTGAATTTTTGCTGCCATCAAAAGCCTTTTCTGTCTGGTAGCTGTGTGAGTCTATTTATTATCTATTATAAGAGTTATTTATTTTATTATCTATTATAAGAGTTAAAACTTGGTCTTAGTGCATGCCAGCCACGTGTAGCCGTTCATATCATGAACGCTTCACGGTGAGACATTAATCTTGTTATTGCAAATTTAACAAGTAATTTTAATATTTAATACTCAAAGCTCTATACGGTATACAGGTACGCTCTATACGTTACATACATAATTAATTTATCTATTCAAGTTTCCTTTATTATATCCCTTTCTTTTACGCAACACTTTTTGTAAACTATTTACAACCACCCTCTAGGAGCAAAAATCAAAATAACATCTTCATGTAATAACAAATAGCAACCTCCATGCCGGAATTCTACCAACAGATTTGTTGTTGTTGTTGTTGCTAAGCCCCCTGGACTAGAAAATGCTGGACTAGGTCCATGAAACTCTGTCGTGTTAGCAAAAGGGAGGCAGCAGTATCCTGATCTTCTACAAGCATACTGACGGGAATACCTAAACAGTCCACAATGTGGGAAGGATTCGCTGGAGCAGCAGAACAGGAACAAGGGGAAAAACCCTCGTAGTGTTCTCGCAGCGCGTGCATATTGTATGGCCACTCCGAAGACGAGCCAGGACAAGACTGTATCGATCTCGGACCTCTAAAGATCAAGGACAGAGCCTGGCGCTTGGCTGGATACCAGTGATGAGCAGGAGGCTCTCCCCAAAGACTGTGTAGCCTGGTCTAAAAGAAGGATTGAGCTTCTCTTGCACTTAGGTATTCCAACATGGGCGAATCCTCCAACTGATTTAATTATAACTAGCTGAA
This sequence comes from Dolomedes plantarius, assembly GCA_907164885.2. Lineage (NCBI taxonomy): Eukaryota > Metazoa > Arthropoda > Arachnida > Araneae > Dolomedidae > Dolomedes > Dolomedes plantarius. The sequence continues at coordinate 109,508,719 of OU015496.1, forward strand.
GTACCCGGCGTTGCCCGGAATTTTAAGAAGGTTTGTTAACCAAAATCAATTTAAAAAATTAACACAGTATAAATTAGCCAAAAAAAAGCATGTGAAATGTTATACATATCTCAGTATTTTGGTAGATGCAGTCTTTCATCATTGTACCACTAAAAGCTGTAAAGTAAAAATGTCAAATTGTGGAATGTTTGTTAACCAAAATCAATTTAAAAACTTAACACAGTATAAATTACATAGCCAAAAAAAAAAAAGCATGTGAAATGTTATACATATCTCAGTATTTTGGTTAGATGTAGTCTTTCATCATTGTACCACTAAAAGCTGTAAAGTAAAAATGTCAAATTGTGGAATGTTTGTTATCCAAAATCAATTTAAAATCTAAACAATTTAGCAAGATTTAACCTTCTATGTTTGGAGCAAAAGAAGCTGATAAGTAAAACATAAAATATACATACATTTATAATAAACCACTAAAAGCTGAAAAGGAAAAATGTCAAATTGTCTTTTGGAAAGTAAAGCTGAAAAGTAAAATGTCAATTTGTCGAATGTTTGTTAACCAAAATCAATTTAAAGACTAAACACAGTATAAATAACATAGAAAAATAAGCATGTGAAATGTTATACACCCAAATAATTTTAAAGAAATCCAATATAAAAATATATAAATTTATAATTAACTCCTCAGAATTCATCTAGATTTAACCTTTCATCTTTGGAGCAAAAGAAGCTGAAAAGTAAAACATAAAATATATACATTTATAATAAACCATTAAAAGCTGAAAAGGAAAAAATGTCAAATTGTCTCTTGGAAAGTTAAGAGTTTTAAAAAGTAAAGCTGAAAAGTAAAAATGTCATTTTGTCGAATGTTTGTTAAACAAAATTGATTAAAAAAGTAAACACAGCATAAATAACATTTAAAAAAAAACATGTGAAATGTTATACACATCTCAGAATTTTAGTAGATTCAGCCTTTCATTTTTCAAGTTTAAATTAAAAATGTCAAATTGTCTAATGTTTGTTAACAAAAAGTAATTTAAAAACTAAACACAGTATAAATAACATAGATTTAATAACAGTATAAATATCATAAAATATATACATTTATAATAAATCACTAAAAGCTTAAAAGTAAAAATGTCTAATTGTCCATATAAATGCCTCCATAAATGCAGGATTCTGTAGCCAAAAAAATATATAAATAAAGTATTAAAGTATTTGTTAAAAAGCACTGACTGATGAAAAAATTAACAGAAATCTGCAGTTTGGGCTACACGCACCATAAATGCAAGATTCTGTAGCAATAATAGAAACATTCTGTCCTTATTAAACTCCATATAAATCTCTGTTCAATTAAACTGATCCAAATATCATCTGAAGTACCTTCATAAACTATGTTTCTCGTTTCTTGATTCGGGGTTCAATATGAATGTTTGTTAACCAAAGTCAACTTAAAAACTAAACACAGTATAAATAGCATAGGAAAAAAACATGTGAAATGTTATACACATCTCAGAATTTAGATAGATTCAGCCTTTCATCACTAAAAGCTGAAAAGTAAAATTGTCTTTTGCCTTGTGAACTCTGCATGAAAAATTAAACATAGTATAAAAAAGGGATGGGAAATGTCATACACATCAATACTAAAAAACAACAAATAAATTTTGGTTCGAATTTGACTCTTAGTGTGCTTCAAAATAGTTGAAACTCTTGAAAATAGTTGTTCTCAGATGTACGTGCTTCCAAACGTTGATGACCAGAATAACGCTTGACTATGCAGTGAAGGATATTTATATCTGGGCAGGTATGATTTATGAGTACAACAAAGAGACTCGATTGAATTTCTCTTTAAGTTAGATGTCAGATTGCAACTCTATGCATTCCATTTGACAATTTGCTAGCATTATATCTATATCGACTGTAAATAGAATAGAAAACATGCAAAAACAAAAATTGTTTATTTTCCCCGAAGTCCTGAAATCAATTTTAAATTCTTGTACTAAATCGGAAAGTAGGGCTGAGTATTTTATAACATTTTTAGAATTGTGCTTGGGAAATTAAAATAGTAGCATTAAGATTTTTATGCAGTTATAGGCATTTTAGCTAAATTTCAATAAAAATTACTTCAAATTGACCAATTTATAGAAAAAGTATGCTATTTACAGTTAAGTTTTTGTTTCTTTTTTTTAATTTTTAAGTGCTATTTTACCATAAAGCACCAAAAAAAACCTTTAAAAAAATCATTTTTTAAAACAAACAAATGGAATAGCTAAACACAAACATAGTTAACCGTAAATAAATCGCAAAACTGTGCTTAAGTTTAGACTGATTCTTTTTAGTTAAGATATACTAATTTTTATGCTTTTAAAAGTACATCGTGAATTATAAAATTAAGAACAATATAAAATACAGTAACGGATTATTGCTTCTTTTAGGAAACAACAAAACAATGTTTCAAATTCAAACTTGTGTAACTACTGCCACTCGCTGCTACTGTCGTCTGATGAGCAAAAAAAATTAAATAATTCAATATTATTCTGATTTTTCACGCTAGTGGAAAAAATGCCACGCCCACTTTAGAGTCACTTGAAATAATTAAACACACACAAATATATAAATTACACAAAAGGTTTTTTTTTTAAATTCTGTAATGTGTCTAAATCTCCAATATGGAAATATATCGGAAAATTCCATCATTTTAATAAGAAATTTCTAAAATGAAAATAGCAACAAATAACGTCTGTTTATAATCTGAAGACGATGTTAATTTCACTGAAATGTTTTAAAATATAAATTTTAGATAAGAAATATTTAACGCATTTACTACGCATTACATCGTTTCAATAAGAAATGTCTGAAATGAAAATGGCAACAGAGAACGTTTGTTTACAAAGTAACACGGCGAAAATAAACGACGATCGTTAATCGAAATGTCTTAAAGTATAAAATCTGACTTGAAAGATTATTATTTTCATTTATTATTCTGGTTTAATATATAACTTGAAACTTTTTGATTTTATTTATTTTTATCTTTTCGCTCGCTGTCAGCTAACCCTAACGTGGACGCCATATTCAGAGGGATGATGCCACAAAGTGTAACAGCTTACATTTAGTTTCAAAATTGTGGTTTTTTATTAATTAAAAATCAACGGTAATTAATTTCGATTTTTGAAGTTCTTCAGACCCTCGGCTGTTTTTAAAGACGCCTGTATTTAAAATTTCACGATCGTTGCTCCTAAACTGTGGATTTCTATACAATTACAGAGATACAAACATTCATTTTTATATATTAGATGAATGAGAAAGTGTTACTCTCAATGACGTCCCTTTACAACATTTTTCCCCTTATCTTCCTTTTGCTTCAGTATTTTAATATTTATCATATTTCCCAGTTTACCCTCTTTTCCCCCCGAGAGAAATTCTGCAATTTTCTCCCTCACGTGAATTCCCTAGGCGGTTGTGAATTTCTGCATATCTCTGGTAAACATAATTTTTACCTAGCTATCAGAATCGAAGACTAAACTTGTTCATGCGCTATCTCCTCCGATGTCACCTTTTTTCTCAGACGGGGCCTAATTTTTTGCCAGCAAGGATTATTATTTTGTATAGAAAAAGCAGATGGGAGCTAGAATACTGGCCAGACCAGTCATAAAGTAGAAGACTTTCAATTTTGAGTCAAGATGGATTTGCTGTTCAATTCCTTAAATTGTTATCCGCTCTGTCAATTTTGCTATACAGGTTGATTTCGCTGAACAAAACAATTTTAACTACACACACAACACACGCGCGCACACACACACACACACACACACACACGCGCACACACACACACACACACACACACACACACACACACACACACACAGACACACACACATTATAATTATATTTATATATATATATATATATATATATATATATATATATATATATATATATATATATATATATATATATATATATTTTTGACACGGTGCTTACACCGTGTACTCTTTAACTAAATAATCAATCCAAAAGCAGTCATCAAAGCAGGCCTGTGGCAAAGAACAAATACTTAAACCACAACCATGACCCCATCAACATTAATTAAATTCAAATCAATGCTGCTATTTCCCTCATTTCAGCTCACGACACGCAACGTCGTTCAACGGCGGACAACTCTCATCTATGCTTTGTTCTTTTTCAGCGCTTATGCAAAGGCGCGGGCATCAGTCAGTGTCATGTGACTGATGATTCCCTCTCATGCTCTTTCAAACAATTCGAGAATATGACGCAATCCTCTGTGATTCGCTCAAGAGTACTCCGGTGTTATTAAATAGTGAATTTATCATAGTAAATTACCGTTTAACGCTAATTTGCCTAATTTCAACCCAATTAAATCAAGTTAATTATAGTTTACGTTCCTAGCATTTTACACACACACACACACACATGTATATGTATATATATATATGTGTGTGTGGTAAAATTTAGATCTGAAACAACATAATTTCATGAGAATACTCGAAAACATAATAGAACCGAATGGCCAGCTATCGATTAGCCCAGCTATCGAATCACTTGACACTCTAACCACAGTTCGCTTGAATTAAATTTTTTTTTCACTTTTAATTGCCAAACATTCCCCCAAAAATCAGTACATCTTCAAATGATCTATTTATGATTAAAAAGTTTGAATTAAAAGTATGAAAAATAGAAAAATAGTTAAAAATTAGACACATGATGAAACATTTCTTTTCACTGGTTCATTTTTTAGTGAGAATCACGCTGTGTTTACATCGTAAAACATGGCGGTAACGTTTTGTTCGGTGGAGTATACATTTAGAATTGAAATATCTCTAAAACCATAAAAGTAACCGAATAAATGTACGCAGAAAAAATTATCAGCTTTTAAAGCTCTTTCTAAATATGTAAAATTTATGTACTTTCTTTAAAAAAAAATACATCGATTTTAACTTTTAAAATATAGCGGTTTCTTTTTGTATCGGTGGAGTACGCATTTAGAATTTAAATATCTCTAAAACTATTAAAGAAACAGAATAAGTGTACGCAGAAAATATTATCAGTTTTTAAAGCTCATTCCAAATATGTAACTTTTATGTACTTTCACGAAAAAAAAAGCATCAATTTTGACATTTTCAAACATGGCCGAATTTCATAACGGATGCCATACCGGAAACGGTCTACCCGGAATTGTTCCCGACCACCAAAGTTTTCTTTTTATTTATATAGATTTTGTTCTCCTTTGCAGTTTTGTATTTTACCCTTTTTTCTGCATACCTAAGGACTTTGTCCACAGGTTTCTGCATTAGAAATTTATAAAAATAAAATTGGAGAGCGAAAATAGAAATGTGGCTGACTCGACGTAGTCGAGGGTAAATCAAATCATGAAACTCGTGGGGGGGGGGGGGGGAAGGGTTCTTAAATAACCCTTCAGGGCCGTTTGAGTCTTATTTAAGAAAGAAATTCCTTTAAGAGGCCGCACGAATGGGGGTAATCCTCTGATCATGAGAACTGTTAGGAATTTTCGGATGCCTCGAGCGTGTGTTCCTTTTCTTGACAAGCATGACAAAAACCGTGTATGTTTTTTCAGCAACCCCATCTACATAAAAAAATGATGACCTACTGCCACTAAGTTAGGCTTGATGATATTATATGTGATTTTTTTTAAATCATATCTCAAAGCAGTAAACTTTGCGCCTGTTATGCTAGTTATATATATATATATATATATATATATATATATATATATATATATATATATATATATATATATACAGTACAAATCGTTTATAAGAACATCCAGGGGACTTTAAAAACTGGTTCTTATAATCGATAGTTTTTATATCCGATAGATAATTTAAAACTGCTGGAAATACCAAATTCATTGTCACATAATTTCTATTTACACCTGAAACATGACGTTCAAAAAATAGTTGAAAGGTTCATGTTTAATCAAAGGTTTGTGTTTCAAACGCAACGTCCTATCCGGGATCTTCCTATAAAACAGGCCAGTTTCATCAGTGTTGAAGATTTCATGGTCTTCACAGCCTTCTCTTAACGTGGTCCAAACGGTTTTAAGCCAGTTATCAGAAACTTCTGGTGTCACGGCCTTCAATTCTCCACTGATTCTCCCGAACACAATAGAATGCCTCTCAAGAAATCTCTAGATCCATAAAGTTGAACAAACAAAATCATATTTTTTAAAGAGCTTCGCAAATTCATTTGCTTTCGCTTGCAAAATCGGTCCACTTAGGGGAATGTTGGCACTCCTTTGAATCTTAAACCATTGCAAAAGGGCTTCTTCTATGTCAGCACGTGGACTTTTCGAAGTTTCTTAATATTAGTCCCATTTTTTTCAAATTCTTCTTTTAATTTTTCTCTATTCTTAAATATATTTGAAATCGTGGCATGACTAACCATTAATTCGTTGACTAATGATTACATTTTTTCACCGTTTTCTAAACTGGAAATTCCTTTCACAATTAACATGTTCGTATAAGCGATATATTTTCCCAGAAACCAATTAATTTTAAGTCACTAAAAGAGATATGTTCTTATTAACGATGATATTATAACCGGATATTGTATCCATCATTACACATGAGAATTGGCCGGGAACTAATAATTCCGTTCTTTTAAGCGATATGTTTTTATAATCGGTGTTCTTATAAGCAATTTTTACTATATATATATATATATATATATATATATATATATATATATATATATATATATATATATATATATATATACACTCTCTCTTTCTCTCTCTCTCTCTCTCTCTCTCTATATATATATATATATATATATATACATATATATATATATATATATATATATATATATATATATTGATACTATTGGATCATGGAGGGTTAAAGAAATCCCTTTGGCTCAATTAAAGTGAGGCAGTTTGATAAAGTGGGAGAAGAATATAAAACGAACATAAATTTATTGAAAACATAAGAATTTAAATTAACTATACAACCTGTGATAACAGTTGTCAACGTCGTACTGGCGGTAGGTATACGACACTTATATTAACTCTCAATGAGATGCAACAAATAATATACAACAGTTAAATAGACAGTTACTACATAACGTAAAACTGACGTTACCAAACAAATACGTAATACATGAAATTGTGACGACACTGGTTAGTTTGGTTAATTACTTTTCAGATTGAATGACAAATCATTGTAGTTAATTCCGGCGGTTTAGCCTAAATCTAATATATATACAGAGACAGAGAGAGAGAAATAACATCAGAAGTCATGCCAGTTGTTTATTCCGTATTCGAATGCGCTGCGTCAACCAAGTATCAGGGGTAAAACCAGAACCCCTTGTTATGGGGTTCATTTTTAAGGGAGAGAAACGAGAGGGGGGGGTAAAGCTGGTGAAAATTATTATGTATAACCTATATAATTTTTTTTTTTTGCTCTAGATTTTTAGGCTCCCTGCAGAAAAGGGAGTAAGACTGTAACCAAAATTCATTTACCAAACCGCACTTATTCCACCCTCAAGAACCTGATTAATTTAATAATAGCGGAAAATTCTTTCCTGTAGAATTCTTATGAATAGCCGGGGATGTAGAGTTACATTTCCGACTCCCTACAAAATCATAAAATAACTTTAAAAGACAGTTCCCGATTTTCAATATTAAACTCGGTTTTTGATTTCCTTTGCTACTTCATCGACCCAGTCACGCAAGACACAGATTCAAATTGCTCCACAGGAAAAGAATCCCAAATTTATTTCTCTGAGAAATAATTAAAAACATATTTTTGTTACTTTTCCGGATGCTAACATCTGTCACTTAACAAACTCGAAGGGTGAGAAAGAAAGTCACCTTTTCCGGAAATTGCCGTAAAGCCGAACAATAGATGTTTGTAAAAACTCCATTTGTTTTTTAACGCAGAAACTACAAATCCTCTAAAAAAAGTTTAAGTCAAAATAGAAAGCCAAAATGCAATATTGTGAAGAGAAGCACTTTCTCAAATACACACTTTAAGGAATTCCCCGAGATTTTTCCGGAAAAGCGTGATTCGAAAAAAGACAGCTCCCGATAAAGCTTTGTCCTTAGTTTCTAGTCACGTACAGATGCATTAAAAGAAAGCGGCGACGTGAATTCAGAAATAAAGTTACAACTGGACAAAATAAATGGGCTCACCTCTTTCACAGCTTGGTTTCATATTTTGGCTTTTAAAGATTTCTTTTATAAATATAAATACAGACGCTTTTGAAGGTAAAAGTACAAGAACACCGGGGTTTGTACACTGTTTCCGGGTCCAAATGAAGCAACCATTGACTGTGGATAACGTATAAACTAAAAGCTATTCAAATGTAAAAAATCACTTATAAACAACTGCTATCTGGAGGCATAGAGAAATAAATAAATACAGAGTCATGGGAAAAGGGGTCCGTGATTGCAACTGAAATGAAGAACCAAATAATGGATCTCATGGTGTTTATTTTTTCACCAAAGATACAGAAACGAATCAAGTTTTGGACATTACCTAGTAGGTCAAATCGGGGCTTCTTGGTGGCCAAAAAATTGGACCGTCCCTTCCTGTCCAGCGTTGAAACCCATATAAGAGGAAGCGCGACGTCAAAGCTTCGGTGCATGCCTCCGGCGCAGTCGTGATCACCATGACGTGGTTAAATAAAAATCCCAGAGTTAACATACCATCTGCTGCAACGCAATATCCGGTCGGTCTATTGTTGCTTCCGCTGTGCACAACTCAAACCACGAATCACTCTATATATCACTCATGTAGCGTATTCAATTTTAAGACACACATTTTTTTCAATCTATTAATATTCTGGATTGTATACTTGAGTTCATTTTTCTTTACCCTAACGGAAATTTTCTGTATTTTTGTGAATAAAACATATCAAAAATACAGGGTGTTTCATATTGAATGGGACAAAAAGAATAGCATAGTACAAATTCTGTAATAGATTTATTTATCCGAAACAAATTAATTCTGAAGCTACAATTATACAAGTTTTATCTGGCACGAGCGAAAAATCTTTCGGTTATGAAATCGTCGCTAGAGGCACTGTTAATCAAAATGGCGCCATCAAAGCAGGAGAATGCGTACTGTGTTTTGGAATACACCAAAACATCATTGTTTATCGTTCCCTCAGCTGGAGAAAGCGGTTCCCGACTGCATCCTGCAGCAACACGGTGCTCCATCACATTGGCATAAAAACGTACGTCAGTAGCTGAACGATAGTTTACCTCATTGCAGGATTATCCGTGCCGGGTCAAACGATATGCCATTGATTTGTTGGCTACCGAGATCACCAGATCTAACCCCGTGTGATTTTTTTCCTATGGGGTTTTGTTAAAGACAAAGGGTTCGTGCCTCCATTTCCCAAGGACTTAAGCAACTGAAGCAGCGGATATCTGAAGTGCTCGAATCATTAACAAAGGATATTCTATCACGAGTGTGGCAGGAACTGGAATACCGCATATAAATATTTGTCGTATCACCGGAGGAGCACACATAGAACATCTATAGAAACTTGGATAACTATAGTTTCACTGTAAATTTGATTTATCAAAATAAAGTAATTACAGCGTTCACATGTATGCTTTTTTTTATCCCATTCAATATGAAACACCCTGTATATTTAATATCTTCACAAAGATAATATTTTAAAACGAACGAAAGCTTCCATTATTTATCAGTCTCTGTAACTGTTTGTTTACTTCACTTTAATAAATTTTCAAATTAATTACTTTCCCAGGCTACTTTAAATATTAACATGAGCTCACCTCTTTTCACAGCTTGGATTCATATTTTCGCTTTTAAAGATTTCTTTTATATATATATAAGTACTGACGTTTTTGATCGCAAAAATACCATCACAGCATCATTTGTACACTATTGTTGGGTCCATGTGAAGCAACCATTGACTGTGGAAAACATATATAAATTAAATTTAAAAGATATTCAAAAGTTAAAAGTCACTTTCAAACGATTTCATTCTGAAGGCATAAAATAATAAATAAATACACTGGTGGACAAAATCTAAGGACGGGTGTTTCAGTAAAAGACGGCAGGCGCAGAATCAAACGTTGCAGCTTGTGGGAATTTGCATAAAGGCGTGATGCAATGCTAATCAAGGTGACGATGCAAATTTTTCATTACCGCACCTGTGGATCATGTTACTGCGTACAGATCGGTTTGCAGGCATTCGGTGAATGCAGCCAGTGAGTGTTGGACGTTCCATTTGAACAGGTCGGAAGAACGATGCGTTTTGGAAAATGAGGACATGTCTAGCAGACATCATTTAGATGATTTTACACGCGGACGGATATTTGGAAAGCTGGAGGAAGGGTGATAAATCACAGATGTTGCTAGGGAATTCGACATTGCCCACGGTGTTGTTTCCAGGCTTTGGGCAACGTGTCGAACAAGTGGACGGTGTAGCAGGCGCAAGCTAGGAGGTGGTCCTCGCAGTAAGACGCCCGAAGACATCGTTCTAACGGCAAAAAGGAACCGGCGCAGTACAGCTGGTGAAATGGCAAGTCAATTTTATGCAGCCTCAGCAACTCAGATATCCCGTAAAACTGTTGCAAGGCGTTTGCGACGGACAGGACTATACGTCCGAAAACCTGTTGTGGAAGTCCCACTTGCAAGAGTTCACCATAGCGCCCGTTTGCCGCTGTCTTTACCGCCATTGGACCGACGACTGGGCCAGTATCCTCTTCAAAGAAGAGAGCCGGTTCGTTCTTTCTTCTGAAAGTAGACGGCAATTGATATGGCGTGAGATTGGTAATGCTTATCGTCCAGAAAAATACAGGAAAGGGACCGATATGGCACTTGTGGCATCATAGTATGGGCGGGCATCATGGTCAATGACCGCACACCACTACATGTGCTTTAAACAGGGACCATGACCGCTGCACGGTACATTGCTGAAGTTCTTCTGCCATGACAGTTTCCATTATATAATTGTAACCGTAATGTTGGTTTACTTGGCTTCAATTGATGTTCAAATTAATTACTTTCCCAGGCTACTTTAAATATTAAAATGGGCTCACCTCTTTTCACAGCTTGGTTTCATATTTTGGATTTTAAAGATTTCTTTTATAAATATAAGTATAGATGTTTTTGAGAGCAAAAATACCAGCACAATATCATTTGTACACTATTGTCGGGTCCATATGAAGCAACCATTAACTTAGGATAACGTATGTAAATTATATTCAAAAGGGTATTCAAATGTTAAAAGTCACTTTAAAATGATTTCTCTCTAAAGGCATATAGAGATAAATAAATAAATATAACACTCCTGCAGCGTATTCAATTTTAAAGCATTTATTTTTTCAAATCTATTAATATTCTGAATTATATACATGAGTTCATTTTTCTTTATCTCAACAGAGATTTTCTGTACTTTTCATGATTAAAACATTAAAAATATATTTTATATCTTTACTAAGATAATGTTTTAAAAATTAATGAAAGTTTCCATTATTTGACTGTTACTGTAACTGTTTGTTTACTTGACTTTAATTGATATTCAGATTAATTACTTTCCCATGTTACTTTACATAAATATTAAAATCCCTTTAAAATCGTCCCCAAAAATTCTATTCATTTGTAGTGAAATGTATCCCACCTATATTTAACAACTTAATCAAAATAATAGTTTTAAGATATTAGATGTTTTCTTTATTTTAACTGTTAACAGTTTGTTATCTTGATTTGTTGGAATTTTGAAAACTCAAAATTTTCCTACTTTTAGAGCTAACTTTATGTTCATACTAGCGGCCCGTCCCGACTTTGTTCGGGTTGAACAAAATATTATACCAATAAATTTCCAGTTGATAGCCAATAAATTGTAAATCTTTTTTTACCTTAATAATAAACTAAATAATACATTAAATTGATATTACGTCAGTTAATAATTAAAATTGATTTTTTAAAAGAAAAAGGCGTGCCGGAGAACGGCTAGGTTCGAACCGCTACCGTCAGAATGACCCACCGCGATAGCACCTCGCTAAGGATCGTTGAAATCGGCACTAAAAGCGGTAGAAGACAGTAACGGAAACAATTGACATTGTTAGGATTAAGCCCCTAACTTTATTTCTACTGATCAGATATACATAATATATAGCCTATGTCCATCTGGAATAATGTACCTTTCTAACAGTGAAAGAATTTTTCAAATAGGTGCAGTGGTTCCGGAGATTACCCTCCACGTACAAAATCGCTCTCTCTGTTTATATATAAGTATAGATTATAGAATTATAGATACACATTGGTATCTTAAAATTAGAGTAAGGGATGAAATAAAAATACAAAAATAAAAAAAGGATTTTAAGTAAAGAATGTTTTTTTAATTATTTTAAGCACCTAAAATAGTATTGAAATTAATAGAAAAAGTAATTTTTTAAAAGAAAGAGGTGTGCTTGAGACCGTAGTTTTATTCAAAAATAAAAAAAGGATTTTAAGAAAAGAATGCTTTTTTTAATTATTTTAAGCACCTAAAATAGTATTCAAATTAATAGAAAGAGGTTAAGAGATGAAATAAAAATACAAAAATAAAAAAAGGATTTTAAGTAAAGTAAAGAATGTTTTTTTTTAAATATTCAATTTTTTTAAAAATTATATTCTTAAAATAATATTCAAATTAATATTACGTTAGTTAAATTTTAACGTTAATTTTTTAAAAGAAAAGAGCGTGCCTGAGAAAGTCTAGTTTCGAACCGCTAACGTCAGAACAGAAGCCCACCGCGATAGCACCACGCCAAAGATCGTTGAAGTGTTTGGTACAAAAAGCGGTAGAGGACAGTAGCGGTAACAATGGAGATTGTTAGGATTAAGCCCCTAACTTTATTTCTACTGATCAGATATACATAATATATAGCCTATGTCCATCTGGAATAATGTACCTTTCAAACAGTGAAAGAATTTTTCAAATAGGTGCAGTGGTTCCGGAGATTACCCTCCACGAACAAAATCGCTCTCTCTGTTTATATATAAGTATATATTATAGAATTATAGATACACATTGGTATCTTAAAATTAGAGTAAGAGATGAAATAAAAATACAAAAATAAAAAAAGGATTTTAAGTAAAGAATGTTTTTTTAATTATATTAAGCACCTAAAATAATATTCAAATTAATATTACGTTACTTAATAATTGTGTGCACGGCCGCCATCTTGGATTTTTTTTGCCAACTTGGCGATTTTACCGTGTTTTGAGGAGTGGAAAATTTCTCGCCAATGTTTTTTAAGCGGTGTTTTCAAAATGCTGGACTTTGAAATTTTTTAGCTTTTTTAATAAAAACCACCTGTTTAAATTATGAACCTTAGAAAAATTTTTGAAAAATCATTTAAACGTTAGACTTAGATTTATTTTTGGGTTTTTGATAAAAACCACTTTTTTGAAAAAATCATTCTCAAATATTGGAAATTTTGGGTTTTTCTTTTAGCTTTTTTAATAAAAACGACCTTTTTAAATTGTGAAACTTAGAAATATTTTTGAAAAATCATTTAATCGTTGGACTGAGATTTTTTTTTGTCATTTTTAATTAAAAACTACCTTTTTAAATTATGATCCATATGAAAAATTTGGTCAAATGAATTTTACTTACAGATAAAATTTCAATGCCATCTATTCAGTTTGCCCTAACTCTTTGACTAATAGCAATGAATCACCAAAATATTATGCCAATATATTGTTAATTAGAAAAAAAATACAACATTTTCGTACCACCTAAATAACTTGCAATTTAAAAATTATCTAAAATTCAGCTTTGAAAAATGTAAAATAATTATGAACCCATAAATTTATGGTAAGTAACCAGGTCCACCTTTTTTTTGTGGGGGGAGGGGGGGGGGAGGGCATTGTGGTAATGAAATTTTACTTCAGATTTGACCTTAACCAAATATTTGGAGCATACAATAACATCGGGACAAGGATTATTTAACCATTTATCCTGCTGTGTTGGAAATAAGAAAAAAAAAACCTTTTCCTAAACCAATAACTTAACCTTAACTAACTTTTTAACTTAGGTTCCTGGAGAGAGAGAAGTTGAACTTCAGTTATTTAAATTTATTTGTAATCCACTACAACTTGGAATTATAAAATATTTTTAAATATATTGTATTTAAAATGTATACTGTATTTTACATTTTACGAAAAAATGATGGCAGATAATTTTTACTTCAAATAAATGAAATGGTGTATCATTATAGTATACTAATTGACAATCGATAAACAAAATTAAAAGCAACTTAAATTTAATAAGTTAACGAAAAACTGATCATGGATTCAAAAATTTTCAACAAAAAGACTCTTAGTTTTAAAAATAATTTACTCTTTTGAGTATAGTCAATTTGACTCAGATTTCCAGGTCAAGGCCAAGATCTGACCTAAAATTTTTATACTGTAATTAAAAGATCACATCAGAAATAACCGTTTGATCTTAAAATTAGAGAATTTGACATTGGGTTATTTTTACCAGAACGCAATAATTATCGCCATGCGAAATGCGCCAAACCCTGGCGGGAAAATCCAAGATGGCGGCCGTGCACACAAATCTAGAGTATCCCCCCTAACTTTATTTCTACTGATCAGATATACATAATATATAGCCTATGTCCATCTGGAATAATGTACCTTTCAAACAGTGAAAGAATTTTTCAAATAGGTGCAGTGGTTCCGGAGATTACCCTCCACGTACAAAATCGCTCTCTCTCTTTATATATAAGTATAGATTTAAACTACCCTCGGTTAAAATCATTTTACACATATTAAAGCGGGACGTGCATTTTTCTTACTAAACTACAAAGTATGAAAATTGGGAGCACAGAAACTACGAGACTGCTTTTGGGGACGGAGCATGAGACCTCCATGTACGGGACGAGAGGATTAGTGCATCGACAGAGTTACGTATGTAGTGGCAACCTGCAAGGTCCTGTCCTACATTTCGGCATTTCCTGTGTAAAAATATTTGCAAACTGTTTTAAAAGGTTTTAATGTCTTTTATAGTTAGCTTTCATCGTGTCACCATGCCAGATTATTCTATAATCTCAATACTGGGCAGTCAACTATAATTCGGGGGAGAAAAAACAAATGAATGTCAGTTTATAGGACTAGTGATTGATATTTATCATTTAATTTAAATAATCTATATGTTTTTCTTATGCGTAATTTTGTTGACTATTTTTTATCTGGGAGCACCATACAGATTAATCAAAATTGCTCCCTGTTGTCGCCTCAATTTTGTCCGATCATCCCCCTCCCCAGGGGTGACATCTGGAAAGCTCATACCTTCTCCCAAACACTAACGTCATAGAGCAGTGGTTTTCATCTTTTTTATATCCACGCCTTCCCTTTGGATGATCTTCTTACCCTACACGCTCCCAAGGCTTATATATATATATATATATATATATATATATATATATATATATATATATATATATATATATGACGGGGATTCGAGCACATCCACTCTTTTACAAAAAATATCTAGTTCACAGTTTTGTGGTAAGACCCCTCGTATGCTAAACAATCACACAATTATCTCTTTAATTATTTATTTTGTCATCCATCATGTTAAAAACCACCTCCCCAAGTTACTATTGGAATATGACCGCCGGCCATCTCAAACGGACGGTTCAATACGCGTCCACCATAATCGATTGTATTCCCCGGTCTGCTTATTCTTTTCCCGCTACATCGAAATAACTCGCGATAACCGCATCTAGATTATTCGAGAACTTTTTAAGCTGAGCTCACCAATTTTCAACGTAGTCCTTTCCCCCAAATTTCTTCAAGGTTGCTCAATCTATATATATAAAACAGTTCCGTAACTGACTCACTGACTGACATACAACGCACAGACCAAACCGCTGGACCTAAAGGGCTGAAATTTTGCATGGCGATTCTTCTTATAGTGTAGGGGTGCACTAAGAAAGATTTTTGAAAAATTCTTCTTGGATTTTTTTAATTAAATTTTTAAGCTGTTTTAGTAACTTTTTAAAAGTTTATATTTAAAATAATAATTTGAGGTTTATAAAATTCATATCACGAGAAAGATCATAAAAATTCCTTGAAAATGAGATCTTTTTCGAATCTTTACCTCCATTTTCTGATTTTTGGGGAATTTTTAAAAGATTAATTTTTAGAATTAATCTTTTAAAAATTCCCCACGTGATCAGCATTAATTTATTAAATGCTGATCACGTGATTTTTTTTTCTGGTACTTTAAATCAATTTATCGTCACGTGCATAACAACTAAATAGACAAAAAAAATTAATTTTTTTTCTTGCTAATGCGGCAGACGATTGGACATATTAAAATACAGTAAAAGATATATTCCTCAAACTGTAGTATATTAACTGTACTATATTCTTTAGTATTCTATTAGATTTAGTTTGAATATTTTCTTCTACATTATTTTGTCTATAAAAATATCCGTTCCGATTTTTTTATAAATATATATATATATATATATATATATATATATATATATATATATATATATATATATATATATATATATATATATATATATATATATATATATATTTGGCATTAGTTACATACATTGACCATTGTATTTAATTTGAATGTACTCCGTAGTGAAGTGCGGGTTTTCAGCTAGTTCTATTAATATGTCTGCGTATTCTCCTCTCGCCTACTCGTGCTTGTCTTATTAAATATGTATAATATTGGCGTTTGACGCCTTAAAAATCAGATCTGCTCTGAAAACCCCCCTTTTTGCCCCCTTAAATTCTAACCTCTCTAAAAAAATCATCACACATATATATATATATATATACACTCTCACAAAAAAATATATGCACCCAGAAGGAAACGAGCTACTATCACGAAACTTAACATGTATGTAGTGTATGAGGAGATAAGCAAATGATTACAAATTCAGAAGGACAGACAGTTTTATTAAGAAGATATGGCATGAAAAAGGTTACAAATCAGTAAGTAGTAAATCCACCTCTGGCAGCTATACAAGCCAAAACACGGTGTGGCATCGAATAAATGAGGTCACCTATGACCTCCTGCGGAAGATTGCCATAATCTTTGCAACTGGGCAGTTAATTCACCAGCATTCCGGGACGGCTGAGGTTGCCTTCCAAGTACGTCCCAGACGTGCTCTATTGGCGAGAGGTCTGGTGGCCTGGAAGGCCATGGCAGTACGTCATATCCTTGAAGACATTGTTGGGAGAGTCGCGCAGTATGTGGGCGAGCGTTGTCTTGCTGATAAATGGCACCTGGGAGACTTGATAGCATAGGCAGTACCACTGGCGTTAAAATCTCGTCCACGTAACTGCACGCCGTCAAAGTGCGTTGAAGGACTACTAGAGGTGATCGTGTGTCGAAATAAATCGCTCCCCACACTGTCACACCTTGTGTAATCGCCGTATGCCTCTCGACAACAAATGCCAGATCGGACCGTTGGCCTGGCCGCCTCCACACGCGTATGCGCTGGTCATCAGCATTGAGACTGAATCGGGATTCATCGCTGAACACGCCTCCAGTCGGTGGCCTCCAGTCGGTCACACTCCAGCTTGCCCGAGGTCGGAAAAAATCCAATCGACACTGCCTTTGATGTGGGGTCAGTGGTAGGCGTCTTCATGGACCTCGGCTCCTTAAACCTGCGTCGATCAGTCGTTTCCAAATGGTTTTCCTTAATACCACCCGATATCTGGAAGGTGATAAATGGCGTCGAACCGATTCTAGCGACGTAGTTGGTTGGACCCACCGCGACATTGGAGTATCCCTTCCGTGACCCATTGTTGCCAACACCGAGAAACTACCATATCGCTCCGACCGAGGTGGCGGCTGATACGCCTGTTCTACCAACCTGCTACTCTGAGGCCTACTATACGTCCCCTCTCAGAGTCCGAGAATTGTTCGTACTGTCGCCGGTTACGTCTCAGAGGCATCTCTAGTCACAATACCGTCCATCCAAGTCGACAGATTTGTTTGAATAACCCTATGGCATGAGAGTTTAAAAGCAGTCATGCTTTTAAACTCTCCCAGCTGCGCATCTCATATGCGCATAGCGCACTTACCCTTGCCTCATTGGCATCAAAATTTTAATCATTTGCATATCTCTTACCAGACTACATTCGTGGCAAGTTTCGTGATAGTAGCTCGATTTCTTCTGGGTGCATGTATTTTTTTGTGATATATATATATATATATATATATATATATATATATACACTGAAGTGCCACTGAATTAGGGATACCTACCTAGTAACGAGTTGGGCCTTCTCTGGCCTTGATAACGGCTGCTACACCACGAGGCATAGATTCAACAAGTTTCTGGAAACGTTCCACGGGAATGGCTTGCCTAATATTGGCTAAACCTGTCCATAATTCAGTAAGGTTCTTTGGTGCTGTGTGATGGCCTTTCACGCCTTGTTCCAAAACATCCCAAAGATGCTCAATAGGATTTAAGTCTGGCTTCTAGGTGGCCAATTCATGACAGAGAAGTCAGAGGAATGCTCATCCAACCAGCCAGTAGCCAACCGCGACTTGTGAGAGGTACAGTTGTCTTGCTGGAAAACTCCATTACCGTGCGGATAACAGAACAGCATAAACGGATGGAGGTGATCACCCAGCAACTCTATGTACCGAATTGCACTGAGGGAGGTTGGTACACGCACCAAAGATCCCAAACTGTGACACGAAAAAACACCCCAGACCGGGATTGAGCCACCATGCCCTTGTACAGTTCCAGCCAGGCATGCAGGATCCATGGCTTCATGAGCCTGACGCCATATCCTCAGCCTCCCGTCGGCGTTAAGTAGTCGGAATCGAGACTCATCACTCCATGCTACTCGTTTCCAGTCCTCTACACTCCAGTCTCTGTGCTCTCTTGCCCAGGCAAGACGTGCAGCCCGATGGCGAGTATAGAGCAATGGTACTCTCGTAGGTCAACGGCTCCCGAAACCCATACGGTGAAGCGAGCGTTGCACAGTCCATTTACTGACTGTACGACTGGCACCGTCATTAAACTGGGTGGTAATTTGAGCTAATGTTTGGCTTCGTTGGCTACGTACAATACGCCTGAGCCATCTCTCACCACGCACTGTCAAGGCTAATTGTCCTTTGCAGTTTGCCCGATCGCTAGTTTTTTTCCACCATCCATGTATTCTTGGTATACTCTTGACACTGTCGACCTTGAAAATCCTAGCTGTCTGACGATTTCGGAAATGGAATGGTCCATGCGTCGCGCACCTACGATTTGTCCGCGATCGAAGGCGTCTAAATCAGGCAGTTTACCCATACTGGCAATTCCAACAACTAATTCAGAACAACCACAGTACGCGCTATATATGCAGTTACCATATCGCCATCACTTGCGCATACATGATGCGCAGCGCTACACAATTTGCATAGGCTTTGCCATCCCTAATTCAGTGGCACTTCAGTGTATATATATATATATATATATATATATATATATATATATATATATATATATATATATATTCATTTATTTATTTATATATAACGTGAGTAACCCTAGTAAAATACATTTTTCACCTATTTTTTGCAAACCCTCAGCGCCCCCCCCCCTCCCGCCCTCACGAATATCGTTTGCGTCTCCCCAGGGAAGCTCGCCCCCCAGGTTGAGAGCAACTGTCATAGAAGGACTTTTCGATCTGCGCACTTAACTTGCCCATATCCGATCTAGACACGAAGCTTTTTAATGGCGTTCGTCGGGATTCGAACCGAGTACCTTCCGTCCGAATCCCAACGCGCTACTACTGCGCATGTAATTATGTATTGTAATTCAGATTTTTTTTAACGAATATTTTTTTTCAGGAATGTTTCGGATCCAAACGGCAAACGACAATTTTTTTCCAAGTATAATTAAGGCATGCTTTCGTATTTCTAGCGCATGTGTATAAGCAGAATATGTAATAAATATGTGACTGTGCATGTTTAATTGAAATTCATTTTCGCTTCTTGTGTTAGACAAACACGTAAACCAAAAAATAAATCCACTGCATTAAAGGGAGTGGTCACTTTTAAGTACCTTTAAAAGTATCATTTTTAGACCTATGTTCGATTGTATGTACTACTCATGATTTTTGCTTTACATGAAAATTTTTGAGTAACTGCCTATAATACTGTTTATTATATATACAATATTTCAAGGTAATTGAAAAAAATTATTTTTTCATGCATAAAAAGTTTTTTTTTAATCGAGCATTTTGCAGTTAACTACTGTGTGCATTCTGTGAAAATAAATTATTAAGGAACAGTAATAATAATTGTTTATTATATGTGATTACAATACTTCAGGAAACAAAATCCACCAACATTTTTTATCTTAACATATTTTAATTTTTTTAAAGACTTTTTTATAAGCTTTTACTCAGTCATTTTTGAAATTTCTAATTAAAAATAGCACGTAATAAAATGCTTTAATATATTTTAGAATAATGTTAGTGGATATTGTTGAAGTATTGTAATCACATACAGTAAACAATTACTACTGTACCTTAATAATTTATTTTGACGGAATGCGCACAGCAGTTGACTGCAAAATGCTCGATTTAAAAAAGTTATTCACTTTTTATGCATTTCATTATGGTGAGTACCAGGAAAACGTGAATTTTTATATTTATTATGCCTATGATTTTGATATGAATTAGCATTCTTAGTATATGGCCTGTTTGACTGATTTTTGCATGAATTTAAATTTAGGATTTCTTTTTGGAGAGCATTAACTTGAGCAGTAAGCTGCATAACTGTAGAATTATTGGGATCATGAGAAATACAATTGGTTTCTATCTGAATCTCTTGTAATAGTTGGGAACGATTAACAGCCTCAGCATATGATTTAATATTGTCCTCAAGTATCTTCACCTTATGTGACTGGGGAATAGCTTCCAAAAATTTTTGGTATTTAATTGCGTCAAGTGCTGTCGGATCAACAATTTCGGGATACACATTCTGGATTAGTAAATCCAGTCTATGAGCTAGGTTGTTAATAGTTTCAGAAGGCAATAATTTTAAAGAATTAAGTTCTTGAATTGATGTTAACTTTGATTGAGGTTTAAAGAATTCCGCAAATTTGTTTTTAATTTC
Organism: Dolomedes plantarius; assembly: GCA_907164885.2. Lineage (NCBI taxonomy): Eukaryota > Metazoa > Arthropoda > Arachnida > Araneae > Dolomedidae > Dolomedes > Dolomedes plantarius. The sequence goes on from OU015496.1 coordinate 109,529,830, forward strand.
GTCAATAGATTTTAAGGTTTTAAAAGTGGAGCATTCTATAAAATATTTTAAGGCAACGCCGGTTAATTTAGTTTTCAAAAAGGCGATTGTTTGTATATTAGTCCACTTGTTTATAGATTGCAATTCATCAATTTGGCCAAAGAAAAAGTTCAATAAACTAGGGTCTCCTTCAAAAGGCAAGATGTTTAATAGCATAGATTGATTAGGTGCCATGGTTAAAAAAATTAAACTAAGTACAGAAGTTGAGTTCCAAAGAAATATAATATATAATATATATCAATATGTATATCCAGTAAAATCAAAGAGAAAAAATTAAAAAGAATTGTGCAATCATAAAAATATAGATATACGCAAAAAAAGCAAAATTATGAAAATTCATATATATATATATGTACATTTGATATGAAAAACAAATTATGAATACTTTTCCAAATAATAATAGTATCAAATTATTACTACCTAATTGTCAAATGATGAGAGCCATTGGAAAAATTACAAGTAATAGGATATGCATTATCAAATTTAGGAGTTAACATTAAATTGCCAGACTCAAATAAAAAAGTAAAAGATTACACAGACCTTGGTTGACTGGAGGTCACGGCCCAGTTGTTATGTTGGAAGGTTCAGTTGTTATGTAGGAAGTTGTAGGAATATGGTTGTCCATATGGAGTACTAAAATGTCATAGGAAGAAAGGACCTCATATCTTAATATCTAGTGGCTATAGAACATGGCCAGTGCTGGTCATTCTGAAAAAAAATAAAAAGGTGACAGACACAAGTCTAATCATTTAGAAGTACTTCATAGTTTATTTTAAATTAAACTAGCTAGGTGAGGCTTAGGGCCGGTGGCTTAGTGCCGTTTTTTTTACATAAAAATACGTCGTTGAGGTCAGCATATCAGCCATGAAGAGTCAGGAGGCCGGGATGGAAACGCCGATCTTCGCCGGACAACTTTGGTCCCGTAAGTCGGAGATAGTTGTGCGGGGGGAGACATCTTCTTGAACCGGTGGCCAGACGAGATCTGTTTTTGTCATTCAAAGCTTCGCTCCTGTGCTGGCCCCGTCACGTGACGTGAAGAGGAAAACATCTGGAATTTGGCGACCCAGCGGTAGCCAGCAGGCTCCGCCAAAGCTATCAGACAAAGGGTTATTTTGTGTGTTCTGCGAGGGGAAGGGGATACTTGTAGAATATTATCGCCAATCGTTAGGCAACCCCTTTTAAGGGATTAACATTGGTATTTTCTGTTTCCGCTGATAAGCGATGAAAGCAGAAAACGTGACCAAAAGAGTGCACATTTTTGAGAAAGAAGTGATTGTCTGGGGGACTATATACCCCTGTAAAATTATTGAGGGAACAGCTCCCTAATGCGTTTAAGTATTTGAAAGGCAAGGCAGGCTTTACTATTAATATTGTAACAAAAGTTAATAAGGGTTTCAAAACGTTACGACATTCACCCCCGCAGACACACAAAAAAATAGTAGGGAAACATGATTACCAACCAAAAAAAAATGGCGTAACGCCAAAAAGTTATATCTATGTACCGATGCATAATCAAAACAAAAAAATTACCACCTAAGTGGAGCAAAAGTGGTCCACTTTTCAGAGGGTTTTAATTGTTTACTAAAGTAAGATATTGGAGTGAAAGTATCATTAGATTTTTGTAACAAAATACCAGATATTCCATTAAGTGAAGCATCTGTGTTAAGGTAAAAAGGTTGATCCCAATTTGGAAGAGTGACAAAAGGATGATTGAAGAAAACATTTTGTAATTTAGTAAATGAATTTTGATGATTACTTTCCCACTTAAATTTAGCTTTTGGAGTAGTTAAGTCAATTAATGGTTGAATTAATGAAGCATATTTTGGAATTAGATTTCTATAATATCCACAAACGCCAATGAACCTTTTAAGCTGACGTTTAGTTGTAGGAATAGGAAAAGAGGTAATTTTGACAATATTAGATTCAATGGGAGTAACGGAATTTTGCTTGACATGGAAACCTAAGAAATTTATACTAGTAGTGTGGAAAGAACACTTACTAGGAGACAAAGTAATATTAAATTTTATTAAAGTAGACAAAACAGTAGTTAATTTGGACAAAGTTTCCTGAAAACTGTTTGAGCCAATGACAATGTCATCTTGATAGGCAAAAATCCCAGGCAGATGAATTTCATCTAGCACTGAGTCAATTAAGGATTGAAAGACACTGGAGGCAGTCTTGAGACCAAAAACCATCCGTTTATTTTTGAAAGAGCCAAAAGGAGTGGTAAAAGCAACAATATGTTGTAAATCCTGAGGTAAATCAATTTGCCAATAGGCGTTAGGTAAGTCCAACGCAGTGAAAAATTTGAAATTGGAAAGGTTAGATATTATATTGTTAATTTTAGGAAGTGGATAAGATGATGATTTGATGACAGAATTCACAAGTCGAAGATCAAGTGCAAGTCGATAATTAGGAGTTTGATTGTTAGACAAAGATTTCTTTTTAACGAGGAGCATGGGGCAAGCCCATTCTGTATTCGCTCTCTCTATAATCCCTGCAGATTGCATTTCATCTAACTGCTGAATTGCAGTAGATTGCAAGGCCTGAGGAATTGGAAAAGGCAAAGTTTTGATGGGGAAGTCATTTAAAAGTGAAATATGAGGCTTCACCCTATCAGTGTGACCTAAAGTAGTCAAAGATTTGGAGAAGGCAGCAGAATTATTCATTAAAAGATTCAACAAAGAAATTCTCTCCTCTTCAGCCAAATGTGCAAAGTCAAAATCGGTAGGTAAAAGTTCAGCTTTACGCTGACTCAAGATTTTCTCTGAAGCTTCAATGAAATTGACAGTTTGAGAGCTAGCAGAAGATGAATCCTGAGATTTAGAAATACTCTGGATAGAGTCGAGGGGAGATATGTCGCCAACAATGGCAGACTTGTTCAAATGAAAGGTTTGATTTGACATGTTTTGTAAAAAAATAAAGAATTTCATTCCAGCATTTTGCTTAACCTCTGAAGATGTGCATGCTACAACAGTAGGACATTGCATAACAGTATTTGACGAGGAAGAATCCTCACCTTCCATAGCAATCTCTTGGACTGAATGTATTGAAGGGTAACAAATAATTTGAGAATTAGCAGCAAAACGAGGAGAAAACAGAAATTCAGACACAGGGATAGAAGAATTAGTGTGGACCTCTACATATGTGTTATCATGTGGTTGTATAATAAGTTTGTGATTCAAAAATACATTATAGTTGATGTCAGAATTGTTAACAGTTTGTGTATGATCATTCACAACATTTTCATTATGGTTAGCTAAACAAGATACATGAACATCATTATTATTATCACAATGGGTTAAAGGATAATTGTTAGTTTCATTTTGAGGCAAAGAAATCAATGGTATTTTAGAATTCTTTACATTGAGACATGATTCTGTCATGTTCAGGGATATACCATTGTTTCGCATAAAATCATACCCAAGAATTGCTTTAAACACAGGAGAATTTAAAGAAGTGATGTAAAAAGAATGTTTAAAGTTGAATTTGTCAATCTTAAAAGAAAGCAATGCACAACCGAAGAAATTGACAGTAGAATTAATAGTTTTAATAGTTAAGTTTCTAGCTAATAATTTATATTTAATAGTTGGTTTAATATCATCAAAAAAGGCTTTAGATATTAAACTGATCGTTGAACCAGAATCGACTAGCATTGGTAAATCATGAGTTTGTAAATTAACATTGACAATAGGCAAAGAGAAATTCAAATTATCAACATTCTCATTAAACATATTATAATTTGCATTAGTCACAGAATTAGACATCTTAGTATTTAACACATCATCATTACCTTCAGCAACATTATTTACATTGGTTTGTGTAGAAGTATTAGATT